>OW121803.1:4119936-4637436 GCA_933228885.1 Leistus spinibarbis | reverse complement strand
TAAAATAATAATTTGAATATGTGCCAATAATGAATTGCTATCGCTTTTAGTATTGTATTTATTGCAATTTGGCTCGCCGAAACGCCGAAGCGAGCTGGTAGCACTGGCGCCAGTTTGTTTTTGTATTTATGGTGTTGTTTCGGTCGATTTTCGTCTAATCTCATTCGGAATTTTGTTTATGTCGTCTGAATGTGGTTATTTCTTCATGGCTTTGGCTGCATTTTCTTCATTTCGGGTTGGTTTTTCAGTTTTCTCTTATTTCTTAAGCGTCCGCGTTAGCGAACGGGGTGTTCGAAAGGAGGGGGCACCCCTTCGTTAGTCTTAATCCTGCTAAGACGCAGAAAGTGATGAGCCAGTTGACGATAGATCAAAGCCCCCGGGGTTCAGGTCATCAAAAAAAAAAAAAAAAAGGGAGGAACTTATTTTTTAAGGTCAGCGCCTTTTTAATCAGCAAACAGATGTATATTCTTGTTGGTGAAGTTCAGTCTCTGAAGAAAATTAAAGATGGTCTGTTAGTTGAAACGAAAACGGTTAAACAAGCAACTCAGTTGCTGCAAATAACTCTTCTTTCTGATATTCCTGCGGACGTATCGTCTCATTCAACCCTAAACACTGTTAAGGGAATAATAACGTGTCGGGGTTTATTAAATAGCACTACCGATGAGTTCTGCACTGAGCTTAAGTCGCAAGGTGTTTCTGAGGTCAGGCGGATTACCCGCAAAGTGAATAGCGTAGTGGAAGACACTGCGTCCATAATAGTTTCGCTTTCTCTCCTCAAGTTGCCAGAAAAAAATTGTGTGGCCAAGTACAGTTTGCTTGTCAGGCCATACTTTCCAAATCCTATGCGGTGTTTTAAATTTTCAAAAATTCGAGCATTTCCAAAACTTGTAAGGACAAAAAAAAAATGCATTTGCGGCAAAGCACCACAAGAAGAAGAGCGATGTACTGACCGGTAAAATGCGTGAATTGTGAAGAGAGTCATCTCGCTCTGCCGAGATACTGCTCTTAGTTTAAAAAGGAGGGAGGCTAGATATTTTAAGCGCAAGAACTCTCCAGCCCCGGCGCTAAGCTTCGCTATAGTTGCTGCAGCTAAGTCTCCAACACCCATTGCATCTGTGAACGATATAGCTGCTATTCTCATCTCGGAAATTAAAAAAAAAAATTACAGATGCTATTACCATAAAGCTAGGCGCCATCATGAGCGCTGCTTTATCTTCCACTACCATACCCACATGTATATCTGCGAAGCCGTCACTAACAACTGCGTCAATATCTGTTCTGCCAGGTCCAACCCTACCTCCAATCAAACAGACCCAATGTTAATGTCATGCCAGCGCCTGCTCCTATCAGGACAGAACACAAATATATCCTTATCTGACTCAAGTCAAGCGTTATGTTGATTGACAATGAGGCAGTAGAAAATGCCCGAGAACTTAAGGACAGGTGTGGGTGGGTTAAGTGCAAGTCGTGGAAGCCGAAAACGAAACATCTTTCGATTTCTCCTCACTAATCAGCCTTCTTTCTAACTATTTTTATATTTATTTTTTATTTAATTGAACACTTTCGTTGGTAGGCACTTGGTGAAATATTTTTAAATATTATAAATTTTAAAGAAAGTGCACTTGGAAAGTTTCACAATATTTTTATAAAAATTCTACATATGTTTCGACCTTTCGATCATCATCTGGAACTGATACAAAAATTGACAAGTGTGGTCTTATATACTAAATGGTTATAGGCATGAGTTAATGAGAGGTGACGAGTTGACATTCAGTTGATCGTTGGTGATGTTCTTCTTTCCGTGAACGTCTTTTCTAATCTCTAATTCTTCCAATAAGTTTAGTCTGTAACCATTGCTAGCCGTGTGTAATACTTTAAAGTTACCGTCATAGCTGTGTGATTTAACTAAGCAGTGGTCAGAAAAACCTGTGCAATTATTCTGATTGGTGATGGACTTCTGATGATTTCTAATCCTTACTTTGAGACATGGCCTCACAAGTGTTGCAATTTATTTCGTAATCTCCTGTAAGTTCTTGTTTATCATTTTGTTTATCAATTTGTTTTATGAGTGTGTTAATTTGTAGTGATTATAATTTAGATGAGAAGTTCTTTTATTATTAGATAAATAGTTCAAATAGTAATAAATGTTGTTGGGTATTATAACTGGTTCTTTATAAATTTGGTTAATTACAAGTTTTCGATTTTTATTTAAGAGATTGTTAATAATGTCAGTATTGTAGCCGTTGTTTAGTACTATAGTTTTTATTGTGTTTAGTTTTATTTCAAAATTTGTCTTGTTCATGGTAATTTTGATAATTGAAAGGATGACATTTTGATGGATCGTGATTGATTGGATGAATTGGGAATGTTGGTATCTGTGAAAGTTGGTTTACGGAAAATTTTGTAATCTAGTGTTTCATTATTTCTTGTTATGGTTAAATCTAGGAAATTATAGATTCAATGATTTCTTTTGCTATGGTGAATTGTATATTTTTATTTAGATCATTTGAAATTTTTTATATTTTTATCCAATTGCCTATCTGTACCTGACCAGACACAGAGAATATCGTCTGCATAGCGTTTCCAGAATTTTATTTTATACAAGTGTGGATTCTTTCAATGGGAGATATTTTGTTCAAAGTTGTGTTCATGTATAATTCAGCAAACAACAGGGATAGTGGTGATCCCATAGGGTCACCGCTTCTTTGGTTATAAAATCTATTATTGAATTTGAAATAATTTTGTTTTAGGCATAGGTTAATGAGAAGATTTAGTTCTTCAGCTGCTTGGTTGTTTAATTCACTATTATTAATGTGTATTGTAATAATGGTTATTAGTTCTTCTATAGGTATAGACGTGAATAGACTCTTGACGTCAAAAGACAAAAATTTCTTATTTAGTTCAAAATTTATTTTTAATTATTCTACTAGTTCAAAGGAATTTTCGATAGAGTATGTTGGTTGAAAGTTTATGGAAGCTGGCATTAAGTGGTTTAGTTTTTTGCATAGCTTATAAGCTGGAGCGTTGATGTGTGAGACAACTGGTCTCATGGGTTTATCTATTTTATGTAGTTTGGGTAAGGTGTATAATATTGGAGCATTCGGATTCATGTTTTTAAGGAAGTATTTATCTTTGTCGCTTATAATTGTATTCAGTGATGCCAGAAAGGGAATATCCCACACCTCCCATAATCATTTTGGTTGCGCAGAATCTCACCCGCCGCTCGTTGCGGCCGTCGTAGCTTGTTTCAGCGGAATACACTAAGTCATGTATTTAAATCAGCGCCACCTATGAATTTTATTTGAATTATCATTCGTACTGTCCGAAGATCAGCGACAAAAGTTTGCCGACAATACACGAAGTAACAAGGTCAACATGTAGCATTTGTAAATATAAAAAAAGGCTACTTATAAATCCATATACAGATTCTCTTATGACCAAATCGTTTTCTTTGTGTCTATAAATCCATCTTCATTGAAATAATAAATTATAATTCCATTTAAAGATTCAACATTTTCATTACTTAAAATATTGCATTTACATTAAAAAATATATATTATTTAGAAACTTTTTATACAAAAATAATAATACAGATAAATTTAACATTTATTTTACTTAGGCCCGGTATATTCATCTGATCAGTAAAGTGTCTGTTAGCTACGTGTTCAGTAAAGTTACATGTCTCCTGTAAGAATTTTCGGGATATTCATGTTACTATATCATACCCATTACTACTGAACACTGCCGATGTTTTTGTTCTGGTAGTACAGTCAACTAGATAAAGTTTAGGCGATATATATCACCAAAAACAAAAGAAATTGTATAATTTTTTTAGTTATTTTCACTAGCTTGTTAATATTGATCCGTCAAATTTGTGGTTAGAATTTAATAGCAGAAAGAAAAATATAGTTTTAGATAAGTGCAGCAAAGGTAGGTACTTTGTACATAATATTTTTGGTTTTGTAATAATGTAATTAAATTATAGGAAATAAACGACATTATTTAACATTTATAAACGAAATTAATTATAATTGAAATTTAATACTACACAGTGCACACAATCAAGTGATTTATTACCTATTTGTCTCATATAAAAGTCCTTCTATAAGCGGTAAAGTTTCTAACATTGCATTTTTTGTCACGCGAAACCTCATGTCAAAATTCAAGTCATCCCAACAATTTAAATTATCCCATTGTTGTTGGCGATTCTGACTATTATAAGGGGTACGATTTAAAATGTTATCATCCTCGTCGTTAATTTCATCAATAACAATCAATAAGATCCATTTAATACACGGTTGAAAAAATAGGATCTAAAAATGTAAGGTTGTAATACTCTCCGTAACTCTTACTAGGCGGTCGAAGCGACCTGTAAATTTATCTGGTCAGTAGCCGCAATTTACTGAAAGGTTGCTACTACTGAGAGATGAATATACGTTTACGTATGACAATCTGATCAGTAACGCTACTGAACACTTTACTGAACGGTGAATATACCGGGCCTAAAACATGTTTATAATATACATATACAATAGGTGTTCATCGAATTAGAAACACTTATTAACTTACAGGAATTTCCCATTTTAAGGGGTTCTGACCAAATTACATTCGTAAACTAATTAGTAAGCAAGAATTAACCTGCACACCACTTTCTGACCATATAATTTTTGGGGGGGATGACCCTTTGCAAACAGGCTATTATATTTGCAAATAATGCATTATTCTGCTATTTACTGTGCGGTCGAGAGGTGCGCATTTTTGGGAATATTTGGTTTTATTAAATAAAGTTTACATCGATACAGCAAAAATAGACTATTTTACAAATAATATAGAGTGAAATTATTGTACTTTTCTTTTTAATATTAGTGAATTTGGCAATTGTGTAAATTTTCTGTGTGCCTTAAAATGAGTCGTGTAAAAGATATCTCGAAAGATAAAAAAAGTTCTGTCGCTGCCTTATTGAATACTAAGATATTCTCTTATCGAGCTATAGCTAAAAAAGAACATGTTTCTCTAGCTACAGTGAGCAGAATCTCCAAACTATTGCAAGCAAACTTGTCACCACAAAGCAATCATCGGAGAAATTGCCGTGGAATTCGAAAAACTACAAGAAGGGTAGATCGTAAAATAGTTATTATGGCACTTAATCAACGCAGAACTCCAACCCACGTACTTAGAAGACAATTGAATGAGCAGGGTATACTTATTTCGACTATGACATTGCGCCGCACAGTGGTTCCAAATGCCGAAAAGGTGGCCAAAATGTGAAGACGTTATTCAAATTGCGTGAAATTTCGTATGAAGGGTATTTTGAGGTCGCTGATAAAAAATCTGTACTCAAAATTTCAAAAAAACAAAATGGCGGTCATTTTTTTTAAAAATGGTCATATATTCATAAACCTTCGTATATAGGGTATTTTGAGATCGGTGACGAAGAATCTTTATAAAAAATTACAAAAAAAAAACAAAATGGCGGATCCAATATGGCGGACAACATTTTTAAAAATGGTAATATATTCATAAAACTTCGTATAGGGTATTTTGAGGTCGCTGACGAAGAATCTTTATATAAAATTTCAAAAAACAAAATGGCGGATCCAATATGGCGGACAAAAATTAAATAATGGGGCAAACTTGGGCAGCTCCCCTTATTTTCACATTATTAAAAAATAGTTAAATAATACGAAAAAAATTGTTAGAGTGTGGGATGTCATGGGACTTTTGAGTTATCTAATGTTAAACTTTACATTTGGAACTAAAACAACTAGTTCTACATGCTACATTAGTTAAATACGCATGACAATTTACTGTCAACACATTTTAACATTGAAAAGTATTCACTTTCGTTAGAAGAAGCCATTTCTTTTGATTCCAGGTCACTTTCACACGAAAAACTTGGTTCGCGGCTATAGAGCGCTCAGACCCTCTTGCGCGCTGCGTTCGGAAAACAATGCGTGTCGAGAGCTCCACATGCAAGTTTGAGGGTTATGAAACGCAGTTTCTAATAGACCAGGTACCAACCTACATAACTAGACCCCAAAAAGTCCACAGATCAAAGATTGATTTTGGGGACTTTTGGCCACCTTTTCGGCATTTGGAACCACTGTGCGCCGTAGACTTAACGAAGCAAATTTAAAATGCAGACGTCCAGCAAGAAAACCTAAACTGACTGTTGCAATGAAAAAGAAACGTCTTATGTGGGCAAAACTTCATCAAGACTTCACTATTGATACATGGAAGAAGGTAAATCAAAATTATTGCTGTTTTATATGTGATTGAATGCTTTATAATGTAACTTTGAAAAGACTGATTCTTTAAATATTATATAGGTAATATTCAGCGATGAATGTAATTCAGAAGCCAGTAATTTTGTGAGAAGAAGACCTCACGAACGATTTAACGAGGACTGTATCATCAGAACAGTGAAACATCCACCGTCAACCATGATTTGGAGCTGCATCAGTGGGGAGGGACCTGGTCCGGTCTATTTCGTGGAAGGTACTATGCGACAAGATCAGTATAAATCAGTTTTAGAACAAGTTCTTATTCCCCACGTTAATTCTCTAAAACACGATGTATCTTCCTAAACTTTTATACAAGATGGAGCACCGTGCCACACGGCAAAATCTGTCACTAATTACCTTTCCCATATTGAAATTGACGTTCTACCTTGGCCCGGCAATTCACCGGATTTAAATCCAATAGAAAATTGCTGGGCCCTTCTAAAATCTAAAGTTTATTCCATTCCAAACTCTACCGTATCAATTTTAAAAAACAATATTGAAGAAATATGGAGAAATGACAACGGTATTAGTGAAATGATCGACAGCTGTATTCAAAGTATGCCGGACCGAATCAAAGCTGTTATAGAAGCAAAGGGGGGAATCACAATATATTAAATTAAAACAGTGTAATCAATTGTAAAATAGATAACAAATATAACTGGTACATTGTTTCTCCAAATATTTAATGTTTTTATATTGCTATTTCTTTAATTTACACTTACTTTCATAAAATTTCAAGTGTTTCTAATTCGATGAGCACCTACTGTAGATACATACAATAGATACGTCTGATGTTTTAACTTTACTTAACATACGTAATATATCGCCGCGACAAAAATGGAACGACTTTGAAAGAAAAACTGTTTATCCTAAAAATAAAAACGTTTTAGGGGAGATTATAAGCATTTGGTCCAATAAGATTTTTTGTACGTTTTTTTTTTATATCATCTCCCATAGATTCTCAATAAGGTAAAGATCTGGAAATTATGTTGTCCATTTCAATAAATTAATTTTATTTTTGTTTAAACTCTTTTACAAATGTTGAGGTATGTTTCGGGTCCTTATCAATAAAAAGATTTATATGCATATTTTTTACTTTATTGAAATATTAAAAGATGTATTTAAAATAAAAATAATCATTTACATTTAATCATAAAATTATTTTTATTTTTTGATACAATTTATTTGTTTAAAATGGATTTTAATGATTTTATTGTTTTAATTGATCATTCTAATTTTAAATATAAACCTATATCCCCTTATAAATTTATGAAAGATAATTTGAAGTTTATTTTACCAGCAATAAGTACAATTCGATCATTGCTTAGAATTAGTAATTTGCAAACGGGACACGATTATCAGTTTAAAAAAAGTTATTAATGAAAGTAAACGCAATGACTTCAAAAGACAAGATTTGGTACGAGTAAAACGCACCAACGCGCAGAGCTCACCTTTAGGTAAAATATGCGTTGCGAGCAGTGCTTTTTAATTATTATGGCCTTCTGGTTAACAATTTGAAAATATGTTATAGATATAAAAAGTCTTACAATTTATTGTAAAATATATAAAAAAAAAAATTTTTTTTGTTCAAATTTTGAAATTCAAAATTATAATATTTAATTTTTTTTTCGGGCTTTAGGTTAACAATATGAAAAAATATTGTAGACATAAAATATCTTAGAATTTTTAGTAGAATTTTTGATTATTTTAATAATTTTTATAAGGGCAGTATTAAGGGGGGCTCCAAATTTTGGGGGCTTATAACTCGGGAAATATATGGACGATTGGATTTAAACTGCGAGCGGATTCAAATGAGATGCCAAATAATATGTGTACCAAATTTGGTGTGAATCGCTTCGGTACCTTCAGAGAAGTAGAGGGCACAAATTTGGTCTTACGAGCGACGACTAGCATCCAAGTATATAAGTTATATATATTTTTGGATTCAAAGCGACGAGACGAACACTTTTTCTTAATGAAACTTTTTGATCCGAGAATGCTACAGACACACGACCGAATGCTTAAGCCTCTTCGGTACTACGTACGGCGAGCTAATAAACAATGCGTCTTATTGATGGATGAAATGAGTATCTGACGTGTTCTTTTGGAACAGCTAATCGCCATGGCACTGAAGCTTTGGTGTTTATGGTATGTGGTCTAATTAATCAGTGGAATCTATCGGTGTGTTATTATATATCTGCAGGATCAATTCGGTCCAATATTCTTACAAAAAATTTATTTGATGTAATTCTGAAATTAACTCAAGTTGGATTGAATATTCGTGTAGTTACGTGTGACCAGGGATCAAATAACCGATCCACATATACCCAATTAGGAATAACAAATACGAAGCCGTTTTTCTTTATAAATGATAAAAAAAATATATGCGTTATTTGTTGTTCCACATTTATTTAAAAGCATTCGGAATACGCTAATGAAATATGACATTCATATAAATAGTGCAAAAGTTTCATGGAAAGATATAGTTCAAACATATCAAATAGATAAAAAAAAGCAACATGGCTAAGGCTCAATGTAGAATTTCAGATAAACACAATTGGCCCAATAGTTTTCAAAAAATGAAAGTCAAGTTTGCTACACAAATATTTAGCAACAGAATATCCGCAGTCATGAATACCGTAATTGTAACGAGACAATTGCAGTCCACAACCGCCACAGATTTAAAGAAAATGAATGATTTGTTTGATGCGCTAAATTGTAAAAGGGCGAATGACAAAAATCCAAATGCATGTGGATTATCTCACATACGACCACATACAAGATTGTTGTTAGAGGAAACGGAGCAATAGATAAAATCATTTAAAACATATTCTAATAACCAAAAAGAGAATAATAGAATATATTGTTTTAATGGATTAGCGCAAACCATTTTAGGTTGTTTAAATTTATGGACAGATTTAAAAGTTGAAGGATACAACTGTTTATTAACGTCTCGGTTAAACCAGGATCCGCTGGAAAATTTATTTGCCGCAATAAGACATAGATATGGGGCCAATAGTAACCCGACTGCAAAAAAAAATTAGGATTGCTCTGCAGCAGAATATATTTATTCGTATGTTAATAAGACCAGAGGATCCAAATTGTACCGATGACGAAGACAAGAGTATTATACTTCCCATTCCGAATGATAACATCTGCGATACAGAAAATGTTAATGGCGCAATATCACAAAAAGACAGCGAGTTTGTAGAAACTAGTAATACATCTGATTTGGCCCAGGATGAATATCTATCTCAAGACGATAGCGATGTAATAAATATTAGTATCATACCACCACCAACTTTAGAAGAATGTGCAATACCATATTTCGCGGGTTACTTACTATATACATCTACTAAAAAATTTAATTGCAAGATTTGCGAAGAAGACATATCATCAAATGAAATATTAAACAATCAAACACACATACTAACCATATTTAGATATTACGAAACGAAAAGTAATACTCCTTCATATTTAAATACGTGCAGTGATCAAGTTAACAATATAGTAAATATTCAATTATTTGTATTTCATCAATATTTTGAAGATATTAAGTCCAAGCGTTCAACTAAATTAAAGTAACGTGAATTTATGCATTCGGCTATCAATAAACAATATCCGGAGTGGCTGTCAAAATCAAACAATTGTTATGTGCATAGGCTATTTTTAATTTATCATCTAATTACTGTTAAAATCAATATGACTTTAAAATGGGAATCTCAGCAATTTCAAATGCCTAAAAATCGAAAATTACAAATATTAGAACATATTTAAGATTGTAAGTATAAAATAATACTCCAATTCTTTTATAAAATTGCAAGAATATTTAAATATTATAATGAGTTTATATCGTATAATTGGAATTTATTTATTTTTCTTGCAAAATAATCGTTATTACTATTCATAATTCGTCCGTACTCCCGTTAAAGAAATACAAAAGCGCAATCTACTAGTTATTCCTTGCAACTAGTTTTGCCGAGAGAGTTAGATATATACCTAAGAGAGAACGCACGAGTAGAAATGTATAGTTCATGTTTAGGCCAGGCAACGCGCTAGTAACTGACTACACTTCTCTCTCACACCGCAACAAACGAAAGTCTTGTATAAAATCGTATGTCGTTAGCGGTCTTTGTAAAATATCCTAGTCTCTGGTAGTACATTATCTTAGACGGCTACTGTTAAAATTTCAGCCGAATCGGACACGTAGTTTTGTTTTGACCGCGTGTGAAAGCGGGAGTATACGCAGATTTTAGAAAAAAAAAAAAAAATATATATATATATATATATATATATATATATATATATATTGTAACAAAGCGGAATTTGTCACAATAAACATCACCACCCAAACATCCTTATAACTCCCCAACCCTTATGACCACCGACCCCAAAAACTGATACCACCCTCCTAAATAATCCCGCAACCGATCCGTGGTACTCCAAGCAAAATCCAGAACCCCGGAGACCACTTTCCACCCCGATCCCGATCCTCCCATAAGAAAGATACAGTAGACGCAATCCCAAACCAAATCTAAACACGATTAATTAGCGAGACCGATATAAATACCGGGTCAAGGGCCCACAGAAATCAGTCTAAATCGAGCCTTTGTGTTAAATACAAAAAACGAAGAAACTTCCAGTACCGGTACCAGTCATACGATAGGTGAACCAAAACCGTTATTATTATCCAAACCTAAATCCGATACCTGAAGTCGAGTTTTCGCTCAGAGATCATTCCTAATAGCGTCGAGTTATCACGTTTCCGTCACGACGCCCAGCGTCGGTCCGCCAAATATCCGTAAAACCGTCCCAACACATCTCCCACATTCCCAGAAGCGTCAAGATCTCACGTTTCCGTCGCGACGCCCAGCGTCGGTCCACCAAATATCCGTAAAACCGGCCCAATACATTCCCCGCATTCCCAGAAGCGTCGAGTTCTCACGTTTCCGTCACGACGCCCAGCGTCGGTCCGCCAAATATCCGTAAAACCGTCCCAACACATCTCCTACATTCCCAGAAACGTCGAGTTATCACGTTTCCGTCACGACGCCCAGCGTCGGTCCGCCAAATATCTGTAAAACCGTCCCAACACATCTCCCACATTACCAGAAGCGTCGAGTTATCACGTTTCCGTCACGACGCCCAGCGTTGGTCCGCCACATATCCGTAAAACCGTCCCAACACATCCCCCACAGTCCCAAAAGCGTCGAGTTATCACGTATCCGTCACGACGCTTAGCGTCGGTCCGCCCGAATATCCGTAAAACAGTCCTAAACACCTCAGACACCAAACACGCAACAGCGAGTTGTCATATTCTCGTCGCGACGCCCAGCGTCGACCTATTTTATTTCCATAAGAATAGCAATTATAAATAAAAACGAAAACTAAAAGCCTACCATAAATTGTTTTATTTCTAAAAACCCTTCCATCTCCAAATCCCGCTATCCGACCGTTGGCGCCCGAGCAAACTAACGCCAACATTTTGCGTCGAGCCCGCAATAACTCGTCACAAAATTTGGCGCCCGAACAGGGACTTTATAAAACAAAATGGTAGGTAAAGGTGGGGCAAAGACCACGTGGATTTACAGCCTCAGTAAGGAGGGACTACAAGAAGAACTCCAGCGGTTTAACCTTGACATCGAGGGTACTGCGGAAGAACTGCGCGGTCGTTTATCCGCCTTCGTGACACAGGTCACCACTAAGGCACCACCGACCGACGACCCGCCAAAATCAACTCCGGAAGAAAATATACGTTCTCCGACACATGTATGTGAGATCGTACGGAAATGGAACGTGCAGTACGATGGAAAAACGGACCCCATCATGTTCTTGGAGCGACTAGCTGAACTACAAGCCAGTTATCAGGTATCAGAAGAAAAATTGCTCACCGCTTTACCAGAACTCTTGCGTGGTAACGCGATACTCTGGTACCGAAACCAAGCATCATCATTAAAGACGTGGGAAAACTTCAAAAAAGAATTTACCCAATTCTTTATACCAGACGTACGATACCATCTCGAGGAAAAGATCAACAAACGAATGCATCGCCCCGGAGAGAGCGGTCCGGACTATGTTACCGAGCTACAGACAATGATGAGACGACACGGAGGGTTCGACACCGAGCAACAAATCCACCGGCTGTACCGAAACCTCCGCCCAGAATACAGACAACGAATTCGGCGACAAGACTGCCCAACAATACCGGCCTTGCTCCAAGAAATGCGGGAGTTGGAGGAACTCCAGCAGGAACTACGAGCAACCAGTCGACAAACTACCACCGGCGACACCCGTAACCAGATACCCGCCCATCCAGTAATGGCGGTCGACCTCCAGCATGTCTGCTGGCGTTGTGGGGGAACGGACCACTTCCGACGAAATTGTCGAAATCCCGCCAGGTTAATCTGTAGCCGCTGCGACAAAACGGGCATCCTATCCAAAGACTGTCCGTGTCCGGGAAACTCCCACCCGGCTGGACCAGCATACGGCCACTCCAGCCGGACCGGGAATTCTGCCCAGTAATGTCGGCCGTACTACAGGGTAAGGATGATCGAGTCCGCGTAAATGTCACTATTGCCAACCGGACTCTGCCGGCCTTAGTCGACACCGGATCAACCCTGTCTTACCTGAACCAAGAGACGGCTAACCTCTGCGAGAATCACGGGAACCAACGTCGTCCGTCATCAGCCCCAAGGGCCCAGCTAGCCAACGGCAACATCGTCAACATCATCGGGCGATACACAACCTCGGTACGCATACAGGGCACCACCGAAAGAATCACCTTACTCTGCATCCCTACCCTAGTCGTACCCGTAATACTAGGAATGGATGCAATTAAGACGTTCAGGATGAACATCAGTGCCAGCCCCCAAGGGACTGGGTGCTACGTCACTAGAGACACCTCAGCACCACTGGGAGCACTAGCCATACCACCCACCACACCGTCCTTGTTGGCTAACCTCCTAGAGGATGAACTTCCAGGTTTTGAGCAGCTAAAAGGCACCACTCCGCTCGTCACACATCACATCCGACTGAAGGACCACACGCCTCTCAAGCAACGTTACCAGCCGCGCAATCCTAAACTACAAGAGATCATCAATACCGAAGTAGACCAGATGCTGAAAGATGGGATAATCGAACCTTCCAGTAGCGCCTGGAGTTCGCCGGCCGTGATCGTCCGAAAGAAAGATGGGAAACCCCGGTTCTGCATCGATTTTCGACGACTCAACGGGGTGAGTGAGAAAGACGCATACCCTCTCCCGTACATTAACAATATCCTCGAAAAACTTCGCCAAGCAACCATCTTCAGTACACTGGACCTGAAACAACGATACTGGCAAATTCCATTGGCAGAAGCCAGCAAACCACTTACGGCTTTCACCGTCCCGGGTCGAGGACTCTTCCAATTCCGGGTAATGCCGTTTGGTCTGCACGCCGCTCCTGCCACGTTCCAGCGGCTATTAGACACGATAATCGGACCCGAGATGGATATATATGCCATACCATACCTGGACGACATAATCATCGCCAGCCGGACCCTAGAAGAACATACAAAACACCTGAAAGAGGTCTTCAGTCGACTCCGTGCCGCCAACCTCCGCCACAACCCCGAAAAATGCGAGTTCGGAAAAACTCGCATCCTCTACTTGGGACACGTGATCAGTAATGCCGGCATACACACCGATTCGGAAAAGGTCGAGGCCATAAAATCCATACAGGCGCCCAAAAACATCAAGCAACTTCGCCAGTTTCTGGGAGCCGCCGCATGGTACCGCCGATTCGTATACAACTTTTCAACTATCGCACGACCACTAACCACTCTGCTACAAAAGCAGGAGAAGTGGAGATGGGACGAGGAACAATCCCGGGCTTTCCTCCTCCTAAAGGAAGCACTGACCACCGCACCGACCCTCGCCTGCCCCGACTTTCATCGCCGGTTCTACCTACAAACCGACGCCTCCGACGACGGATTAGGCGCCGTCCTGGTACAACACACGGAAAAAGGGGAGCAAGTCATCGCCTACGCCAGCCGAACCCTAAGGGGAACGGAACCCAAGTATACCGTCACAGAAAAGGAGTGCTTAGCCATCGTATGGGGAGTACAGAAAATGCGGCATTACCTCGAAGGGTATTCCTTCACTGTCGTTACCGACCATCAGGCCCTACGTTGGTTAAACAAATTAACCGATCCACCCGGGAGACTGGCCCGGTGGGCGATGTTCTTGCAACAGTTTGACTTCAACGTCCAGTACCGTAAGGGAAGTCTCAACCGAGTCGCGGACGCCCTGTCCCGACAACCACTAGGACAAACCGACGAGACAAGCGCCCCCGTATGTACCATCCTACCCGCCGATCGATGGTACCATAAGCGACTCACCGAAGTACGCGCCAAACCGGACGACTGGCCCGACTACCGTATCCACGACCAACACCTTTACCGCCGGATCGAGACACCCAACGACTCAGAAGACTCTGAATGGAAGTAATGCGTGCCCCAAAAGGACCGAATCCAAGTACTACAAGAGAACCACGACCATCCGTCAGGCGGACACACAGGAATGGCCAAGACTGCCTCCCGAATCGCCATTCGGTACTACTGGCCCGGGATGTTCCGGGAAATATCTCAGTACGTGCGTCGTTGCAAACTGTGCCAACAGTTCAAAATCTCCCAACTGGGGACCGCCGGCCGAATGCACCCACCTAAAATTTTCGGCCCATGGGACACCGTCGCCGCCGACATAATGGGACCGCTACCCACATCCAAAAGTGGTCACAGCTACCTCCTGGTCCTACAGGATAGGATGACAAAATGGGTAGAATGCCGAGCACTACGACGGGCCACCGCCGTCCTCATAACAAAGGCATTCCAAGAGCTAATCCTCTTCCGGTATGGATGCCCTCGGACCGTCATCACTGACAACGGCACAGAGTTCTCGAACCGGATTTTGCGCGAGACACTCGCTGCGTTAGGCATCCACCATCTTCAGACACCTCCGTATTCCCCCCAGTGTAACCCGGTGGAACGGGTCAACAGAGTATTGAAGACCATGATCGCCCAATACTGCCAGGAAAACCAAAAGACATGGGACGAAAACTTGCCAGAACTCACCATGGCCATCAACACTAGCCGGCACGAGTCCACCGGCTATTCAGCGGCATACCTGAATTATGCCTGGGAACCCCTAATGCCAGGTCTATACTACAACACCGTCCAGACACTTCCGGGGGAGAACCCGCCAGTCGACACCAAACCCATTCCGGAGGAGCTGAAGAAGCGACTAGACAAGCTGGGTGACTTGCAAGAGTTGGCCAAACTCCACCTCGCCAACGCAGCCCAAAAACAATGCCACTACTTCAACCGGCGACGCAGAGAGTGGCAACCGAAAATTGGGGACTCCGTGATGCGCCGAGACCACCCACTATCATCCGCAGCTCGCGGATTTTCCGCCAAGCTCGCCCCCAAATACTCGGGGCCCTGGACCATCATCCGGAAATGGTCCTCAAATGTCTACGACCTACAGGGACCCCGCGGTCGAGAATTAGCCAGGATCCACGTCAAGGATATAAAAGCGGTGACACCTCTAGTAAACTAAAATCTCATTACAGGAATGAACCCGTGTGTCAGAATCCCAACCCGCCCGTGCAGGGTGGGAGGAAGGGCCAGCAGCAGACCAACGCTGCTGTTGGATGCCGGGCGGGCCACCCGACGCACCCGCCCCAGGATCCGACCGGTCATCCACGTATGGGAGAACCGGCTGATCCGACCCGCGACCACTACACTCCACCCACCAACCCGACCGGGGCCAACAAAACGAAGCCCGGAGCACCAAACCTCCGAGGTTCCCAGCTGGAACCCCGGAGACAGCGACGAGGCCCTACGGCAAGCCCTCATCGCCAGGTTCGGGCCATACCCACCAAAATGCCAGCACTACACCAGCAGTCCGCCCCACCGGTCGCCCTCCTGGGAGAGCGACATATTGCAGTGCTGGAGGTCACCGTTACCGGCCGAAGAGCAACCCGACCGAGAACACCCCCCAGCTCCAGCCGTACCGCAATGGGCCCCGGCACGACTGGCGGTGGTGTCAGTCATCACCTCCCTACAACCCCTCACGGACACGCTTACCCCAACCGTCATTGCCCCAAACCCCGCACACCCCGACTACGCCAATTGGCTGCAGTCGCTCACACGACGGAAAAGACTACGTTTTCGCCTCCCCAACGGCCACCGCGTGACCATCCCCAAAAGTGCGAAATGAGTGAGTGTAGTGTTCACGAAACCCCCCCCCCCCCAGTGTTGCCTAGGACAGGACATGTAGACAAATGCGGCCTACGGACAACAAATAGTTAGGAATTAAGTTGTAAAAGGGTTAATTAGGAATTAAATTGTAAAAGGGTAGTTAGGAATTAAATTGTAAAAGGGTTAGTTAAAAATTAAATTGTAAAAAGGGTTAGTTAGGAATAAAATTATACAAGGGTAATTAAGATAGATATTAAGGAAAAATGATGGGTATACATAAAAATATATATAAAAGAAAAAAAAAAAGCGAGAGACCGGCAAGGCCAAGGAAATTTTTTCTCCGAAGTAACCCGGGGATGTAACAAAGCGGAATTTGTCACAATAAACATCACCACCCAAACATCCTTATAACTCCCCAACCCTTATGACCACCGACCCCAAAAACTGATACCACCCTCCTAAATAATCCCGCAACCGATCCGTGGTACTCCAAGCAAAATCCAGAACCCCGGAGACCACTTTCCACCCCGATCCCGATCCTCCCATAAGAAAGATACAGTAGACGCAATCCCAAACCAAAACTAAACACGATTAATTAGCGAGACCGATATAAATACCGGGTCAAGGGCCCACAGAAATCAGTCTAAATCGAGCCTTTGTGTTAGATACAAAAAACGAAGAAACTTCCAGTACCGGTACCAGTCATACGGTAGGTGAGCCAAAACCGTTATTATTATCCAAACCTAAATCCGATACCTGAAGTCGAGTTTTCGCTCAGAGATCATTCCTAATAGCGTCGAGTTATCACGTTTTCCGTCACGACGCCCAGCGTCGGTCCGCCAAATATCCATAAAACCGTCCCAACCCATTTTCGGCATTCCCAGAAGCGTCGAGTTATCACGTTTCCGTCACGACGCCCAGCGTCGGTCCGCCAAATATCCGTAAAACAATCCCAACACATCTCCCACAGTCCCAAAAGCGTCGAGTTATCACGTTTCCGTCGCGACGCCCAGCGTCGGTCCACCAAATATCCGTAAAACCGTCCCAACACATCTCCTACATTCCCAGAAGCGTCGAGTTATCACGTTTCCGTCACGACGCCCAGCGTCGGTCCGCCAAATATCCGTAAAACCATCCCAACACATCTCCCACATTCCCAGAAGCGTCGAGATCTCACGTTTCCGTTGCGACGCCCGAATATCCGTAAAACAGTCCTAAACACCTCAGACACCAAACACGCAACAGCGAGTTGTCATATTCTCGTCACGCGTCGACCTATTTTATTTCCATAAGAATAGCAATTATAAATAAAAACGAAAACTAAAAGCCTACCATAAATTGTTTTATTTCTAAAAACCCTTCCATCTCCAAATCCCGCTATCCGACCGTTGGCGCCCGAGCAAACTAACGCCAACATTTTGCGTCGAGCCCGCAATAACTCGTCACAATATATATATATATATATATATATATATATATATATATATATATATATATATATATATATATATATATATAATAAAAATGTGTACTTAGTTACAGATTTCTAATCCAAAACAACAGTCCACTTACTTTTATATGTTAGTTATTATTTAACTCTCGAGTAGGATGATCTCTCGTATCGGACACAGGCCAAAAATATAATTATTGAACTCAACACGTGGACACTTCAATTGTAACTCTCGAACTTAACTTCTCAACTGCCCAAACGTAACTGACTGAGTGTCTTAGAGACTTTTAAAAATATCCTATTGGGGTAGTAACCCCGCAACACCCTTCAACATACCAGAGCGGCGCGTCCTTGTCATTTCCCGCGAAATCTTGGTTACGCTTTCACATTGCATCCATCCCTTGAGTCAAGGTCAATATCTTGGAAGGCCACCGGACGCAATACAAAAGACGCAAACATATTTTGGGCATAACAAAGGAACAACCATCGGCTCTAGCATTCCAGAGACTTTCTAAAAAGTTGAAATAACCTAAACATGTTATTCCTAGTAAAACTCAGAGAACTGCGTTTTCTTGCTACACTATTCAAACATCTGCATATGTTTTGAACAGAACTGTGTCCAAACAATCAAACAGGAAAACACCCTATGAGAAGTGGTTTAAGCAAAAGCCTGAAATAAAACACATGCGAGTGTTTGGCTGTGATGCTTATTTGCACATACCAAAGGAAAAACGCAAGAAGTTTTATCCGAAGAGTACGAAAATGATCTTCGTTGGCTATGACGGAGAATCGAAGAATTATCGACTTTGGGATCCTGCTACTCGGAAGATATACGTCAGTTGTGATGTCGTATTTAATGAGAATGCAAAAGCAACAAATCCTAGCGAATAAAAACCAAATGAAAGTCAAGTGGAACTTGATTTTACCATTGAAGATGAGTCGCACTTGGAATCTGCAGAAATTGTGCAGCCAGAACTTCAACACCCAGCAGTAGAAGTGGCACCACAATTGCAAGACCAGCCAGTATCTGAGAGACAACTTCGAGATCGAGATCAGCTGCGCAAACCCTGTTGGTATTCTGCGCTAGTAGTAGACAGTGTTCCTGCTACTTTCGAAGATGCTTTATCCAGTGATGCTGCAGATAAATGGTTACAAGCGATGGGGGAAGAAAGGGACGCGCTTAACCAGAATGAAACCTGGGAGCTCGTAAATATTCCAGACGGCAACCGAACGATCGGCTGTAAATGGGTTTTCAACGAGAAAATTAACTTCAATGGGAGCACTCGTTACAAGGCCAGACTTGTGGCAAAAGGATTTGCACAACGTGAAGGTATTGATTATTTTGATACTTATGCACCTGTTGTTCGTTATGAGTCTATTCGCATACTGGCAATTGCGGCTATAAAAGATTATGAAATTAGCCAATTTGATGTGAAAACTGCATTTCTCAATGGGGATTTAAAAGAAGAGATTTTTATGCAGCAACCCCGCGGTTTTGAAGACAAGAAACAAAGTAAAGTAGTTTGCAAGCTGAAAAGAAGCTTGTATGGACTCAAGCAATCGCCTCGTTGCTGGAACACAAAATTTGTGGTGTTTTTAAAAAGGTTCAATTTTCATCAAACTGAAAATGACCATTTCATATTTTATGGTAATGTCAAAGAAGCAAAGGTGTTCTTAGCTCTATATGTCGATGATGGTCTGCTGATGTCAGCTTCTCAAGCAGCAATCGATGCAGTTCTGCAAAATTTGAAACAGTGTTTTCAAATTACAATTGGAAATGCAAAACTGTTTATTGGGCTTCAAATTGAACGTGATAGAGAGAAGCGCATTATAAAAATTGGGCAGAGTAAGTATATCGAGAAGATTCTACGAAGATTTCGTATGGAAGATGCGAAATCATCTTTGCTTGCAATTGTTTAATGTAGTTGTTTATATAAAATATTCTGAATAAATGTTTTTCACATCTGTCATTTAATATTTTCATTCTCTGCTAATTTAAAGACAAATATTCAACAAATTCAGTTATCGTTTGGTAATTATATGTGATGGGAGTAAGTACCTATGTATTTATATATCTGATAACTCAACTCAATTTTCTTTTGATTTAACTTTTTAACAAGTATAATGGCTAGTTGAATCGACTGCTAAGCGTAATTAATATAATTTTTATTTATTGTATTATTGCGAATCTAGGCAAGACAAATTTTAAAGTAAAACCTTTGATTTATTGTATTATTGCGAATCTAGACAAGACTAATTTTCAATTAAAACCTTTGGATATATTTAACTAATTTAAACTAATTTTATCATTTTAAATCCCAATTTACAGTAGAAGTAAGAATACGGTACTTTTCTATATGATAATTTTAATTTATCAAATTTATAAATCTTCGATGACTAAATTATTTGAACCCAAAATGAATGTTAATATATTATACATAAGAATTGAACCTGAAACGGAACCGTAACTGAAATTCATTTGAAAGCCCATATATTTTTCCAAATTGGTAAGCGTCTTGCTGACTGTATGCAACAATGTACTATTTTTCACTACATATTACATGTAGATACATTGATATATACATACATACAGTGTGCGTTATTTATAAAATATGAATTACAATGTTGTGTGCTTTTTCGTTGGGGGTGAATTACACCCCAACTCAGGGGGTTCAAAAAAAAATGATTATTGGAACGTGTAGATCGTCGAATACTACTCTCTAAAAGCCTGAAATTTTGTATATTGTGGAATTTTATTTATACTTTATATACAAACAGAAACCAAACAAATATGACGGAAAGAGAGAAGCGGGGAGCAGAGGGGACAGAGGCGGTCGGGGTGCGGGAAGAGGCGCATCGCACATTTTAAAAATAATGAATATATCTGAAGGAGTGGTTCATATTAATTATGGATCACTCTCCCAGGATATGGTGGCGGCACCAGCACCACCGCTTACATCGCCGCCGCCTACCTCGCCGCCGTCGCCTACCTTGCCGCCGCCGCCTATCTAATAAATTATATATATATGCACCTGCAGCCTGCAAACATATGTGTTGCATTACTCATTACTGTTTGACAGTCATTTTCACAAATATTAAAGTGATAGTTATTGATTTATTATCAATACAGTGATTTGAGGTGCCTTTTTAATTTCCATTCGTTAGTATTATAACGTGTATATATACATACCAAGTGTAAATATATAACAATGGAAACTTTTCGGATTATTAAAAAGAAAAACTGTCGAGGTATTCATTTCACTAAAAAAAAATCTGTTGAAAACGTACTTCAAAGTAAGAAGAAACGAGTTCTTAATCTCAAGCAGTCTAAAACAGATCGTACAACTCAAGTGTTTGAAGAATTGAGGTAAATTTATTTCACAAAATTTTGCACTTATTATGGTGTAGTTAGACATAAAAATTAAATTAGGAACTAAAACCGTTACGGAAATAAATTTTATAGTTGACGTATGCGTAATTACGTGTCACAATTGCGTAATTACTTGTCACAATTGGGCATAAGTAATATAAAGAAAATATGCTTAAAATAATGATAAATATGAATAAAAACGAACTGACAGTTTGACAGTTGAAATAAATAAACATAGTGTAATTCAAGATTCAGTTTCAAACAAAACAAAATCTTTTATATGAGATATTTATGTAATACCAATAGTTATAAGGCGTTTACGAAAAGTAGCTCGGATCAGCCTGTAAACGTTCGTAAACGCAGTTTGATCACCCGGCATGAGCAATCTGAGCAGGTTTTTTTCTTGGATCTGTTGCTGTCACATTTGGCGCTTATTTCAAATAAATTTCATAATAAGAATCAACTCATAACCCGTTTTTGTTCTATCCCCAATATCACTAAAACGACTACTGCACTTATGGCAAAAATACTTATACATATAATAGTTATAAATATATAGCAACTATTCAGTATTATAATATAATTGTAATGTGTATTGTAGTGGCAATACTGAAACTGAAGTTAGTGTACAACAAGCGGAAATCGAACCAGTTCCAAGTTGTAGTTCAAACACATTGGCTCCAAATGAGGAATGTTATCTAGCTCTAGAGGTCGAATTTGTTCGTCCTATTGGTCATCGCGATCCTAATATAGAAAAACTAGAAGGACGACGTATTGTTGATTTGGCATATGTCATTTCCCAGGCACGAAAACTAGAGAGCCATGAATGTCTAGCTCGTAAAACGGGATATTTGTCATTTGATCATGAATATCGCGAAGGATTACGTAGTAAATTAGTGTTTAAATGCAAATCGTGCAATGAAACCAAAATTCTGGAAACTACAACCACATAAGATATAAATTATGAAGTGTTTCACGTGCAATTAGTGCTGGACGAGGTTTCGGTGGTCTAGAGCAGATTTTGACTGCAATGAATGTACCAATAATGTCGGAGAACACGTTCAAACAAGATTTGGTACGCGTAAAACGCACCAACCCGTAGAGCTCGCCCTTAGGTAAAATATGCGTTGCGAGCAGTGGTTTTTCATTATTATGGCCTTTTGGTTAACAGTTGAAAATATGTTATAGGTGTAAAAAGTCTTACATTTAATTTTAAATTATATTGATAAAAAAAAAATTTTAGTTCATACTTTAAAATTCAAAATTATAATATTTAATAATTTTTTTCGGGCTTTGGATTAACAAAATGAAAAAATCTTATAGATATAAAATATCTTATAATTTTTAGTAGAATTTTTAAGTGAATTAATTATTTTTATAAGGGCAGTATTAAGGGGGGCTCTAAATTTTGGGGCCCTATAACTCGGGAAGTATACGGGCGATTGGATTTATACTGCGAGCGGATTCAAATGGGATGCCAAATAATATGTGTACCAAATTTAGATTATATTGATAAAAAAATAATTTAGTGCATATATTAAAATTCAAAATTATAATATTTAATAATTTTTTTCGGGCTTTGGGTTAACAAAATGAAAAAATTTTGTAGACAAAAAATATCTTAGAATTTTTAAGTGTTTCAATTATTTTTATAAGGGCAGTATTAAGGGGGGCTTCAAATTTTGGGGCCCTATAACTCGGGAAGTATACGGGCGATTGGATTTAAACTGCGAGCGGATTCAAATGGGATGCCAAATAATATGTGTACCAAATTTGGAGTGAATCGCTTCGGTACCTTCAGAGGAGTAGAGGGCACAAATTTGGTCTTACAAGCGACGACTAACATCCAAGTATATAAGTTATATACATTTTCGGAATCAGGGCGACGAGACGAACACTTTTTCTTAATGAAATTTTTTGATCCGAGAATGCTACAGACACACGACCGAATGCTTTAGCCTCTTCGGTACTACGTACGGCGAGCTAAAAACTCCACGTTAATGTAGGTGATCATTGGTTTGATGAACTTACAAAATCAATACAAATGACCGCGAAAGAGGAATGGGATAATGCAAATAAGAACGGGAACGTGGTTGGTGGCTTGGGTTTCATCAGTGTCATTGTAGATGGTGGTTGGTCTCATAGAAACTTAGGCCATAGGTACACAGCGAAATCCGGAGTTGGTGTGATTATAGGATCTCATTCGAAAAAAATATTGTTCTTAGGTATTAGAAATAAATATTGTAGTATTTGTAGTGTAGCTGAATCTCGAAATCAAGTACCATCAAATCACAAAAGTTTTCGTAACTGGGAAGGATCATCTCCAGGAATGGAGTCTGACATTATAGTGGAAGGATTTGCTAGTGAGAGTATGTATAACCTACGATATGTGGAGTTTGTGGGTGATGGAGATTCAAGTGTACACAAACGAATTCTTGATAATGTGCCATACAGTCAACAAATTAAAAAAATTGAATGTTCGAATCATTTGTTAAAACGTGTTAAAAAACATTTCTATGATTTTTCAGGAACTAGCAAACAAGTTAGTAAATTTTTAACAGCAGTTAAAATCGCTTATATTTGCAAATATAGTAGTAGAATTATTCGTTTAAATAGTAATGCTGATGTACCATCAATAACTAATCTACGATATGATATTTTACAGATTTTATCGCATTGTTTTGGTAATCATGAAAAATGTCGCAGCGAAGTATGTTCAGTTGCTGGTGAAACAAAAGAAAATAATGACTACATGAACCTTCCCAATGATATGAAACACCGACTCAATGGAATTATAACATTATTAACAAGCAATTCAACATCATTACTTCGTAACATTACAAGCAACAGAGCCGAACAATATATGTGTAATGTTGCTAGGTTTACAGGTGGAAAACACGTTTTCTACGGTAGACGAAATTCATATAATGTGCGATGTTATGGTGCTGCTCTGTCATACCAATTCGGACCGCAATGGGTATCTAAGGTTTGCAAAGGTTCTATGCCTGGTAAGTACGTTCAAAAAATGATCGAAAAACGCCAAAAAATATTAAAACGGTTGCAACAATCTACCAAAAAATATATTAGATCGCGAAGTGTTTGCAAAGGGTCCGTTAAAAAAAATAATGTAGATTATGGATTAAATTGTGCATAACCTGATATGAGTGATGATGAAATTATTAAATCTACAACTTCTCTTATCGAACAGGTGTCTGTTTCTATAGAAGAACGCGATCAAATTGAAAGAAAGACGGTTGGACAATCAAATAATGCTTCATGGTTTGATGAAAGAAAACATAGGTTAACCGCTTCTAATTTTGGAGAAGTTTGTAAACGCAGAATTCCGGCCGGCCCACTAGTAGACAGAATATTATATAAAAATGGGATAGATAATGCTGCTATACGATGGGGGAGAATAAACGAAATCAGTGCTATTAAAGCAAACGAACAACAAACAGGCTTTAAGGTTCAACCATGTGGTTTATTTGTATGTTTAGATCCACTATTAGTTTTTTTAGCGGCATCTCCTGATGGTATAGTAAATGAAAACCTGCTAATAGAAATTAAGTGTCCATTTTCAGGAAGAAATTTGCATCCAATAGAAGCATCGAAAACTGTCAAAACATTTTCTTCAACTTTGGTTAATGATAAACTTTCTCTAAAGAAGACACATATTTATTATTATCAAATTCAAGGTCAATTATATGTCAGTGGTCGAACAAAATGCGATTTTATACTTTGGACTCCGAAAGGTATGGCCATAGAAACAATAAATATTGACCAACATTTCATAGAAAATATGTTGCCTAAGTTAATACATTTTTATAAAACAGAGCTTGCTCAAGAAATAGTTGATCCTCGGAAGCTAAGAAATATGCCAATACGAAACATGCCAAAGAAAAAAACAGATTAACAATTGAAATGCAATTAAAACAGTAGTTTTGGTGATTGAGTGAGTTCGATATATCTTTCTATAAAAACCATAATTATAAAGTCTTCTTTGTACAAGCATAAGCTGAAGCAATCAACTTCATTTAGTTTTCATAATCAAAATATTGGTATAAATTAAGCAATGTCTTTATATATAAAATGACATTCATAATTTACCAATAAAATATACGAAATACATAGTATAAGTATAAAAGTTCTCACGTAAGTGTGAACATTGTAAGCTAAATTTAAGTTTTTGCTCAGCTTTTTTCAACATGAATAAATATCTTGCATAATAATGCATAATAGATAAAATCGAATCCACAAAATTAAGACTATATTATGATAAAAATTTGCATTGCAATGTTTTATGTATTTGGCTTTTTCTTTATAAATTATCTGTATATTTTTATTTTAATATTTAAAATTACAATAATCAAAACCAACTTTTTGTTTTATTTTTCCTTTATTCCTGGTAAATTTTATTTAACGTAATATGATGACGCTTTTGTGTAAAGGAAACTTTTTACTAGCTCGAACATCTACATTCGTGGTAAATAGTTAATATACAATTCTAGTTTTTAAAATTCGCGCTCTATAATCTCTTCAGCCATTTTTAAAAGTCTAAAATAGGAACCTGTATCATCCTATCGACAATTGCAGATTTTAGTTGAAACATTGGCTACCAGAGGCACAGATATGTGACCAGAGCCTAACTTCCAGTTTGCAATGCCCCCATAGTGGATTTTCCGCGAACTAGATAGACCTGATGGTTTTTCTTAACTGCAAAAAACTGTAAAATACAGTTTGGCTTATAATGAAAGATATCAATAGATTACAAAACAATAAATTATATTAACATTAGATTGCAATGATGACAATAAATTTCGAGAGATTTACAATAGATAATAGAATACAATAGATACCAATAACAAATTCAATAGATTACTACAAAAAACAAACAGCAGCGCTTCCAGTTCGCCGTTCCGGCGAGCCCGATCCCAATAAATACAATACTAAAAGTGATGGCATTGTTAGAGTACAAAATTTATTATTGCAATCATCCAACAATCAATCAAAAACCTTTTAAGTTTTATTATTATTATTATTCATAATACTTTTTGATTTTCAGGTTTACAATCTGTAAAAACACTGGAAATATAAAATGTCTTACAATTTTCTGAAGATTTTTTTGATATAATAAAAAAAAATTAAATTTTTATTTTTTCTTGTTGCAATTTTTCCTTTTCAGTATTATTTACCTGTTCATATTCAAAATCGCTATAATATAATAATAGATATTTTAATGTTTATAACACAGAAAATTCAGTGAAATCAGTGTACATAAAGAAACAAAAAGTATGTTCACACAGCACAAAAATTTGCAAAATTTTGTATATACACAAAGTTGTATTAGCAATGAAAAACCGTTGGCGCAACGTTTTATAACCTAACAAATATATTTGTAATATTCACTTAAAATAGGATAGATCATCGGTTCTAAAGCTGGGTGCCGCGATAGCGTTCATTGTTTAATGTAGGTTTCTTGATCTAAAGATGACAATTTACCTACATTTAATTGCTTTCTGTATTTTTGACAGTTCAATTTTATATCCAATCATGATTTTTCGGATTGCCAATAGATGGCAATCACTGTCAATTACATACAAATTTTTGCTATAATTCCTTTTGTAGCTTTCGAGTTCACAATCTTAAGAAAAGTGCTGAACATAAAATATTTTAGCATAATTTGTAGAACTTTTTATGATTCTTAATTTTTTTTCTAAGGGCAGTATTAAGGGGGGCTCTAAATTTTGGAGCCCTATTACTCCAGACCTGTACACACTATTGGATTTAAAATGCGACGGGAACTTCTTGGCCACTAAAATTATTTGTCAGACAAATTTCAGTAAAATCGGCGCGTTATCTTTGCGGTCATAAAGTCAGATCTTACGACCGACCGAGATACATACATCCAAGTATATGAATTATATATATTTTTGGATTCAGGGCGAAAAGATAAGAACATTTTATTAAGATAATCTTTGATCCGAGCATCTTACAGACATTTATGATTTATTAAATTTTATACAATGCTAGATTAGATATTAATTTGATAGATTTATTTTATTTTTTAATTGTTAATATGTCTTATAGGCTTTCTTCATTTGCTGGTAATTTTTAAATATTTTTTAAAAAATGCAGATTTTCTTCATATTTTTATTTGTGAATTATTTCATTTTGTATTTTCTGCTTCTAAATAAATGAATAGTATGCAGCTATGCTTTTGGCCCTACGTCCGTCCCCACATTACCCGCCCCAACAAAGTCAACTGTACACGTTTTTCCCTATACCGTTGTTGTTCTATTTAAAATATATGGCGGCGTGACATGATTCGCGCTTGTTGTCCAGAGTGAACAAACGCTGCGCGGCACCCATCGCGTCGACAGCTTTCTCATGCCCAAAATTTCATGTAGGATATGACCCACGCGGTCTTTTCAGATGCTTATTATCTCAGCTATCTCGCGCACCTTCAATCGGCGGTCTTCCAATACGAGATCGTGGATTTTAGTCACGTTATCCTCCGTGGTAGCCGTATTCGGGGCACCTGGGCGAGGCTCATCAAAAGCCGTCGTGCGACCACGTTGAAACTCGTTGAACCAATTTTTGACGGTCGCCATCGAAGGAGAAGAGTCGATGTACACAGCATCAACGCGTTCTTTGATATCGCTGCGCGATTTCCCTTCCAAAAACAAAAATCGAATCACCGACCGATATTGCTCTTTTTCCATTTTTCTAAAATCCGCGGATACTCCCGCTTTCACACGCGGTCAAAACAAAACTACGAGTCCGATTCGGCTGAAATTTTAACAGTAGCCGTCTAAGATAATGTACTACACAATAGGTTACGTCTCTTGCGACAGTGGCGCCATAGGCCGGTGAGGCTAGGTACTTGTCGTACAGCCCTCGTATATATATATATATATATATATATATATATATATTTATATATATATATATATAAATATATATATATATATATATATATTTATTTATATATATATATATATATATTTATTTATATATATATATATATATATATATTTATTTATATATATGTAGCGCCAATATTTAAATTTGAATAACGCGCGAGAGAATTAGTGTAGAACCGGGCGGCGAGGTGGCAGAGAACAGTGTGAAGTGAGTAACAAGATAGAACAGTTGAGAGTTGTTAAGTGAAATGTTAAGTGAAATGTGAAGAGAATATAATATACATTATTTACTTGAAAATATATAGTTTTATCCTACCCATCTGTCATCCTGCTACAGCAGCAGAAGTGAGATACGGAAAAAGGAAAAATTATTAAGCCGTGATATTTTTGGAAAGTGTTCCAAGATCCACGTGTGAAATATTAGTGACAAAACGGGAAAAAATGGTGAACCACGGAACGGTGATGCTGCATTAAATAGTGAAAACCATGGAAGCCCTAGTGATGTGAACGGGACCAGTGAAGAACAAACAATGATCGTTACAGCAACTGCGATGCAAAACATTATTTCGAGTGCGATCAGTGCAGCACTAGCGAATATGAATCTAAATGACAATCGTCCAATACGTGTACCATTGTCAGATATCAGTACGCAAATACCTAACTTCAGTGGTAATACTGATGAAGATGTTGAGAATTGGTTACGCCGAGTCAACATCGTACAGAAGAACCATAACCTCAGTGACTCAACAATAGCGTTGTTGGCAACTAACAAATTAACAATGAGAGCAAGGAGTTGGTATGATTCAAAAGCGGAACTAGCCGAATTACCATGGACTGAGTTAAAGTCGAAACTCAACCTAACATTCAGGTCAGTCACAGATAGATTAACACTCTTTGACAATATGCAAGCGTGCAAATGGAGTAAAAACGAAAAAATTGAAGATTACTATTACAACAAAATTCGAATGTTAAATCGGTTAAACGTCACATGCGAGGACGCGATACTTCATGTGATCCGTGGCATTGACAATACCATATTGAGAATACAGTTGAAGAGTCAAAACTTTCAATCGACTGAAGAGCTACTTATAGCCATGAAGTCATATTCCGATGAGTTACCCGTGACGAATGTGGGGGCATCGGTGACCACGAAAAGTATGAAAAAACCGGACAAGGCTGAGAAGACCAGCAACAGTGAAAACAGCTCAAGTGCCATACGTGTGAGGTGCTATAACTGCAATCAAACTGGACACTATTCATCGAGTTGTACACTAGAAAGAAGAGAGAAAGGTGCCTGTTTTAATTGTAATGATCCGAGTCACCAGCTTAGAAATTGTCCAAAAAAGAAAGGCAAGAGTGAAGCCAAGACCGTTGGGATGACACAGACACGAAAATCGACGAACCATCTCTGTAGTAAATCAATTTGTAGTAAAGCAATTTGGCTTGCAGGGTATGAGTTCAACGCTTTGATTGACACTGGAAGCACTGCGAACATAATTCATGAACATGTTGTAGCAAAAACGAAACTAGTACTTGAACCAAGCAGCGAAATATATATTGGATTTGGAATGTCAAGTGTTCGGAGTACAGGAAGACTTCAAACTACTATACGCATTCATGATGATACTTATGATTTACAATTTTCAGTAGTACCAGATTCTGCAATCTCTCAAGATGTGATTCTTGGAGAACCATTCTTTAAATGCGCAGCTGTTACTACCGAGTGGTTTGGAAATCGTCAGTTTAGGAAAACGAGAAGAAGTCACGTTCGAGATCAGCGAAATCATGCAGATTACAACCGAAACGATCCAACCAGCGATTTCAGTCAATCAAAAATTGGAGCACGCGCAAGTGAGGCGTCTTCACGACCTGTTGGAAAATTACGAGAACCAATTACGTACGCCAGAACCGACTGTCACAGTGGAAGCAAGAATAACTCTCACCGAATCAAAAGAAATTGCGCACCGACCAAGAAGACTAGCCCATGTCGAACAACAACAAGTGCGGAAAGTAGTGGATGGTTTACTAGAAGAAGGTATCATTCGTCCGAGCAAATCGAACTATTGTAGTCCCATTGTGCTCACAAAGCGGAAATCATGTGATTTACGCATGTGTGTTGACTATCGAGCGCTTAACGCAATAACCGTAAAGGAACGTTATCCGTTACCATTGATCGAAGACATTATTGATAAATTAGGAATTGAATTCACAATCGTGACAGATTGTAACGCTTTGAAGAAAACTTTGAATAAACGCGATATTTGTACACGCATAAATAGATGGTGCTTATGTCTACAAGAATATCACTACAAATTGGAACATCGGAAAGGAGAATTGATGACCCATGTGGACGCATTGAGTCGAAACCCGGTGATGTTGATCGAAACTGAATTAGCCACTAATTTGAGGTATGCCCAATCAACAGAGCAAGATATAAAAAGCATAAGTGACAGTGTGAACAGTGGTGATAAAAATTTAGTTAATGATTACATCATTACAAATGGCCTGTTGTTTAGGAAGTGTTGTGATAAGTCATTGTTAGTCGTACCAAAGGGTATGCAAAGAGCAGTTGTGACTGAATATCATGACAAAAACGTTCATGTTGGAAGTGAAAAAACTATTTTAGCCATTAAGCAGTATTATTGGTTTAAAAATATACGTTAAGCAGTACATTAAACATTGTTTAGTTTGTATACAATTTAATGATAAGCCTATAAAGGAAGGAATGTTGCACATTCAGTAAACTCTTACTAGGCTATGAGCTTGATTACCTGGATGACCATGAGATTAGAGACTTAATTAGAGAAATCAACAATACTCCGTGGACTGTCGACTTTGAGGAGCTTAGATGCAAAGCCGCCGAACGCATAAAGACGTTCCAAGAACGTAATAAAAAGAATACAGATCTACATCGTGTTCCGGAGTTTCTATACAAGATTGATGATCTGGTTTGTATCAGAAAACCACAGATACAGTCGCGAGGTGAAGGTGCTTTTGTCCCTAAGTTCCACGGACCATACGTAGTAACTAAGGCTATGGATAATAGTAGATATGTCGTAGAGGATGTACCAGGTCTCCAACAGACGCAACGGTTTTACACTACTATATGCTCGCTGCAAAATATGAAGTTGTGGTGCCCTGAAGATGTATCAGTCGAGGACAACTGAACGTCAGGCGGGCCGAGTTGTAGCGCCAATATTTAAATTTGAATAACGCGCGAGAGTATTAGTGTGGAACCGGGCGGCGAGGTGGCAGAGAACAGTGTGAAGTGAGTAACAAGATAGAACAGTTGAGAGATGTTAAGTGAAATGTGAAGCGAATATAATATACATTATTTACTTGAAAATATATAGTTTTATCCTACCCATCTGCCATCCTGCTACATTACACAACTATATTTGCCGTAAGTGTAGCCGTTCTAGTGATATTGCAGATAGAACAAAAAATGTATAGAGTAAACATGCACTTCCGTTTGAATATTCTTATCAAAAATAGGAGGTGCACATCTAGGGCATTTGCAAGTCTTAAGTTTGAAGTTTCATAATTTTACGTTCGACAGTTTTGGCTCTAGAGTGTTCTCACACACAGACAGACAAACGTCATTCCGAAAATAGTCACATTCGATTCAGGGAAGGTCAAAACGTGTTAATCCGTTGAAATCTCGAGTTCAAAATTGTTCATTTTTAACATTTTTAGCTCGCCGTACGAAGTACCGAAGAAGCTAAAGCATTATCGAATCAAAATAATTTCTTAACAAAAAGTGTTTGTCTCGTCGCCCTGAATCCAAATATATTTATATAACTCATATACTTGGATGTTAGTCGTCGGTACCGAAGCGATTAACACCAAATTTGCTACACATGTTATTTGGCATCCCATTTGAATCCGCTCGCAGTATAATTCCAATCGCCCGTATACTTCCCGAGTTATAGTGCCCCAAAATTTGGAGTTCCCCTTAATACTGCCCTTATAGAAATAATTTAAAAAACTATTTTTTTTTTCTAAAAATTCTAAGATGTATTATATCTACAAGATTTTTTCATATTGTTAACTCAAAAACCGAAAAAAATTATTAAATATTATAATTTTGAATTTTAAATATGCACTAATTTTTTTTAATCTTTTATCAATATAATCTACAAAAAATTGTATGACATTTTTATAACTATTACATTTTTTCAAATTGATAACTAAAAGACAATAATAATTAAAAATTACTGCTCGCAACGCATATCTTACCTCAAAGCGCGCTCTACGCATTGGTGCGTTTTACGCTTACCAAATCTTGTTATTACTTAAATTTTGTATTTACATTAAATAAAAAAATACATTATTTAGAAACTTTATAAACAAAAATGTTAATACAGAAAGATTGAACATTTTTATTACTTAAAATGTATTATTTACATTAAAAAAAACTATATATTTAAAAACTTTATATACAAAAATATTATATCAGAAAGATTTAATATTTTAATTTATATTTTAACAATGAATATATTCCGCATTTATTATATAACTAAAAATCTTCCGTTTTCTATTTATCTAATTTAAAGTAAGCTCACTGGAATTGTAGAAGACCCCTTAGTAAACATTGCAAAAAATAAGTTTGGTGATCTAAACTGTGCACAACTAGGCATAAACTTGGAATTCGAACGAAGGAATGTTGTGCTTATACTTATCTGAAAGTAATGTTAGTGAGAAACGTCCTATAACTAACTTTACCCGTTATTGAATGTAGTTAAATTTATGCATGTAAATGTATATTCTTATTTTGTATGATATACAATTTGACAGTTTCACTGATTTGTAGGTTATATAATTATCAAATTAGTAATAATAGTGCATTGCTTACCTGGTATAGTAGCGTCAAATTAATAAACAATTGTAGAAAACAATTATATTATTATAACAATAACTGCAATGTACGAAAATAAATAACATGTATAACTCGAACACGGTAACTGCAAGTGCAACAACAACAACGGCGGGAGGGACGGTAGTTTCGCTGTCGATAACGTAGGGTATTCCGCCGAAGTAAACTACGACAAACTAGGGAAAAATCCCACAATGTTCGTTTTCAGAAAGGTGGTGGGGGATCTGTGAGACATTCCTTTTCTGGCATCTCTGATTGTATTGGGAACGTCACCTGAATCCAGGTGGCAGGTCGGTGCACAATAAAATGGCGTTTATGTAGGACAACAAACAAATATGGGTGCCTGTCAGGGAAACGTTTCGTTCGTATTCTGAAGGTTTACAAACAACTATCGTGCGTCAAATGTTGCTTAAATAGTCTAATTCGATGGCTGTGTCTATATGTGATATTTTTATATTTGTGGGTGATCGGGTTCGTCCGTTGTCCGAAGGTGAAGAAGTATATAGTGCGGGCCATGTGACTCTTTGTGGCTTTAAAAAAAGACACTGTGGAAAATAAAGAGATAGTCGGCTATGTTTTACAAACGAGTAACCTTAAGACACATCCCCATCAAATGAATATAATTTTAGGAGACAATGTGGCTGAGTGGCAAGCTACTTGCTCTTGTAAGGCAAGCTCGGTTGGCATGTGTAAACATGTCACTGCCGTTCTATTATACTCTAATAGGTAAGTGATTTCATTTTATTACTGTTGAGTATCAAAACAAATATATAAAGTATGATTGTAAAGTTTTATTTGTAAATTAGATGGATTCAAGGTATAAAAATGCAGTTATTTCATCGTTACAAGTTGACAATGTCCTGGCAACCCCTAGGGTATTCCGTTTTGGCCAGAATAACAATTAATATACCTTATTTAGTATTATAACAATTTGTATTTATTATTATGTTAGACGGGAAACTCTCGAAGAGATCAGCTGCACCGATTTGGAACAAGCTTGGGGAAAATCCGGGGCGTCAACTTCATCTGCGTCCGACAACATTTACAGCCTAGATTTGCCGCTGAAGGTGTATTGCCATCCCATAAACAAAAGAACAAGGTTGATGGAATTACCAGTTGATGTTTTGGATGGCGATAAAGAGTTTAGTAAAGAATTGAGAAATATTCTAAAACATGTTTATATCAATGAAATAATACCAAGATTATGAAAAATAAATATATTTTTATTAAAACATATAAAACATTGTTGTTATTTTAAATTAAAATTATATATTGGTTTGGTATGCGATGTATCTACTTGCACGCCTTTTTCTTCATACAATTTAAAGACGTCCACCTGAGGTAGTTCCGGTGAAACCTCAGCTTCAACATTCGCAGAAATAGAAATGTCCTGTGGTAGATCAGGTCTTCAACATTTGCAGAAGTAGGAATAATATTGGATTCACTAATCACGACATCCACAAGTTTCTGGGTTGCCATTTCATCCCTGACACAAAACTTTTGAATTAGTTTATTCAACGATGATGTTGATCTAAACTAATATACCTTCTGTTTTCCCTTGTCATAAACCTTTTTTTCTCTTGTACTTGGGGCTGATGTAACTGGCTTGTCATGTAACCGTACTGGTATATTTTTTGTAGGAACAACATTTTTAGTTAACCTCTTTCGCATACGTGTATCTATAATACAAATATGTATTATAAAAAATATTATTAGCACATATATATCATTTAAACTTACTTGGGCAAAATTCTGTAGGTTCAAAATGCAAAGAACATACCATCAATCCGCTTGTTACAGGTTTTCCTATTTTTAGAGCGTTCGCCCATAACTTGCGCAATTTTGCATTTTTAGGAAATACATGCATTGTTACATTCGCTGACCGATACGTAGCACATTGTGGTACGGAGCAATATTGTTTCCAAGCACTAGTCATTTTTTTAGATAACACTTCACTCAGAAATTTATATAAAATCAACTTGTAATTATAATGGCGATATATGGGTAACACGATTGTTGTCCTACATAACTTTGGTACCAATTGTCACCACCAGACGTCAGCCACTTCGTGTGACGTTCCCAATTACATTTTTTAAATTGTTATTTACTTCATTTAGATATTTGGGTGTTGGGTCTATTATTAATTCAACACATTCACTCTCCTTAAGAAAAACCATCAGGTTATCTAGTTCGCGGAAAATCCACTATGGGGGCGTTGCAAACTGGAAGTTAGGCTCTGGTCACAGATCTGTGCCTCTGGTAGCCAATGTATCAACTAAAATCTTATACTCTGCCATTGTCGATAATATTATACAGGTTTCTATTTCAGAATTAGATTAGATATTAGAGCGCGAATTTTAAAAATGAGAATAATATATTAACAATTTTACAACCGATTTACGGGTCAGAGTTAGTGAAAAGTTCCTTTTTACACAAAAGCGTCATTATATTAGGTGAAATAAAATTTACCAGGAATAATGGAAAAATAAAACATAAAGGTGGATTTGGTTCTTGTATATTTTAAATATTAAAATAAAAATATATACTCAGATGACTCAGCCAATTTTGATCATTTTCTTTTTTAAATACCGGAAAATGTTTATAGAAAAATTCCCCGTAGGTGAGAAGGTGTGCTTTATATTATTTCAATTGTTATTAACAAATAAGTGATTTTTAATTTATTTATATAATTGCCTGAAATTTTATAAAATCAGGTTTATGGGGTCGCAGATTACGAATTTGGCCTCAAAATTGGTCTAAAAACAAAATGGTTTGTGCGCCGACAAATATTATACAGCGGCAGCGAGATGTAAAATAATTTACGGTGGCTGGCGGCACTCGCCATCACTTATTACGGCGGCGATCCACGCCGCCACATTCTACTTTACTGTAATTATGTATTTTTAATAAATGTTTTCGTAAAGGGCATTTTGATCACAAGTAAATTAATTTTAATTGTATTTAGAACGTCAGTTTACAAAGAAATAAAATGTATAGTTGCTTGCACTCGACTTTCATATACGTAGTTTTCAATAGAATTATATATCCCAAACAAACTGTGTTTCCTAATGCGTAAAACAAGTTTATTACAAATTAAATGATTACCGATTGACTGCGCTCGACTAGTAAAAGTTTCAACATACAAAATTCGTCACTTTTTCTCCAGAAAATGTACCGTGTGTCGGACCTTGTACCAAGCAGAATCTACATTTCAGTGCAAGTATGAGCGTTAGAAGACTTCAGTTATAGAATTGATAAACTAAATTCGACGCACCGCCGCACAGTGGTCCCAATCGATGAATTGGTGGCCACGGGCACACAACTATTTTATTACAAGAGATAGATTTTTTATTTTTTTTGCATCTTAATCTGTATTAAATTTGCAAGAATATGTATATTTTTAATTGTTTCTATATGTTTCATACTAGGTTTAAAAAAATAGAAAAGAAGAAAAAAGCAATATTTTACGGAATTACACGTTCTATACCGTACTTATTTTATTTGAATTAATTTTATGATGATGTATATGTATGTACGTATATAATTTAAACAATGACTTAATATATAAATATGAAATTTACATATTTTACAAGCCCTGACATGAGTTATTATACAATTACATACTTTTAAATACTATATTTACTATTGTTAAAAAATAAAAATAAAAACATTGTAAATACATTATATAACAATTAGTCAATACATTTTTAATAATTAAACATTAGAACAACATACATATATATACAAATTATAACTAAAGATTTAACATTTTTAATAAAATTTAACTTAATAACAAATGTATTGCATCGTCACTTAAACTATCTTTATTAATTATTAACTTATGTCTTAAACTTGTTATGTATGGATCAGAGGTGAAAAGAAAATTATGAAGTAAATCTTCATTTGTTGTTTGACGGCTACATTTTCTAGAATTAAATTCCCTCATTCACGTAAATAGCATAATATAAAAGAAATCAGGTAGGATAATATGAATATAACAAATAAATGTAGAAATAAATAAATTGCATAGTGAGAGATTGTTCATAGGGAGATATTAGTTGCTCAGCGTAACCTGTGTAACGCCTTACGACTATTGCGCGCGCTCATTTAAAATGTAAATATTTTGTAGTAGCGGTCAAAAGGTGAATTTTCTTTCAATACACCGTCCTTTATTAATACTTCTAGTATTTATTGAAAGAAAAATTGGAGCGGCGCCTCGCAGCGCCAACTCACTTCTATTCCATAAAAGAAATGAAAATAGAAAAAAATATATGTCGCCATGTTTGATACTGTAGTGTAGAATCAGTTTCATAAAGTATACATTTTAATTTTTTCTCTTCAAATAGAAGGTTGTAATTATCTAAATCTGCTTCATTTTTAAAAATCACTTTTTTATTAAAAAAGTTATAGCGTTTTGTATTTCACATAGAAAATATTTTATTTCTTCGATTTAAAAATGTTTCATGTTCAGTAATTTATAACAAGTTTTTTTTTTTTTATAATTTTTTTTAATTGTTTACTAGTTCAACATATTTCATGATATTCATAGTATTTTTAAGGTAAATGTTAGTAACTGTTTCTATGCATTTTTTGGGACTTCCTCCCCGTAACTAGTTTATTCTTTTGAGGATCGTCTGTTTCGTTAGTCTACGTCGTCGGTTGTATTGAGGAAAACCTATTGTGGAAGGAGTTTTTTTAGTCTTCTATTAGGTCGTCTTGTGCCGAGTGTATAGTCTGCGGTTCCAGGACACTTCGATATGTTTTGGAAGAAATTTCTCGCCAATTTTTTTATATATTTTTTAATAGTGGGAATCGCTGCTTCTTTGTAGAGTTGGGAGTTTCTGATGAACCATGGTGATCTAAAGGCTATGCGGAGGAATTTGTTTTGAAATTTTTGAATTTTTTCAATTAATGTTGGTGAGGCGTTTCCCCATATGGGGCATCCATAAGTAATGATGAGGCGAAAGATGGATTTGTATAACAGTAGCGAACAATTGACTCTGAGTGAAGATATCTTATTTATGAGGGGGTAGAGAAGCCGGAGCCGTAAGTTGGTTTCTTGTAGTTTTTTTTCGATGTGTTTTCTCCAGTTTGATTTGGTATCTAATTGTGTACCTAGGTATTTGATGGCTGCGTTCTTTGGTGTCCAAATGACTTCTTTATCTTTGATATTTATTTTTTTGTGGACTATCATACTTTTTCAGTGTGAATATTTTAGCTTCGCTTTTCTGGGTGTTTAAAGATAATTTCCATTGGTCTAACCACTCAATTATTTCATCTGTCGCTTTTTGAATGTTTTCCATTGCTATGTCTAGGTTTTTGTCTTGTGCTATTAATGCCGTATCGTCTGCATACATGGCGAGCGATACGTTTTCTGGGCTTGGGATGTCGCGCATGTATATGTTGAATAGGTATGGTCCCAGGATTGATCCTTGTGGCACTCCTGAATGTATGTCTTTTGTTGTTGAATTTACATTGTTTATTTTGATGTTGAAGGTCCTGTTCGTCAGGAATGATGATAGTATGCGTGTTAAATAGTGCGATGGGTTGGTGTCTTGAATTTTTTTTAGTAATCCTTGATGCCATACCTTATCGAAGGCCTGTGCAAGATCAAGTAATAATATTACTGTGTATTCTTTGTTTTCGAAACCTTTGTGAATGAGTTCTGTGATGCGAAGTACTTGATGTAATGTGGAGTAGTTTTGGCGAAAACCAAACTGATGAATTGGGATGATGTGGTTGGCTTCTAAATGTTTTTGGAGTCTGGTCAGCAATACTCTTTCTAGTAGTTTTGAGAATGTGGGTAACAGACTTATCGGTCTATAGCTAGTTATCAGTTTCTTGTCTTTGCCTGGTTTGTGGAATATTATTATGTTTGCGTGTTTCCATGTTTGTGGAAAATAACTGATGTTTAAGCAAGAGTTGTAGATTGTGCACAGGAATGCAAAGGCTTTTCTGGGTAGATGTTTTAGTATAATGTTAGGTATCATATCATGACCTGGACTTTTTTTTATTTTTAATTCTTTTATATAGCTTTTTAGTTCTTCTGCTGTTACTGGTTTTGTATTTTCTATGTTGTTGTTTTCTTGGTTGTAATTTGTTTCTTCATTTCCAGTTGTTGTACTAGGTGTGAAAACTTCCTCGAAGTGCTCTGCAAATGCTTCGCATTTTTCTTGATCACTACACATGGTTTTGTTTTTAGTGTGATAGGGGGGATGATAGTTGGCTTTCGCAGTATTCGGTTGGTTTGTTTCCATAGTTGAGGGTCGTTTTGTTCTATGTCTTCCAGATACTTTTGGTATGTTTTGATTCTGAGATTTTCCAATTCCCAGGTTACTTGTCTCGTGAGCTGGTTTAGTTTTTGCTTAGTTTCTCTAAGATGATATTTTAGCCAATCTATTCTAGTTTTATTTTTTTCCTTTATTAGTTTCAGTATGTATTGCGGTGTGCTTATCGCCGGTTTCATTTTTCTTGTGTTTATGGCTGTCGTTTTATGTACCGCTGTTTTAATTGTGTTTGTAAGATGATGTATTGCATTGGTTATATCCATTTGTGTGGTTAAGGTTGTTGTTGGTTTTATTTCATTGTTTAGTTCTTATTCAAAGATTTCCCAGTTTATTTTTCAATTAATTAATCTTTTTGCCATTGGGGGTGTGGCAGTTTCCTTTAAAAAAATTATGATGACTGGTAAGTGGTCTGAGTCTAGCTCGTCATGAACGGTTTGTGTTATGGGTTGGGAAAATCTTTTTATTAGTATCAGATCTAGGATATCTGGTCTGTGGTCTGGACGGTATGGGTAGTGGGTTGGTTCGTCGGGAGGTAAAATATGTATTGCTAGGTCGGAGATAGCTTCTTGGAGGATTTTACCGTTTGGATTGTTTGCTTTGCATCCCCATTCTGTTCTTTTGGAATTTAGGTCTCCTAGCAGTATTGTTGGAATGTTGGTGAGAAATATTAATTGCAAATCGTTTTTTTTTCATACGTAAATTTGGTCTTTGGTATGCTGAAATTATGTGCGCTCTTTCGTTGTTATTGAAATTTAGTTCTATGCTTACTGCTTCTAGATTTTCTAGTTGGTGTTTGTAATTCGTGATGCTTAATTGAGTTTTTAATTATTATTGCTACCCCTCCTGAAGCAAATGGTGTATCTCTGTCATTGCGGTAGCATTTATATCCCGGAATTCTAAGGTGTTGACTTGGCATAAGGTGGGTTTCAGTTATACAAGCTATGTCTATATTCTTTCGTTTGATGAAATCAATAAAGGTTGCTCGTTTTTCGTTTAACCCATCCGCGTTCCAGTTTAATAGATTCAGTTGTTTTATTGTGTTGTTCATTTTGGTATGAGGGATGATAACATTTGAGTTATTGCAATTTTTAAGTTTTCAATTATTGGTTTTAAGCATTCTGTGATTAAGTTAACTATTGTTTGTATGAGGCTGTTGTTATTTTCTTCTTGGGGTATCTGGGATGTTGTGTGTGTGGATGTGGTAGTTTGTGGAATGTTTTTGAGCACATTTGCGAAGGTTCGGGAGTGTATATTGGATGGGGTTTTTTTGGGTGTGGTTTGGCTGTTTTCGGTGACTGGTGTTTGGTTTCTTTGTTCGTTGTCTGTATTTGTAGTCCTGACATAGCTTTTTGGTTGTGTTTTTTGTTTTATTTTTTGATAGTGTGAGCAGCCTTTGTAGTTAGCTGTATGGTTTTCTGAGCAGTTAGCGCATTTTGGTGTTTCTATTCCTTTTTTTGCGCATTTGAGGTAGTGGTGTGGGCCTGCACATTTTACGCATACTGATTCTAGCCTACAAAAATTTTTTGTATGGCCATATCTTTGACAGTTAGTGCATTGTGGTATGTCCTTGCTTTTCCTTCTGGGTTCTACTTTTACTATTGCGTTTAGGATGTGTTTTAGGTTAAATATTTTTAGCGAATTATCATTTTTCTCTAGTTCGACAGAGCATATAGGTATTGGGTTTCTTTATTTATTGTATAAGCGTGATACTTTTTTTATGGGGAATTCGTTATTTAGTTCGGTGGTGATTTCTTCTTCCGTGAGTGAAATAGGTATATTTCTAATCATAACTGCGAGTAGTTTGTCATTTGGTAGGCAGAACGTATGAAATTTAACGTTTAATGAGTTGTAATACGCAGTTAGGCTTCTAAAGTCGGTTATTGTTGTAGTATTAATTTTAGTGATATTTTTGCCCTTTTGTTCGGTTGTGAAGTTACTTTTTAGAATAGTGTTTAGATCTTTTAAAATTTCTTGGTACTGACCTGCTTCGTGCAGATATATCGGTGGAATTTTTATTGTTGTTTCTTGAGTTTCGATCTGTTCTTGTTCGGTTTCGTTTTGTGTGAGTGTGTCGTATCTGTTTTGGGTCGGCCCTGTATAGTGGTATTGTTTGCATGTGTCGTTTAATTCTGAGTCTGATGATGATCTTTTATCAGAATGGTGTTTTGAGCTGCTTCCCTGATCTTCGTCTTGCTCCATTTCATCGTCTGTTAGTTCGTTATTTGACGTTGAAGAGTTAAGTAATTTGGCTTTTAAAATGTATTGTAACGACTCCCTCATTTAAGAGAGAGTCGCTTTATTAGGTTGATTTCCTATTATTATGTGTTTTCGGTGTTAACACTTATTATTTCACAAAAGATTGCACTGTTATTTTATATGATGGTTTCGATAAGATCGTAATCGCACTTCACTGTTTTTCGCACGTCTACTCTCTACGAGTTCTAACCGTCTATTTTATAACAAGTACCACAGTAAAAAAAAATTATATTAATGGCTTCTTCTTATCTAATCTATCCTTAATAAGATAGGATATTAGAAATATCATAAAAAAAATTTTTAGACTTTTGACTTTTGGCCACCAATTCGTCGATTGGGACCACTGTGCGTCGCACAGTGGTTCCAAATCCCGAACACCTGGCCATAATATGAAGGCGTTGTCTGATTTATATGAAAATTAGTATATAGGGGTTTATGAGGTCACTGATTAAGAAACTGAAAAAATAAGTGGATGAAGAATGGTGAAAAAAAGTATAATAATAGGCATATTATCATGAAATTTCGGATATAGAGGTATTTGAGATCGCTGATTAAAAATCTTAAAAATTTGAAAACAAATGGCGGATCCAAAATGACGGGGAAAAAAATATAAAAATAGTGATATTTTCATGAAATTCCGGATATAGAGGTTTTTGAGATCGCTGATTAATATATTATTATTAAAATAATTTAAAATAATAATTTGTTAAAAATAATGCAGTAACTATAATAATAAAATTAAATATTTAATTCTATTAATATAATAACTTTTGTATGTTTTAACTTTGACGATTCAAATATTTTCGACGTCATTTTGTTTTTAGATCTATTTTAAAGCCAATTTTATCTGCAACCACAAAAAACTTGTTACCAAATTTCAGGCAATTGTATAAATAAAGGAATTATACATTTTCTTAATTAAGAGGTTTTATAGAAACACTTATTTGTTAATAACAATTGAAAAAATAAAATCATCTATGGGGAACTTTTCTATAAACTTTTTCTGATAATTTAAAAAAAAATGATCAAAATCGACTTTGATTTAATTAAAACTTTTAGCATATACTACGAAAAAGAAAAGTACATTCATAGTTATTTGAAGGCAGTTCGAATTTATTGGTAATATGGAAATAAATTTTTTTTAATAAAATATAAATAAAGTATAAAAAAATATAATAAAAATAAATATAATTTTCTTTTAATATAAAAACAAATAAAAATTAATATAAAAAATAAATTCATTATTTTGTCGAGGCTATAAGCTTCACGGCCTCGTCCCGCATCACGACTCTCTTTGCCCCTCCTTGACCGCCTCGTCCGTCGCCGCCGCGCCGTTTAATTTTTTTGCTTTGTTTCTGTTTGTATATAAAGTATAAATAAAATTCCACAATATACAATATTTTCAGGCTTTACATATAAACATTTTTATAATTATTAGGTTCGATGGGTTCTTATTTTTTATACATAGTTTGCAACCTGAAATAATGTTTTTGATAAAAAAAATTAAATATTATGGTATATTTTAATTTTTTTTATGTTGATGGGAACCTTTTAGGCAGTCATATTTTGGTCTTATTTATTAATTTATTACATATTAAAACTTTATAAAAATTATTTCGTAAAATGCGCCGTCTAGAAACATTCAATGACTACAATATGGCATAACGATATTTTATTCGTAAAGTGAATAATTCTATTTCTCATTCTTTTTTCAATCTTGAACGAAATATGGCTTTATGAAAAATAAAACATTGCATTCCTAATATAAATTACGCACTGTATATAAAAACAAAATTAACAAAAAAAAAAAAACCGTTACTGGCCGGGGCGGATCTTGAAAATATGAACATACCAAACTATTTTTGCAGCTGTTTATAAGATATTGAACAAAGGACCTTATTTTATTTATCCATCAGAAAATTTGATTGATTGAACATACATACAATACAGCACACTGAATAATATGTATCAATGTAACTACACGTAATAAATGTAAGAGTGAATATAATACATTGTTGCATACAGACAGCGAGACGCTTACAAATTTGGAAAAACATATGGCTTTTCAATGAATTTCGATTACGGTTCCGTTGCAGGTTCAATTCTAATTTTTCATTTTTTTTAATTTGAAAAAAAAAAGCAAATACATACCAGTAATAGCTAAGTATGATATATTTAAAAAAATCAATTGCAACTATTATTTAGAGAATGATACAGTTTAGAGAATTATTTTGGAATAAAACTTGTTTAAAATTAGAATATTTTAAATAGTTAGAAAATGACACGAGTAAACGAGCACTTCCGGTTGAAATATTCTTTTCAAAATAGGACGTTTTCTATTCTGAGGTACAAAAATCTTAAATTCAATACATCATATTTTTACGTTGAACAGTATAGGCTGTAGCGTGTATCTCGATCACACACACACAAACAGACACACCGACATCATTGAGAAAACAGTCAAAGAATTCCATTCCTACATCGCCACGATCCTTATACTCTCACAACAAATTTTGGGATCCCTAGTATGGCTTGAGCAATGGACCATAAACCTCCAAAGATTGTAAAATATAAACCTCATGCTATGCGTCGGTATACTCCGATGACGTATTTTTGGGTAACCCTAGCATGGCTTGAGCAAGGGACCATAAACATCCAATAACTTACAACCAGCGACCCATAGCCACTGTCCATCATAGCCAACACACGCGATACAAAGACCCCGCGAACATACGTTATACGCTATGACGTAACAACTATTTTTTACATACACTTATTTTAACACATGATGTCTGAGATTAGGTAGCCTACTACTCATGTTACATTAACATAATTCTAAGCATCATTCTTAATTAATAGAGCTTCCATTTGTATCTTCCAAGTATTATAGTTGTCTTTATTATTGCTAAATTCCCGTTCATTTTTCGTTTGCAAAATTCAATTTTCTTACAGTATAATTATTACATACGTCATGGGCCCAAAATCTATTGAAACGGTGTATGTGGAAGTACGTTTGAAAATTATAAACATGCAATTATGAACAGTTATTTTATTTATCAAGAATAATACTACAAAATATAAAACGTCAATTTATATATTTATTATAACAACTGAACTATATATGGCCACTATGTAATTATGAATATCTACAGATCGTAATTCTAATATGCATAATAATAGAATATGTATTAAAGGGTCGTCTACCGTGCGAATGAGAAAACAAAATAAATATATATCAAAATTTACTTTAACGTTTATCGATTATTTTACATATATTCACTCTTGAGATGCATATTCCAAATCATTTATTTAGCATGTAAGCAGCTTGCATATGTTTTCTACAGAGTGCTCGAAATAGACGAACCTTTTTATACAATTATTTAACAATCAAAAATTAAATTGTGTCAGGCTCAACAGAATTTAAGTATTGCATTTCTGTACGACTACTATTTGATGTATTTAAATTACAGTGATTTATACAACTTTTATATTGTGTTATGGCAAAACCAAATATTTTTAAACATATGTAGCCTAAAACTAATATTAATATTAAATTATAAAATTTATTAATACTTGTAGAAACATTATTATTTACTTTTTGATAATTTGGCAAAATATTATTTTTATTAATACGCTCTTTAAAAGTATCCTTACTGATTTTACTTTCCAAATATTGTTCTAAATTTTCTGTTATTCCAATATCATTTTTTTGCAATTCTTTCAAAATGCTCAAATTAATTTCATTTGTATTTTCAATATTTTTAGCAATTTTCAGATTATTATTATTTTCATTGGCACCATATTTTACAATACCCTGTAACATATCCGTTATTTTGCTAACCATCATATTTGACTTGTCTATATTAGTTGGTATTATTTCATTATTTTCATCAATTGTACTGTTACACGCTATTCCTTTAACGTTTTCCTCTTCATAATTCGGTGAAATTGTAACGACACTAATCTTTTTTTCACGAAAATATGTTAGACTTAAAGTTAGGTTGTGACAAGACCACGGATTTCCCGCTATATTGATTTTAATTACTTGTGTATGTTCTAATAATAACGCCGGATTTAAATGTGTAAACTTATTTCCATTAATATTAAATTCACGCAACTGATATAATGGATACAACACAATTTGTTTTACAGATTTTAAATTATTATAAGACAAATCTAAAAACTGTAAATTGTGTAATGCTGAAAACGTACCAATTTTCAATACTGATAAATTGTTATTTTGTAAATATAAGTGTGTTAAATTTGATAATGACCGAAATGCATTAATTGAAATATCTTCTATTTGATTATAATCGAAATATAGTTTTTTTAAATTATTAAGTTTGCTAAATAAATCGTATGATATATTCTGAATTAAATTATTCGATAAATGCAATAGTTTTAAATTAGGTATATCACTGAACACGTTTTCATCCATTGATTTTATATTCATGTATGTTATAAGTAATTCACTTATACTAGAAAGTCCAGCAAATGTTCTAGCTTCCAAAAAATTATCCAACATAGGATTATAACATAAGTTTAAATACGTTAAGTTCTGAGTTGTGTTAAAAGTGTATGGTTTAATGTGTGGAATATTATTATTTTCAAGATTTAAAACTTTTAAAGTGATCAACCCGTTAAATGTGTTCACATTAAGATAATTTATATTCATATAGGATAAATCTAGATTCTGTAAATTAGGTAAATCCGAAAAACTATTTTCTTTTATAATAGATACATCATTATCCCCTAAAAGAAGTGTTTCTAAATTAAATAGACCAGAAAATGCACCTGGTTCAATATTTTCTATATGTCTACTTGATAAATTCAACTCTGTCAGACCAGAAAGTCCGTTAAATATTCCAAGCTTCAATGTATTTATATTACAAAACCCAAATGGTAAAGTAGTCAACTTATCCAAACCATTGAAAGCACCGGGTTGGATGGAATTTATATCATTCCCTTCAAAATTGATGTACTTTAAAGCTGTTCCATTGAAAATATTAGATTCCAATTCCGTTATTTGATTATTTTGCAAATCCAGTGATGACAATGACGAAAGTCCGTTAAATGCATTCGCTTCAATCGATTCTAGTTTTAGATTTACTAAATTGAGTTGCTTCAAACTGGCTAAACCATTAAATAAATAGCTGCGAATAGTTTTCGTGTTCCGAAACAACAATTTCGCGTTAAATGTTTCCAATTTTCCGAGACCGGTGAATGAATCGGTTTCAATTGTATGCAATGGATTCCCTTCTAAATTTAAAATTTGCAAATTTTGAAGATTTTCAAATGCTTTTGATTCAATGATTTCAATTTGTGAATATGATAAGTTAAGAATATTTAGTGAATCAAGTTCGGAAAATATGGACGTGTTCAATTTATTGAGTGTGTTATAATTTAGTAATAATGTGTGTAATTTAGAAAGACCAGTAAATGAACCAACCTCAATCTGGTCAATGTTTGATTCCATTAGATTTAGATATATCAATGATGGTAAATCTTTAAACATAGCAGAATTTAATTTTGTTATATGAAATTTATGTGCGTCGAAATATGCTAACTTGTTTAAACCAGTAAACGCACCGATTTCGATATCTAAGATTGGATTATCAGTTAAATTTAGTTTTTGTAAATTGTTTAAACCTATGAACGCATTTGTTACCAAAACAGAAATATTGTTATTTTGTAAATGCAGATATTCCAAATTGTTTAAGCCTCGGAATGTATTTGATTCTATTGTTTGAATTGAGGAGTTTGAAATATCTAATTCAGTTACGCTTAACAAACCATTAAAGTTATCTGCTTTAAGTTGTTTAGTATTTTGGAAAATGGTTCGAAGATCAATTTCTGTTATATTTGACAACCCAAGAAATGCATCAGATTCAATGTAAATGATAGGGTTATTGGTTAAATTAAGTTTGGTTAAGGTGCTGAGGCTACTAAAAATTTCTGAATTAAGCAAGACAATCTTGTTATTTTGCAAATAAAGTTCTTTTAGATTGCGTAAATTATTAAATAGAGTATTTGTTAGTTGGGTAATACTGTTATTGTGGAGAGATAGTACTCTCAAATTAGTTAAACTAGTAAATGTTTCTGAATTCAACTTAACAATATTGTTATTTTGCAAATGTAGTTCTTCCAAATTTCGCAAATCTTTGAATATATCTGGATTTATTGTTGTTAAGTTAGTATTTGCTAATTTGCAATAACGAAGTTCAGGTAAATGCTTAAGGAAATTGGGTGCAACACCGCGTATTGGATTATAATTAAAATTCAGTTCGATTAAATAAAAAAATCTATAAAACTGTTCATCTTTAAAATTTATTATTTTATTATTTTGTAAATATAGATATTGAAGATTGCTGCTATAGTGATAATATTCATAGCGATGAAAATTAGCAAGGTACTCTTTATAATTGTTGTCAAATTTTTCAATTGATGTAATATTATTATAACTTAAATCCAATTTTCGTAAATTATACAAATATTTGACAACAGTTAGATCAAAATAACTGATATGATTGTAACTTATATTAAATTGAATTAAATTCTCTATTCTACCGTTTAAAAAGTTTAAATTCATCAAATTATTATCATGTAAATCAAGTTGTTGTAATTGATTTAAATTATTGAATGTACCTTCTTCAATATTAGTAATGCTACAGTTAGAAATCTGTAAATAATATAAGTTCTCGCAATTATCAAATGACAGATCACGTAATTCATTATTATTTAAAATCAATTCGCGAAAATTAGAGTAACTATAACAATTCATTGATAATCGTTGAATATTGTTATTTGTTAAATCAATACTGTACAAATCGGACAAATCCCTAATAAACTCGCTACTAAAATATGTGATATCATTTTCAGTTAGTACTAAGTACCTCAAGTGGCCGAGATATCTAAAACCATATCTTTCAATTGACTTAACGTTGCACTGTTCTATTGTTAAAATATTTATAAGTTTTGCTTGATTCTGTGCTTCTGATTTTATAAAGAAATTATCGTCGATAATACTCAAATTTACTTGAGATATTTTTAATGTAATTCCCCGCATATCGTTCTTAATACGACGATCAAAATAAATATGATGAATGTCGTTTTTGAATTGTTCACGCGTCATATTCGTGCATTTGTATTCCGCTTGCATTACATCAGCTTGTGTTACATCTGAACAATATCCATGGACATTAGCAGGTATTGATATAACAATCAATATTATTGGATATATCCACCGTTGTTCCATCATGAACCTAGATATAAATAAATTGAATTAATTATCTTAAAAGAAGTCTAAAAGTTTAGGCGATCTCGATTATAATCGCAGCTTTATTGTAGTCAAATAGAAAAACCGTCAGATACTACAGTTTTGTTTACATATATCCCCATTAGTATAGGGAATTTTTTTTTTGTGTTTCAATCAGGAAGTTGAATTTCTTAGTGTTTATATCTTTTTATATTCGAAAATGCTTTAAAAATTGAAACAATCAGTAAAACCGGACAGAAGTTTCCCGAGAAAAGTTCATAACAGTGCCTTTTTAATGGATTTTAGGTGCATTGCTCCACTATTTTTGAAATAACTCCGGTTCTATAGGTCGTAAAAAAATAAAAGAATTACGATTATGACTACGATATAACAGAGGACTACTTTATTAACATGCAAAAGAAGTAGGCAAGCAAAATTCTAGATTTATTTAACTGTATTTTTATTTCTTTACAGTCATAATAAATGATAAAATCTTCTAGCATCCGCTATACGCAAGTTAGTACTTAAAAATCTATGTTGATTAAAGAGGTACCCTTCTAGATTTTGGACAAGCTTAAAAATAAATTAGGGGAATCACCTTGTAGGTAAACAGACAGACAGAGTTGTCAGTGTTTGTTAGGCCCCTTGTTCATTAGAATATCAAAAAGTTGATAAGTAAGTATGATATATTCATAGTCAGCAATTATCGTTTGAATTTCGGAAAATACATACATATATATATATATATATATATATATATATATATATATATATATATATATATATATATATATATATATATATATATATATATGTGATCTGGCAGGAACTAGGGGGCCTCATGTGTCGCGGGGCCCTAAGCACTTGCCCGGATTGGCCAATGGAAAAGAAGGGCCTGGTAATAAGTAGGTATGGGGATCACCAAAAAAATCGACTTCGAGATTTTAATGGAAATATCGATTTTGGGGGTCTCTGAATCCATCTTGTTTATTTTTTCATTGATGTCGGTGTGTCTGTTTGTGTTTTTGTGTATGAACGCCCTGCAGCCTAGACCGTTCAACCAAAATATATAATGTTTTGGATTTAAGATTTGTGTACCCCAGTGTAGAAAATGTCCTATTTTCAAAAGGATATTTCATTGACGAATATATAGAGAATTTCAAAAGAGATTAACCGTGAGAGCAAGAATATCTAACAGAATGTTCTGTTTTGGCCACAACCGACAATTATTTTTTCAATTGTAATGTTTAATGAAATAAAATAGTATAGTTAGTTAAATGAGCTATAATTTATGTATATATATTTGCTAAATACATATAAATAATAGCACAATAAACTCTTTTTTAAATTGACCAGTTATTCATACATTTTATTATTTTAATGTAATGCTTAATGGAATAAAAAATCCAATTGAAAGAACAATTATTTAAATGTATACAGCAAATATACATATAATTTATTGCTCATTTAACTTACTTTTTTATAGCTCGTCGTACGACATGACAAGACAGCTATAGTGTTTGGTCATATGTCTCTAACATTCTCGGATCAAAAAAATGTATTAACATAAAGTGTTTGTCCCGTTTTCTTGATTCCGAAAATGTATATAACTAATTTTTTTTACTTTCACATACACAATCTCTAGAAACGTTAAAAATATAAAATGTCTTATAATAATTTGAAGATTATCTTGAAATAATATACAGAAATTATAATATTTTATGTTTATATCTATTCCTATATAGCCCCTGGATTCACAATTTGTAAAAACTTTGTTGACATAAAATATCTTTTTTGAAAATTGACTAAGGGCAGTATTTAGGAGGCCTCTAAATTTTGTTGCCCTTTAACTCCGGACATGTACAGAAAATTGAATTAAAATACCGACGGGAACTTAACTGGCGTGAAAATTTTATGTATATCAAATATCATTAAAATCGGCCCGGTATCTTTAGAGAAGATACGTCCACAACGTTGGTCTTACGCATGAGCCAGTGAGCGAAAAAAATATATTTCTTCTAAAGGGTATAGCAGGTTAAGATAGTAAAAAGTCCCCCCAAATGGATTAAGGGTCAAGATAAGTCATTCGATTCATCTTCGAGACAAAATAATTTCGCTAGATTTTCAGCTTCGAAAATCATACCTAGCGCCCATAACCTCAAAAATTCATCTTTTCTTTCTCTCTCAAATATCTCCGGTTCTACTCAACCTTTTCACATGCGGTTTGATGCATTCAAAAGGTCTTATAGAGAAAATCTCGTGGTAATTTTTTAGAATTTTCGGGCGGGAAATATTTAAATTTTATGGCGTTTTGAAGTATTTAAACGCAATTTTCACACATTTGCCGAAGAGGTGTAAAAATTGTATTTTTTAAGCATTTTTAACCTTTTTTTTATGGGATAGTGAAATTTATTTTTCCCTAACAAGTGCCTCAAAATTTTGAAAATATAATTTTTTAACTCATTTCTCTCGAATTTTCTCTGTTGCACGGGGGCATGTGGATGCATATACGACCCTGGACCTCCCTTATTGAAGTGAAAATTAGTGTCAAAAGCGGCGGTAGAGGCTCTAGTATCAGGTAAATAGTCTTACATTTGGACATGTGGAGACTATCAGTTAAAAAAGTAAATACCGTTTCTTAAGAAAAGCACGTCTAAAGAACTCAGCGAAATTGAAATTGAGCAGATCTTGTATCATTTTTGACGTTGATGCAATGGCAATGGAAAGAAAAAGAGTATATGCGTCGTGCGCAAGAAGACCAAATCATTTTGATAATGATAATATAAATTCTATTATTGATTGCGTTATTACCGCTAGTGTTCTACACATTATTTGCCAAATGAAACATGATAACGGTGATAATTTAGTTAAATATGATCAAAATGATGTAGAAGCGGAAGATTTGGACCCAGATGAAAATATAAGAATTTGGCGAGGAAGAAGTGATCAAGGTTTTTGAACAAATGTTTCAACTTTAATGCCACATATACAATTGTATTTAGTCTGTGTTAAAATCTATATATAAAAACGTTTTTTATGTTTATTTAATATTTATTTCAATTTAATTGACAATGGTTATAAAAATATATTTAAATAAAATATTACGTCAAAACTCTATATAACATATTTAACATCTTACTATCAAAACAAAATATTGCCACAATTATTAACAGCCAAGAACATTCATCATTTCAAATCATCTTTATTGTTTTTCAACTTATACTAATACATATATATACTTATATATAAAATGTGTTCTAGTGTTTGCGTGTCGAGTTCATTCACATTTCCTACTCGTGTGAGTGTATTTGTGCGTGTTATCTGTTCTGTGGGTGCACTTATGATAGTGTGTGTGTTTGTTTTTGTTTTGTTTTTGGTTTTTTGTTCTTATTTGCTTGTGCAGGAAAGTTGTTTAGGGTTAAAAACCTGCTTTTGTGCTCTTTTTTTTTTTATAAATCTTAATTACTAACTTAGCCTAACTTAAAACTACTTTTTGTTTGTTGTTGTTATAGTCACACATTGTGATGCATGCGTATATTTAAATGTATACAGATATACATTATTATATACACGCATGCATATAATGTCTGGCTGGGTGATTGATGAATGTGAGATATTTGTTGTTTGTTTGGGTGTTATATTTTGGTTTTTGTTTTGTTTAGTTGTTGTTTTGCGTGTCTGTGTTACGTATTGGGCTCCTGGAGGCTTTCGGTGAATATTGGTAGGGTTTGGTAGGGAAGTTTGTGAGTATTGTAGTTGTGTTGTCTTGTCGGATTTTTGTTATTTGTTTCGCTATTGGGTTAGCACTTAGTTGTGTTTTGTAAAATTTTTGTGACGTGGCGTTTATGTAATCTCTGATGTATGGTATTTTGGTTATGTTATGTAAGGCTGTTATTCTAATGTAGCGGTCTGAATTGGTGGCTAATCTTAAGCATTTGTTTTGTAGTCTTTGTAGTGGGGTGAGTGCAGTGATTGAGGCGTTACACCATACTGGGGCTGCGTAAGTCATTATTGGTCTGATAAGTGTTGTGTACATGAGTAATTTGGTTTTTGTTGTGATTGGACTTCTTTGGACGAGGAGAGGATATATGCTTTTTATGGCGAATCGTGTTTTTATGATCGTGTTGCGTATATGTTGTGTGTGTCTCAGCGTATGGTTAAGGTGGAAACCCTTGTACTTAACAGTTCGTGTAGGTGTAGGTGTGATTTTTTGGTTGTATATAGTGAGTGGGGTGAATATTTTGTGGTTTGTGAATTTTCGAGAGAATATTATGGAGTCAGTTTTGGTGGCGTTTATTTTTATTTTCCATTTGTCCCAGTATTGTTGTAGTATGTTTATGTGAGTTTGTATTTGTTTGTTTGCCACCTGCGCACTGAACGAGTACTGGCAGGTATCGTCAGCGTACAAAGCGGTATTGGTTTTTGAGAATGTAGGGAAGTCGCTTAGGTATATGTTGGAGAGTTTAGGGCCTAGGACGCTGCCTTGTGGAATCCTTGCTACTATGGGTTTTAGGGAAGATTTTGTGTGGTTGATTTTAACTTGGAATTGTCGTTGGGTTAGATATGAATAAATAAGTTTGATTAGGATTGATGGGAAGTTATAGTCAATTAGTTTGCTAATGAGCCCTATTATCCATACTTTGTCGAAGTCTTTTTCGATGTCTAATAGGGTCATAGCAGTGACATTGTTTTTGTTGAAGTTATACGTCACGTCTGTCACTATTCTACTTACCTGCTGCACAGTGTTCTGTTTCGGTCTGAAACCAAACTGGCAGTCAGGGGTAATTTTGTTTTTGTCGTCTATGTCATTTATGCGGGCGAGGATAACCTTTTCGGTGAATTTGGCTAGGGTGTTAAGGAGGCTAATAGGTCTATAGTTTGCAGCGTTTTTAGGGTTTTTGTTGGGTTTTGGTATAGGCAGTATAGTAGCAGTTTTCCAGGCAGCGGGGAAGTGGTGTAATTTTATTATGGAGTTGATTATGTAGGTTAGTTGGACAGTTGCTTTTGTTGATAGGTTTTTGAGGATTAGGTTTTCTATTTGATCGGGGCCGGGAGATTTTCGGTTGGGCAGGAGTCTAATGAAATTTCTGATTTCATTAGGGGATGTTAGGATTTTTGTTAGTTCTATGGTTGTCGTTGTTTGATCTGTGTTTAAGTAGTCATGTGTGCGTTGTATGATGCTGGTCTGTTGTTGTGTGTTGTTGTTATCTGTTTTGTGCACACTTTTGAAGATACATGCTAAGGTTTCAGCTTTCTCTTCGTCAGTGGCGAGTACAGCATTGTTGTGTGTCAACGTTGGTATGTGCGTGTATGGCTTTTTGAGGGCGCGTGTTATTTTCCATAAGGAATTGTCATGTGGTTTGAGTTCGGTGAGTTTCTGCGTCTATGTGTCGTTTCTGTGTGTTCGTATCCCTTGTTCGAATTTGTGTATTAAAGTCATTCATTTGTAGTCTGTATAGAGGATCTCGGGTCCTTTGCCATTGTCTCCTTGTATTGTTGTGCTCTGTGATTGAGTCTTGCACATGTTCAGGTAATTTGTCTCGGTACGTGTTTATTTTTATGGTGTTGGTGTGCTTTCGTTTGGCTTTGATGAGGGCGTTCGTTTATGTTTTTATTTGTGTCTCAAGTTCTATTGTTGTGTTTATATTGTTGCATATTGTAATGTACTGGTTGAGTGTTTTTCTAAAGTCTGGCCAGTTTGTGTTTTTGTATGAAGTGATATGCTTTGTGTGATTTTCAATTGGTTGTTTGTTGATTGTGAAGATGATGGGATTGTGGTCTGAATTTAATTCAGGTAAGGATTCGGGGTTTGTGATATTAGCTACATTTTTGTTTATGATTATGTCTATGGTTGATGGAGTGTTACCGTTGGGTGGATAGTTTGTAGGTGTATTTGTATGCATGATGATTGCAGCGTGAGTGTTAGTGTAGGAGTTGAGGGTTACGCCGTTTTTATTATATGTAGTGCAGTCCCAGTTTGGATGTTTCGCGTTCAGGTCACCAATCACTAGTGTCTTGTTTTTGGTCATTAGTGTAGCGAGGTCGTTTTGGTTAAAGTTATTGAGGGGTCTGTTGTACGCTGCTGTTATTGTCGTATTGTCTGTGAGTTTAATTGTAAAAGTCTCTAGTGATGTATCCGGTGTGTGTATTTGTGTGTGCGGAATATTCCTTTTAACTAGTATTGCTACTCCGCCTGCCGCTATACCGTCTCCTGTGTCTCGGTCGTTTCTGTATGTTGTATAGTCTCTGATTTTGAGTTTCTCATTCTGTGTAAGTCTAGTTTCGTTTAGTGTCATGATGAGTATGTTGTGTGTGTGCATGTAGTGTATGAGCTCCCCTATTTTACCCTTTACACCGTTGGCATTCCAGGAGCTAATGTTTAATGTTAGTGTTTTTCTATATGTTGTATTTATGTACATGTTGTGAAAAGTTTATGATGGTGGTGAATTTTTCATTTTCATTTTTGCATTTGCTTAAGGCTAGGTTTAAGTCTAATAGCTTTGATGACGTTGGCTATGTTTATTAGGTTATTTAGTTTTTCCATTTCTGATAATAGGTCGTTGATCTCTGCTGGGCTGTTGTTGTTTTCATGTTGGGTGGTCTTGAGGGAGGGGAAGTCACCAATTTGCGTTGTGCGTTGATTTTGGGGTGTGGCTTGTGGTGTGGGAGTCCGTATGTTTACAGTGGGAGGTTCTATTGTCAGTCTGTTTTGTCGTGCTGTCCAAGCGTTCTGTGTGGGGGGGGGGGGGCGGGTTCATAACGCAAGGTCTGTTGCGTTCGTGTTGTGTTTCGTTTTTCGTTGATTTTATTTCTTTCGTCGAGTCGCTTTATGTATGTGGGGCACAGTGTACTGTTGGCCGTGTGATTGCCATGGCAATTTGCGCACTCCGCGTCCGTCGTTCGGTCTTTAGGGCATTCCTTTGTCCAGTGGTCTTTGCTGCATTTGAGGCATATTGGAGTCAGCCTACAATTTCTTTTAAATGCTTTTTGTACTTTGATTTTGTGTACATCTTTTAGCTCTTCGGTGATTTCTTCTTAGTCGGTTCGCTATCAAGTCCTCTAAGTACGAAGGCGTGGGTTTTTTCTGTTTTGTCAGTGTATGTGTAGTATTGTATGTCTCTAAGTCTTTTAGTAATATGTTTCTCTCGTCTTTATCGTTAATGTATATGTTGGTATTTTGTGCTGTGTACTTCGTGTAGAATCCTTTGGTGGCGTATTTTCCCAAGAGTTTTATGATGTCATTGTTGTGGTTGGCACGAGGTATAATTATTGGTGGTAGTTTTTTGGGTGTATTGGTGTTTTTGTTGTTAGATTTTTCTTTGTTTTGTGTATCGGTGATTGTGTTTACCTTTTCCTCTTCGTCAGAGAGAGCCTGGTATCTGTTGCTCACGTTTGTTGTAGTGTTTGTGATTGTAGGTACTTTTGCAGTGCGTCTTGCTGTTTCATATTCGTCCTCGTCTGGTCTCTGTCTTGTTCGTTGGGGGCTTTGGCTTAAAACTGAGCCTAAGCTAGGCTGGCCCATGTTGTCGTTTTCACTTCGCACTGCCGCTGCACTCTGGTTGTTATGGTTCACCCCTGGGGGCAACCTCACACCCACGCACTTTTCACTATTCACCACTTGGAGTACGCTTTCGTTGGCCTTAGGCGGATTTTGAAGTTTTATTTCTCGGAATCTACTTTTGGTTCGCATTCGATTTCGCTCTAACTTGTTTGTTTGTACTATGCACGACTATACGTTGTCGCTGTACAATCGCGACTCACAGCCAAGAACATTATAGTAGTGATTTTGTATTGCCACTTTATTATAATAATGTATAGTCTATATATATTTTAATACTACTATTTAATTTTAAAAAATTAAGCAAGAATAGTAACTTTCCAAAAACGTATAATTAAGAGTTATAAGTCAGTCTGTCGCAAAGCAGTCACGAATTTAAAGAAAATAAATTGCGGTATTTAAACTTAATTATAATAACATATAGACTATATTTCTATGTATATTTTAATACTTATAATTAATATAAAAATATAAAGCAAAAATTGTAACTCTCCAAAAACATATAATTAGGAGTTATAAGTCAGTTTGCCGCAAAGTAGTCACGAATTTAAAGAAAATAAATTGCGTTATTTCCACTAAATTATAATAACGTATAGTCTAAATATATATATATATATATATATATATATATATATATATATATATATATATATATATATATATATATTTAAGGGGGTAGTAGACAGTGATGTTTCAAAAAAAAAAATTTATTTGCTTAAAATGTTCCTTGGAATGTATATTTTAATTTTGTAAAAATTCCAAGTCCGCCAGAATATTCCTTACCACTTTAGGAAGCGATTTTCTAAAAAAGGTACCGGCGGTTTAGCGCACGGGTAAATTTTATCTTTAAACGCGTTTATCTCGAAACTGGTTTTTTCAAACTTGCGTGGAAAATAACTCTAAACCATTTACATTAAATTTGGATGTCGCCTAGGTTTTCTTGTTCAGAATTAAATACTGCTTAGAAATACGTATTCATATTTTCGATTTTTTCAAAAATGGATTTTTAAACCACGATTTTGTAAGCATTTTTTGGGTGAAAAAATTTACTTTTTTTTCATAAGGCCTCAATTTTTGAAAAAATCAATTTAAAAAAAATCGGAATACGTATTTCTAACCGAAATATCATTACTAATCAGGATTTAGTTCGATTTTTGTACCAGGATCACATGGGAAGGAGTATTTTACCACACAGATTTTGGTCTTCCGCGCGAGGACGTCCGCGCGACCTGGTGTACCGGCCACAGAGGGCCGCAAATGAAGTTGCAAAAAATACAAATTGTAGATCAAAATATTATTAACAAATGGGTTACAAAACATTTGCCCTCCCTGAGAGTTTTAATGCCAAAAAAAATTAACGAAAATGACTTACTTTTCCGACGTACACAGTGTACTACCCCCTTAATAAACAAAATTATACACGTTCTGATTACAACAAAGAACAAACGCACCCAGTGTAGTGTTCTTGGGTGACATAACGTCATCACACTCTAACCCACGTTTACATGAACAATTTGGACTCTTATTGGCGTTTTGAATTTAAATTTTCTATAAAATTGTGAGAATACCATTTGCACGTATAAGTGCTTATACATTTATCTTGGATAATTTATTTAAGGGTTATGTGATGCTACCGTCGAAGATATCATTAATATTCATTCAACTCATTTGAATCGGACCGTGAAAAGTTGTAAAAAGTCAGTTTGTCATAAAACACTCCTATGATAATGTTGTAAAAGAATGTTATTAAGATTATAATATAAATGTATGAGGTACCTGCGCTTTTTACTTTCTTTTACAGAGTAATAAGTAAGTATTGTAATCATGAAAAATTTCGAACTCGATATTTCAGCGGAAATACATGTTTTGACCTTCCCTGAATCGAATATGACTATTTTCGGAATGACGTCTGTCTGTCTGTCTGTGTGTCTGTGAACGCTCTAGGGCCAAAACTGTCGAACGTAAAATTATGAAACTTCAAACTTAAGACTTGTATATACCTTAGATGTGCACCTCCTATTTTTGAAAAGAATATTCAAACCGGAAGTGCATGTTTACTCCATACATTTTTTGTTCTCCAATATCACTAGAACGGCTACACTTACGGCAAAAATAGTTATATCCATAATGAAAGATAATAATATTTCGCACAACTTTTGTTTGAAACATTTCTTCATAATTTGTACCAGTTATGAGAATACTGCTACGAAAAAACTCAAATATCTTATTTACGTTGCCATAGTGAGACCTACACTTGTGACAAATTTTATTATTTTTAAATCGGATCAACCATGAGTTACATCATTTGTTTCTTGTTTATTGAAATCAAACAAGCATTACATTGACAGTTAACTGTAAGAATTAATATTTAAAATATTGATTTCCTATTAGAATAAATTGTATCAGGTAAATTATTATAGAATCAATTTATATTATATATTTGCTAACATAATTAAATAACAATTTCAGAGTTTTACTGTGGATTTTGACAGTTTAAAAGTGAATACGATAAGTACTTCAAATACAGATCCATTATAAATTGGTATAATTATCCAGTTATTATTAAGTTATAGTAATTTAATTTGAATTTTCATTTTATATTGGTCAGCAAAAAATTTTGTTATCACTTAATAATAATAATTATTATCTGCGCCTGTATTTGCCAGGAAAACAAAATAGACATTTCAGAGTATTCCTGTAGAGTATTGGTTAGTTTGACCGTTTGTTTGAGATTATATATATATATATATATATATATATATATATATATATATATATATATATATATGTAGACAGTTTGTTTAGGATATATTTGTATATTAATATCTATCTATTAAAAACTACGTAAAAGAAAGTTGAGTGCAGGCCACTCCAGATATTTTATCTTTCAGATACATCTCCAATTCTACTATTTTTCTTCGCTCTAGAGCTACTCTTTCTTTTTCTAAAAGAACCATTACTGTATGTCTCTCTTCTCTTTTCTCTCTCTTTATTTGCATGTTTTTTAGTTGCACAGGTTGGTTTCGATTTTGAAATTTTTATTTTGCTAGTTGATTCAGTTTCATCGTTAGAATGCTTCCTTTTCTCAGCATTATCTGAAATTGATTCCATTTCATCAGCATTTAGGCCTACCTCCAAAACATGTTTATTTGAATTAGAAGGACGATTTCCAAGGATATCATCCATATTTTGATAAAATTTATAGCGTACGGACGGGTCTTTTCCGGTCTTGTTTATATATATATATATATATATATATATATATATATATATATATATATATATATATATATATATATATACTAAAAGATAAAATTGTAACATTATGATATTCAGAAATATGAAGACCGTTGTATTATGAGAAGCTGAGGTCATCAGTTTCTATGGAGACGGATGATCTAACTCCTCCTTCCCTAGATTCGAGCGTCATCTTTTGAAGTTCTATATCTTGGTCTTTGGAAGTGGGTGATCCTTTTCGTGAGATTCTTCTTTTGATGTATATTGCGAAAGCAGTTACGCAAGTAACTAGTAAAACGACAGAAAAAATTAAGAATGTGATATTTGTTGTGTCGCTGTGATAATCTTCGATATTATCGATTTGGGTAATGGGTAGCTTCAAATCCTTGATGTTATTGATAACGATGCTCATTTTTGGAATTTGACTGGTGTTTATCTTGATTTGAAAATCATCTAAGATAATTGGTTTGCCAAAGGTACAATCTTTAAATTTTAGTATATAATTTTTGAATTATAGTTGGCATTGATCTTCTGTTATGAGGAAAATCCCTTCTATTGTTTATATTTCCACACTTTGTCGACATGATATGTGAATTGTTTCGGAATTTGGTAGGACTGCTAGATACTGATTTATTTCTTATATGATTTCTACGTGGTTCTTCTTTAATTTAATTTTTGTGTATTGGCAGTGTTGATTATATCATTGCTTAATATAAAAAAAAATCGCATGTTTCATCCTTTATTTCTTTGATTTTGTTTGGACATTGATATGTTATTTCCTTAGTACACATGCCGTTCAGTGATTTAATATGGCCATCGGGTGATTTTAGAAAGTAATTTTTGTTTGGTACGATGATTACAAATTCAGTCTTATATTTAGTTGGAAGGGGAACGAGATGGTATAATTGGAAATCTATTTCATAGTTAATGGGGATTTCAAAATAGTAGACAATTCTGTTTGAATTTAGTTTGTAATTTACTGTTCCATAGGAAATTCATTATTATAATAGCTGTGAATTTTGTTTAGTTCTGAATAAAAAGTGTTGATTTTTATGATGCTAGGGTGCATATTATATGCAGTTTGCAAAAAGTTATTGAATTTTCTATTTCTTGTAAAATACTAAGAACCATACTAAACACATTGTTTAATTGGTTGTAAATATCCTGAATAGTCAGTTTATTCACAAGCTGAGTTTTACCAATAACTATGTGCAGCATCTGTTCAATTTTTATTTTTTATTTTTGTTCGTTAAGATTTATTGTTTTTATAGATTTATTAAATTGTTCTATCAACTGATGGTTGACAAAGTATAATTTTTTTTTTATTACTTAATTTCTGTTGATTCTTTTCTAAATGTTTCTAGATTGAATTATATTTTTTCTCGTCTTCTGCGTCTAAATTTTCCGTGATTACTATAATTATGGATCCTAGTCCATCTATTAATCCTCTCTTATGTCGAGGTTTTTCATAGTTAATAATTAAGTGACTAAACTTATCATCTATAGAGGTTTTGGAAATAATTAATCATTTTATAGTAATTGATAGATTTTGCTAAACTAATGTTAGTTACGTATATAGTTTGTTTGAGGTAATTATGTTGAATTTTTAAATTGTTGTATTGATCAAGCATGAGTTGCAAGTCATGAAAGTGTAAGAGGGTATGGATTGATTTTTGTAATTTTGCTGGTCCTAGGTCGAGCGTTAAAGGTCCGGTATTTTGTGTAATGTTTTTGATTTTTAGTTCGTAGACCCACGTGAGGTAGAGGGCCCTGGAAGAACGGAATTTTGATTACTGATTTTATTCGGTTTTCTAGGCCGTCTAATGTTTGATAAATTAATCTTTGTTTGTATTTAGGGTCCGTGTGAATTATTGCAGTTTTCAGGTTTTTTTAACTGTTGTGATTGTATCTTTTTTGAATTTCCCTTGTTTTGTTTTATTTATCTTTTGCTTGTTATGTACATATACAATATCTGGAATTTTCGGTAAATTTTCTCATGTTTCGTTTAATTTCTCTATCAAATTTGCTTTGCCGCTTTGTAATTTTGTGTTAATGTTTTCGTAAACTAATTTAGCTTTTTCTCGATGTAAAGTTGGTTTTTTTTTTTTCGATAGTCTTGAAGTTATCTAGTAAGTTAAATTGTCGAATGTGTTCGATCAATGTAGAATGGAATTGTTCTACAAAGCCGTTGGAATTTGGAAATTGGGAGCTGGTAAAGTTTATTTCAATTTTGTGTAATATAAATAATTCTCTAAAAGGGTTATTTTTAAATTCTAAACCGTTATCTGATATAACTAGGAGATTCCATGGTGTGAGAAGAATCTAGTTAATTTATTGCATATTTCGATTGCATTTGTCGACTCGACTCGATAGGCTTGGGCGTATTTAGAAAATGCGTCGATGATTGTGAGAAATTTACTATTCTCTAAACTTAAGCTATCTATATAGATTGTGTCAAAGGGTTTGTTGGGTGTTGGAGTGATATTATATTTGGTTTTTATGGGATTACGTTCATATTTGACAGACTTCGCATTGGTTTATTTAGTCGTTAATATCTTTAACTTGGTTAGGCCAATAATAAATTTTCTTAATTTGGTAATGGGTTTCTTGGATTCCTCTGTGATTTGTTTTACCCTCGTGGTCATTCTTTATAGTTTCGGATATGTCAATTGTAACTTCCAAATCAATTAATTTACTGTTGCATTTAACAAAATTTATCTCAGAGTTTTTGAAATGTTTTTTGCTAGGTCACGCTAAAATTTTCATATATAGGATGTACAAAATAAAGGTGATACTTTATTTTGGGTACCACGTATTCTCTAATAAAATCAATTATATCGTTTTCGAAATTATTTTTTGAAAATTGTACTTGGAGTCTCATTTTATCTGTGTGTACTTTAAGAAATTTAGGTTTGCAGAGAGAGTGTAAGACTTCTGAAATTATTAGTTGGTTTTGGCCAATGTTCACATTTTTTAAACCAAATGGCATTCTTAGAAATTCAAAATGTTCATATTCGGTTGAAAATGCGGTTTTTTGAATGTCGTCTTTGAGTGTTTCAATCTGATGGAAGCCAGATGCTAGATCTAGAGTTGAAAAATATTGACATTTGCCTAGTTTGTCTAATAGTGCATTTATGTTCGGAATGGGGTACTTGTCGTCGATTGTCTTTTCATTAAGCTTACGCTAGTCGAAAACCATTCGCCATTTTTTTTTTTGTTCGGAAGCATCTAATTTTTTAGGGACTATCCACTCGGGAGACGATCACGGTGAATGTGAGTGTCTAATAATATTTTGTTTCAAATATTTCCGGGTATCTGTATGTCTTTGTGTAAATAGGTATCTCGACTGTAGTTCGTATTTGGTGTTTGACTTTGTTGGTAAATGAAAAGATTTATCCTCAGTGTGAAAAAAATCAGTATATTCTTTAATCAGTTTTTTAAAGGCAAATCCTTCTTCCGAATTCATATGTTCGGTTCTGATTTGCGACATATTAAAGCAAGTTTCAAGATTTTGATTGGTGATGTTTACGTTATTGACTTCAAATTATTCTAATGGTTGTATTGGAATATTATTTATGGTATTTATAACGATTTCCGAATTGTTTGAATTCGAAATTGGATAGTCAAAAATATGATCGTGAATTTTCGCAATACCTTCTGGTATTATGACATTATCGATAAGAGCTCCTGAAATAAGTACTTCTCCATTTTCGATCCAGTTATCGTAAAACTTTATTATTTTTTCAGAATTTGGTTTAATTTATGCGTAGTGAAGTCGTGGTGCTAGTTGGTGATAGTGGATATTTATCTCACTTGTCGGTGTTATTACCTTGTCATGTGTCAGGTCAATAATTGCTTCCATTATTTTAAAATTGTCAATTCCTAGTACTATGTCGAATTGGTCATGGAAATCGAAAAGTTGATATTTAATCATGACGTACGATTTTTTAAATAGTTTTTAGCACGGTATATTTAAACTAAATTTTTCTATGGATGTACCATGTGCAGTAGTAATTTTAAAAGGGCCCTTTTGAATTTTATCTCTGAAGAATATTTGTGCAATTTCTGGTTTGATAAATGAGCGCGTGCTAGCTGTGTCAATTAATACTTTTATGTTAAATTCTGGGTAAATAATAAATGGTAATTCGCTTTGACTGTGTGTTAAATTCATTAATTCGAGACCTTTTCCGAGGCAGGAAGTCCTAAAAAATTGTTCGAGTCGGATCCTTCTTCATGCTCGTAATATTCTTGGTCAGATTCGGGTTCGTAGATGATTGCGTCAGTGTAATCGTCATAGTATGGTTCGTTGGTGAATTCACTAATTTCTGTGTTATACAATTCTTCGCTTAAGATGTTGGATCTTGGTTGCGATTGGGGGTATTGTCGTTGTGGATATTGTTGTTGAGGATATTATTTATGTGAATATTGTTGAGCTCGGAGTTGATTGTTGTAACCTGAAGGGTCTGGTCTGGGTGTGAACGTTTTCGAATATTGACTCATGTGAGTGGGTTTTGGAATCCTAGCATTAGGATTGGGTTTGAATACATTTTTCTTATAAAATTGAGTTTGTTTATAAGGTTTATTGGTTAGTTGGGGAAATTGGGTTTGCTTTGTTTGTGGTTGAAATTGTCTAAATTGCGTGTTATCGTAATTTAAATATTTCGGTTTTTGTAGACTGTAAGTTTTATGTTGTGTACGTGAACAACTCTCAATTTAAATGTCATTAGTCAGCATGTTTAATGCTTCGTTCATATCAGATGGGATCTGTGTTGGCATGAAGGTTCCTAGCGGAACTTTTAAACCTTTCTATAATATTCGCAAAGCAACTTGTCTGAAATAATTTGTCAAAACGATAGCTTAGGTAGGTTTGTTTAAGTGAACGAAAGAAATTTGCAAATTTAAAGGATCTATTATTTTATTGTAATATTCAAAAGGGGATTCGCTACCTTATTTTAATTCAGTAAGTTCAATGCCAAGTGTATAACAATCTCTTTTGTCTGCATAAGAATTAATAAGGGCGGTTTCGATTTCTGCCCAGGAGCTACGGGTGGAACTACCTATATTTACGGTGGCTTTGCATCATCAAATATTTATTCTGAAAGTCGCTGAAATCTTTCGTATTATAAAATTTGTTCAATAACTTTTCGCAAATTTCTATGAATCGCGGTTGTAGTTTTGAATCTCCGAATAAATCGGGGATCATGGCTAAAAATTCCCTTTTTAGTGTTGGGGTAGTCATCAATAGGTTATGTCTCTTGTGACAGTGGCGCCATAGGCCGGTGAGGCTAAGTACTTGTCGGACAGCCCTCGTATATATATATTTATATATATATATATATATATATATATATATATATATATATATTTATATATATATATATATATATATATATATATATATATATATATATATATATATATATTTATATATATATATATTCGGCATTTCTATTAATAGTCATATGTCTTAACATATATATATATATATATATATATATATATATATATATATATATATATATATATATATATATATATATATATGTTAAGACATATGACTATTAATAGAAATGCCGAATCAGTTTTAAACTTTACACAAGATAAAATGAAATATGATAATGATGCAACCTGTGAGAACGGGCAGTGGCCAGTTCTCTAGTAATCATCAAGTTTGTAAGACTATAGGCATCTTTTTTTGAGCCAACCCGGGTAGGATTGGGTTGGGGAAGTGGTTGGCACGGGTTACAATATGGCGGTAACCAGTCAGTAACCTCACTGAAATGGACAGGTTATTGAAAGATTCAATTTAAATTTAAGCGCTAAATGTTTTCAAAAAGTAGTGTTATGTTTTTATTTTCTTTACTTTTAAATACATTTGATCTTGAATTATTATTACTACATATCATATTATTACAATATATCTGATGATGAGGACTCTTGGCTTGGATTTTTGCGGCCAAATTAAGAGAGAACTTGCTTCAACATAATTTTCATCTACAAAATAAATAAATAAATAAATATATAATTTCTTTTTTTGTTTCTGAATAATTACATACAATTACTATTGATTTGAATGTTTTCAGCATTCGTTTGGTTCTCAGCAGCTCCTATAATAAATAACAAACAAAACACAACCTCCAATATCTATATATAAGCTATAAATATACTTAGCTATATATAAAATTACCCTCAAAGATATGAAATATGCCTCTCAATAAAACCAAGATCTCCTTGCACCCCACATTTTTCACAAATATATTCACTATTTACTGATGCCATTTCAAATAGAACTAAGTCAAATGGCGGCAAATGCAGCAACCCGTAAACCAGACCCAGCATGCGTAACCCTACTACAGAGCAGGGTTAGACTTATCAGTAACCCAGCGCTAGTAACCTGGAGTAACCCGCCACTCGAAGGCACAAGTTACTGAAAGCACCAACCGAGTTAGCTGTGGTTAGGCCAAAAAAAGATGCCTATTGTTTTGTAACAGTAAAATACTTAATAATAATATAAAAGTGTTTTTGTAACCGCAGTAGTTTATAAAAACTAGTTCAGCAGTTGCAGTATCATAATTGGCGCAGTCGTTAAAATTGCAACAATTAGTTCGTAATAACACTTCTAATTATCGTATTATTTTTACGAAATTTGGCTATCCATAATAACCTACAGTGCTTAACTTAAAACACACAAGGCTATATCAATAAGACCTTACACATTAACTACTGCAAAATCTAAGAAAGGGTTGTCCCATCTCACGGCAAAAGTGCCCATCAGAGGACTATTCATACGTCCTACCAACCGTTCAAGCGATTCTTCTTGCTGTTCAATCGATCATGTCAGCGGCAATTTTTAGTATAGTTTTATGCAACGCGTTTTATAACATTTCCTATAAGAAATACAGGGCAGGGAGACTGATCACAAGCGATCGAAAAGTCTACGTAGTACCTATTGGCTATGATATTTCTCTTACAGTATAGTTTAGCTGTTCAATGAGAATGGTAGTGTTTTTGTGATTTGTACCCTATGCATCTGGTATGGAGAATATTAGCGGTGAGTCAAGCCTGTCTATTTATATTTATATTCTTGCAATCATATGTATAGGTAAATGGTGATAGCCATTATCCTGAATGTACGTTATGTCAAAATGTGTTGTTGTCACCTATCCCTGACCCTTCTATTGGTGCCGCCCTGGAAACCGCTTCGTGCGGGTTATAATCGAGAAAGCGCCCAGCAGAGCATTTATAAGATCCAAGATAGATTATGGATTAATATTTTATAGCAATGCTAGTAAAACACACATAAATAAAATTAATGTCATAATTAATATAGCAATTAGGATCTGTATAGGCGCGATGAAATCCACTCCTATCAATGCAATGCTAGTTGAAAGTGGCGAACCACCTTTAGAATCACGAGCGCAATTATTGTCCGACAGATTTATAATTAAAAGAATAAGTACCCAAAGCTAACTGGTTAACGACATTCAATATTTAAGTCTCCTCTACCCAACCACAAAATATTGGAATAATAAAGTAAAACCTATATTAGTTGAGAGTTATGAACAGCTACAGCACTTGGAGAACGAAATGTTTACCTCATATAATATACCAATATACAACTTAGATTATGAAACTCTAACAACCATTCCATCGATTATAGAAAACTTAAATATAAATGTTAATTATAACAATATGGTAAATAACTCGGAAATCGAAACGGAACTAAATAAAACCCTGCCATTTTGTAATTTTTTATACACAGACGGGTCCAAGACAATTGACGGAGTGGGGTGCGCCATGTACGACCCGGTAAACGAAGTAGAAATATTAATAAAAATCCCTGAAATATGATCTTTTCTTACATATGAAATATTAGCAATTAGGAAGGCGCTGTAATACGCAATAGATCACATAGAAAACGAATCTATTGCTATAATGACAGATTCACTAAGTGCAATTAAAAAAATCAAGAATTTTCAAAAAGAATGCGACAATTATTTGATATTAGATATAATTAAATATGTCCATACACTACAAAACTTGAAGAAACAGATCCACTTTGCCTGGATCCCAGCACACAAAGGAATAACACACAACGAAAAAGTGGACCAATTGGCGAAATTGTCGATATCTTCAGATTCTACATATGACATAAAATTACCATACACTGAATTTAAAACATATAAATAGCTGAGCGAAAAACCAGTGGCAGGTAAAGTGGAATAGCACAGTAGCAGGGAAAAGATCAAGAATTAAACCCCACAGTGGGAAATAAGCCTTGGTTTAAAAAAGTAGAATATACCAGGAAATCCATGTGCAACATCTTCCGCTTAAGATTAGGCCATGCTAGGTACCCTGAACTCAGTACTACTACTAATGAATGAAAAGATACTAGAAGAACTTGCTAATTTTCTCTCCAAAAACGACATAACACTCCAGCTCCAGTAACACCCACACTCTATTGTTTTCCTTTCCAGGAACCTCCTCCAGTACGTCTATTACCTGCCGTGACGGTTCTCAATGGCAAAATCATTATCTCTTCTTGTGAAACTGTGAATCATGCATGATAGGCTCAAGGGGAAATTAGCGATGGCGTATGACGAAAGTCTTAGCCAAAGGGGAAAAAATCAACAACAAAAAAAAGCGCCCAGCGATGTAGCATATATATTTACCGATATGTTGCCACCGGTGCCCTTTTCTGCCAACTTTAGTGTTTATCCTCAGAAGGGAGCCCAACGTATCGCTTCGTACCTCCGGGGAGATATGGTGGAGATTGAATTAAACTCGACTTTCAACTCTTTCTCTTGGTACCATGCAAATCTCATGGCAGAGGCAAGCTTCTTGCAAATTCACACTAGTTTGTGTGGAGCACAACGATTACCTTCGTACCTTCGAAGGGATACGGTGGAGACTGAGTTTTACTCTTTCTCCCGATGCCGTAAGGTCCCACGGCAGAGGCAAGCTTTTCGTTTGACGCACACAGCTAGTTTGAGGAGAGATCCCTCTGGCATTTTCCGTAATACCACAGCAAATCTATGGAGCGGGGCCAGGTTCTAGCAGACCTAAGCACTAGTTGCTTAGGCTGTGATGTTTCTTGTGCACAGTTAAATACTGTATTCTACCTCATTATCCTGATACAAATGGCTTTATCATTATTGCTATATAAGACCATCGTCAGTCAGTGCCTAATGACAGCCTTCTCACTGAGCGTTAGCTCAACTCGCATTCTTTTTTCAGACTCCGATGAGCCGTCGCTTACAAATGTGTATATGCTCTTATGATTGGTGTTAATGAAATAAAGTGTCGCACAGGAAGGTTGAGAGTTTAAATATCGTCGGTTACCATCCATCTACATACAACTTTAACAACAGGTAAAATCCACCCTAATAATCACGATAATCCAAACGACAAGCTTCATGAACTTCACATCTCGCCTACCTCAGTCTACGAGAGGCAATTCGAAAATATCGACTAGAATACTCATTGCAATGAAGGTTACAACCATAAGCTCATTATTGTAAGTAAAATAAACATTATTTTTGTATTATTCAGGGTACTATCTAGTCAGACTAGTAGTATAGAGTACGATCCCCTACACAAGGCAATTACACAACATTTATGTCAGATTCAGAAACGAGGAATCGGTAAATTTTATCCAAAATAATATTATTAGAATTTTAACAATTTTACAGTAACAGAAGAGATATGGGCTTCTTAACAAGATATCAAACACTATGCGAAATGACCCCATCATATGAAGGGCATATAACGACCCTTAACAATTTTATTCAAACTACGGACGAAACATATCTCATTTTAAATATGTTAACAATGACAGCACCTCAAAAAATATTTGATTTTAATTTAATTAAAAATAATTTATGTTAATAAATTACACAACAAAAGATTGTTTCAAAATATAAATTCAAAAATTGGGATGAATTAAAAATATATTTAACTACTAATATCTCAGACAGAAATATATGAATAAGACATTGAAAAGAACACATTCAAAATTTATTAAATACCAAAGTAATTCGAAAATCAATTAGTTCATATAATTCACCTATGTGAATAGTTCCAAAAAAATCAGATGCATCAGGAAAACGCAAAACAAGATTAGTAATAGATTTCCGAAAATTAAACCAGAAAACAATAGATGACAAATTCCCACTAGCCAACATTGACCCATTATTCAATATATTGGAGATAAAACAAGTTTTCATTTTATGAAAAAGACAGAGAAAATAATGCCTTTTCTACATCTTCAGGGCATTATAAATTCGTTCGAATGGCTTTCGGATTAATTAACGCCCAGCATCATTTCAAAGAATGACGAACGAAGTGCTTTCAGAATATATTGACAAAATTTGCTTAGTTTACATGGATGACATTATAATAATCGGGAATACATTAGAAGAACATTTAAAAAATTTATAAAAAATTATTTTTAAATTACAAAAGGCCAATCTCAAAATACAAATAGACAAATCTGAATTTTTAAAGACCGAAACAGAATATGAAGGGTTTATAATATTACAACTTAAACCTAAGAAAAACAAAAACGAAGCAATCGAAAAAATAATGATTCCAAAAACAGTAAAAGAAATAAGATCCTTCCTGAGTAAACTTTCTTGGTATAGACGTTTTATTCCAAATTTTGCCAAACTCGCCAAGCTTTTCACAAAATGTTTATAAATAAATAATCAAGTAAAGACATAACTAAAAAAAAAAAATACCTAGATTAATTTAAAAGACCGAAACAGAATATCTAGGGTTTATAATATTACAACTTAAACCTAAGAAAAACAAAATCGAAGCAATCGAAAAAATAATGATTCCAAAAACAGTAAAAGAAATAAGATCCTTGTTAGTATACTTTCTGCCAAACTCACCAAGCCTTTCACAAAATGTTTATAAATGAATAATCAAGTAGAGACATAACTAATAAAAAAAAAAGCAAGATTAATTTAAAACCGCCAAATAATTAATAAGTAATCCCGCATTCTAGAATTCCCTGCTTATCAACAATATAAATTATCACCAAAGACGCTTCAGTTTATGCCATGAGATCAGTAATCTCACAAGTTATAAATGGGCAAGAGAAGCCAATTGCTTACGCATCAAAAACATATAGTTCCGCAGAACACAATTACAGTTCAATTGAAAAGGATTTAAAATCAATTGTTTTGTCAATAAATAATTTTAAACCCTATATATTCGGCAGAATATTCACCCCTTACTTACCAACAACCTATGCGAGGGAAGATAGACTTAGGCGAATATAATTTCGACATTGAATATATACCTGGGAAAACCAATAAAAATGCAGATTTTTTATCGAGGCAAAGAGATACATTCAAAATAAATAAACTATCCGGAAACGTAACAAATACTGATATTTTCGCACACTGTATATCAAAAGATTTAAAAGTTTCAAAAGGCCTCGCTAGTCAAATAGTTTTAAAATTCTACAGTTATTGCGAAAGAAATATTAATAATAAAAATATAATTGTTCAATATATTGGAGATAAGACAATTTTTCATTTGATCACAATTAACTTAGGAAATGTAAACAGAAAATATTTTAAGAAGACACTCATTGAATTACGAGATCATTTAATAAAGAACGATATTTATAAAATTAACATTCCTTATTTATCATGTGGATTAGACAAATTAGAACAATCTGAATTAATAAAAATTGTGAAGCGCGTTTTTTAAAACACTCAAATACAAATTAAATTGTACGAACATGACCAGTTACAAAATTTTAGTTTAGAAACAGATGAACTAGATGAGATAGTAAACGAAACATTGACCACTATTTTTGATAATGACGTAAACGAACAACAAAATATTGCTGCATATAATTCAGAATCAAAAAACACAATCCATAGTTCAAGTAAGAATTCAATCATTGGACTGAAATTCGTCGACAATAGATTAAATATAGCAATAAATCTAATCAAAGTCCATTTTTCAAATGATCCTTTTGATATAAATATAAAATAACTATTTAATCACCAAAAACAAAAATATATTGTGAATATTAATATAACTAAAAAGGAAGAACAGTTATTACAAATATAAAAAAATTATCTAGTACCAAATATCAAGTATTTAATATTAATTCCTAACCAATATGAACAAACATTGAATCAAGTAATACAAACTAAATTTGAAGCAAATACTATAAATATAGTAAAATTTAATAAATTAGTAGAAGATGTTGCGAACGAAGATGAACAGACACAAAATATTTTTGAGGATCATAACGGACATTTAAATCATAGAGGAATAATGGCAACTTACAATGAACTTAAAGAAAAATACTTTTGGCCAAACATGCTCAAAGATATTACAGAAATTAATAACCAATGCAAAATATGCAAAGAAAATAAATACGATAGAATACAATTAAATGACAACTTAACCCCTACACAAAAAACCCCATTTGAATTTATAAATATAGATTTGTTCACATTAGATAAACAATTCTTCATCACTATATTTGATCAATTTTCAAAATTTGGATTCATTCATTCTATTTGAGTAAGGCAGGAAAACCAAACAGAATTATCGCTGATCATGGAAAAGAATTTAACAATGCTTAGTAAAAAATAATTGTAATAATCGTGAGATAAAATTACACTTATTTTGTATCGCAAATCCAATATCAAACGCAGTAGAAAGAATTCATTCTGCATTAATAGAACGCCTTCGAATATTAATTCAATAAATAAATACAAAGACTTGCAATACATTAAAAATATAGCAATAACAGCATACAACAACACTCAACAACAAAAATGACCCCTTATGAAATACTTTCCGGACAAAGCGAACAAAATAAATATTTCCAAAAACAACATTCGGAAGAAGAAGTTATAAATGACTATTTTATCAACTAATTAGAAACAAATAATATTATAAACAAAATAATTGATAAAGAGAAAGCAATAAGAACAAAAGAAAACGAATTACCTTTGATATTACCAGATAATGTTTATGTTAAACAAAATAACAGATTGATGCACAAATACAAAAACCCGCTATTTAAAAAAGTTACAGTAGAAAATTACAATCCCATCCTAGGAACAGTAGAAATTAAAAATAAAAGGCACATTCGAAAATTCAAAATAGATAAAATAAAAATTTTATTCCAGGGCCATTGCCACCGCTCAACTAATGGGGATTTCAAATAATAATGGATTCCTTTTATTCGGAATCGGTAACTGTAAATTAAAAGAAGAAGAAATAGTATATTATTTCATCTACAATAGCACCCCAAATTATAATGAATAGCAACCAGAAATATGCCCGGGCATATTTTTTATCAAGCGACTGTTTAGCTTATTGGCCATTAATAAATCTGTTTTAGGCATAATTACGAAATTACGAATTTTAGACCGTATTTGTTAGGGCATATTTTACCTGTAAGTGCATATTTTTGCATGTTTAAGTTAATCTGGTATGCTTCTCCATATTTGCATATTATTAGTGCATATACTGTAATGATACTTAGTTAAAATCACATCCCCCCACTACTTCAGAATTATTAGCAGTGCTAATTGCGAGATGACATCTCGACGCGCATGTTACAACTCTATTTCTATTTATATTACAATAAATTATTATTTATAGGAATCGTATTGACTATTTGGCTATTAATGCGAATTATTCTTTTTGAATGTGCGATTTATTTAGTGATGCCGCGAGACGAGACGGGACTGTGGAAGTCTCGTCTCGTCTCGTCTCGCCTTATTAAGACGAGTAATAGAGTCGATCTTGTCTCGAAAAATTCGAGCCTAGACTTTATGATTAGTCTCGCGTTTAATGCATTTCTCGTCTCGGTCTCGATTCTCGAGTCTCGTAACATTTCGTGTCTCGCAACATTTCGTGTCTCGAAAAGTCTCGAGTCTCGAATTCTCGAGTCTCGAAATGTCTTGAGTCTTGATAAGTCTCGACAAGTCTCGAGTCTCGAAATGTCTTGAGTTCCGTTAAAATCTTGAAGTCTCGAGTCTCGTGTATCGAATAATTTTGAATTTCGAAAATTTTCGAGTGTTGAAACAGTTTCGAAGCTTAAATCGGATGCAAAAGTTTCTATACGATTCAAGACAATTTTGTGTTCCTATATGTTTATTAACACAGGATAATCTACTTTCGAGTGCCTATAATTCCAGAAGCGCAGTATCATTATATTATACTAATAAAAAAGCTGAAGTGGCCTTCATTCAACTGTCTTGTGCTTTCACTATCTGTATTTATAATAATTCATTATTGTTTTAAATTCACCCTACGATTGCTACGAAACCTAATCAGTATGTTTGTAACTAGGGAAACGTATAATAATCATTTGCAAAGGCGATTTTTCAGTAAATGGTGTGTTCAAAGAACCTTTTTGTACAAAAGTTCCTAAAAATTTTATTATCTTTTATTTTTATATGATTTCTATTTTTAAACACATTCTTTTGCACCTGTCATTTATTTATTTATTTATAATCGCAAAAATAAGTTTCAATGTATCTTTTGTCTGTACCGTATCTCCTTATCTGAACGCACATCACGTCATTTAGAAATTTTATTATATTCAACTATTAAACTCTTTACTTTTTCGCTAACTCATGCAATTTTGGGATTGAAATAGTAGCAAGAGTAAATTATTACTTTTGTTTAAGTTAGGAAGCATTTTCCTAGTTTCAAGTTTTTTTTTTTAATTTTCATTAACAATATTTGCTGTAGAGCGATTACAGTGTTCACATAAAAATATTCACTTTAAAAGCCTCTATGGGTTGTGAAAACGTCATTTTCTAAATGTTAAATTATCCAGACTCGAGACTTTCTAGCCTCAAGACTTTTCAAGACTCGAGACTTCGAGACTCGAGACTGTTCGAGACTCGAGATTTGGAGACTCGAAACTCGTGATTTCTCGAGACTTGAAACTTGAAACTCGAGAGTCTCAAAATATTAAGTCTCGTCTCGTGGCAGTCTCGCGGCAACATTCTCGACTCGTAATTTGTAATTTCGAGACTACACATTTCATCATTTATTTCAATCAAAATTTGAACTAAGATTGTTATTGATATTGTAATTAATGAAATGTATGTTCGATAACAGGCTTAATCCTGTATTCTTAGTGTTTGTGTAGTTTTGGCATATAAAAATATATTATACAAACGAAAAATTTAATATATATATACAGTAAAACAACGGTTAACTGAATTCGAGTCACCCAAAACCCGGGTAATCCGAATCTTTTTATACAAAAATTACTAATTTTTTAAATGACAAATTCATATGTACTATAAATTATGAAGTATAAAGTATATATTATGAAGCCTAAAAATGTAATTATTACTAAAATAAAGATCATTAGTTAGTCTACAAAGAGAGTTTTGAACTTATTTGACCATCAATACCTTTCAGAATTATTGGCTTTATTAAATGTTCATGGTTTAACCGAAAAAATCGTTATCCGAAATGGCTTCCTTCCCTTTATTTCGGTTAACCGGGGTTTCACTGTATATATATATATATATATATATATATATATATATATATATATATATATATATATATATATATATATATATATTGTTATATATATATATATATATATATATATATATATATATATATATTGTTATATATATATATATATATATATTGTTATATATATATATATATAAATATATAACAAAATACAGATTTCTTTTTTCAGGTATTTTTTTATCTATAACGTTTTGACTAAAATGTTTAAGAGCATATGTTATTTGCTTAACATATTTTCATTTTTAAAGTGCTTAATACTGATTTTTTAGAGCATATTTCTGGTTACCCTAATAATGACTAACGTGATGACCTCTGTCTGTCTGTTGAGAACAAAATATGTTTCAAGATATAGTTATGAAACCATGTATATAACCCGGATGAAAGTTTTCTATTTTTGAATACAAAAATTAAACTGCTTAACTTTACTTTTGAGATTGATATTACGAACAAGAGAGGCAAGTTTTGACCACTGCAGATATTTGATTCTTTTATAATGTACGTCGGAGCTATTTTGAGACGTATCTGAATACTGATTGTTTCTAATATCTCGTTAACGGAAGTTGATAGAAACATAATAATAGCATCAATGTTAAATAAAAATTAATTCTAAATATTCGCAGTGTACATCAATGAACTATTTTGGTATTTTGTGGCATAATTATTTTATTATATTATAAAAGGACAGGATGCGGTTATTTCCAAATTGCATTAAATTTTGACATTCGCTGAAACTGGGATATTCACGACACAATTTAGTAAACATGAAATAAAGATATTCTAAATGTAACTAATAAGATATTTTAATATCATAATATGTTATATTAATTCGAGATACTGAAATAATAGCAAGATTATACCTTTACTACAGGCTTTCACTTGTGAAGTGGCCTCCACTTGGCTTTCAAATACGTAGTTTTCACAGGAAATAAATATCTCAAGCAAACTGTCAACGCAACCACTCTACTGTAATACTCGGAAATTGTACGAATTAGCTCATTATTATTACGTTTAGTTTATTATTTTATACAGAATCAAATACAGTTTTTCTAATATAACATATAAATTGGTTCTTTAATATTCACCTTATCGACAAAGTAATAAAGATATAATAATTAATATACATTTATTTCAATATTTATTTGCAATAACCAACACGCTTGAAATACGTTCTCAGGCGATTTATTTGTGATAGCCGCTGGAAAATGACAAATATGCAGCCTTTTAATTTCACTGTCTAAATCTTGTCAGTCATCCAATACGATTTATTTAATATAAACTCCATACATGCGTGTTTATGGCAACATAAATAAGAAATTTAAGATTTTCCGTAGCAGTTATCTCGTAACTGGTACATTTTTTAAGAAAACTTTTCAACCAAATGTTGAGGGACATATTAATATCTTTCAATAAACAAGAATATTTTAGCCATAAGTGCAGCCGTTCTAGTGTTATTGGAGAATGAACAGAACATATAAAGAATATGCATGCACTTCCGGTTTGAATATTCTTAGTCTTAAGTTTGAAGTTTCACAATTTTTGGTTCAACAGTTTAGACACTATAGCGTTCATAGAGATACAGACAGCTAAACACAGACAAAAAGACACATATTCGATTCAGGGTCAAAGCGTGTATATCCGTTGAAATCTCGTGTTCAAAATTCTTCATGATTACAAAACTTATGCGTATGAAAAAAATACAAATATGTATTTTTATCAAATTTATGAAATTGCAATGCAATATTTCAAAGAGTATTCTAAATGTTTAAATAACGAAATAAGTTAGCTATATTGACCCGAACATTAAACTATAAAAGCAATTAAAAATATTAAATATATTTATAATAATTTTACTTACGATAGCGTAATGTGTTTATTATTTTATAATAAATGTTGTATACATAAATTCACAAGTATGTAAACAGTTGAACAATTTTTATCTGCTTCCGAAAAGATGCTCGTTTGAACAGATACTGATACATGAAACACAATGATTAAAGTATAATATAAATAATAATTCTGTAGTGTCCTTCACTCGACTTCCTTATACGTAGTTTTTAGCTCGACGTACGAAGTACAAAAAAACTAAAACAATCGGTCGCTTCTCTGTATCAATCTCAGATCCAAAAAATTCCTTAACAATAACTGTTTTTCTCGTCGCCCTGAATCCAAAAATATATTTAACTCATATATATATATATATATATATATATATATATATATATATATATATATATATATATATATATATATATATATATATATATATATACTTGGATGTTAGTTGCCAGTCGCTCGTATGACCAAATTTGTGCCCTCTACTCCTCTGAAGGTATCTAAGTGATTTAATCCAAATTTGTTACACATATTATTTGGCATCTCATTTGAATCGCCCGTATACTTCCCGAATTATGGCCCCTAAAATTTAAGCCCCCCTTAATACTGCCCTTATAAAAAGATTTAATACACCAAAATATTCTACAAAAAATTCTAAGATATTTTATATCTACAAGATTTCTTTCATTTTGATAACCTAAAGGCCAATAAGGAATTATTCAAAATTATAATTTTGAACTAAAAATGCACTAAAATTTGTTGGTTAGTTTATTGTATCAAAATAAGTTACAAATCATGTAAAACTTTTTATGTCAATAATATTAACCAAATGGCCATAATAATTAAAAACCGCTGCTCGCATCGTATGTATTACTTGAACGGCGAGCTGAACGCATAGGTGCGTTTTACCTAAGCTTGTAGTTATACATAATTTAATAATATATATTTTATATGTTTTGTATCTATCTCTACCTACTATAATTTTGTTTTATTTTTTTTTGAATTAATGCAACGCAACTTACATGCCAAATGGCAATTAATATTAGCGATTATTGAGAGTAAATTTTTCGAATGAACTTTTTTTTGCGAAATAGTGGAAATTGGAGAAAAGTTACCTATTTTTTACCACATTTTTTTGTCCGAAAAGGATACTAAATATCAAAATAAAAATAAAATCCTTCGTACAACTGCAGCCAATTTTATAAGTTTCAAGTTAAATTAAAAGAAAAAATATCCGATGTAAATTGTAGCAGGGTTTCGAGAGAAACGTGTTTAAAGCGCCGCAGCGTTTGGTGTCGTGTCGTCCTGTTCGATTTCAAAACGATTTGGAGGACAATGTTGTTTTCTTTTGTCCTGTCATTGTCGTTTAGGTAATTCATCTACTACCTTTTCGATCCATTTTCACTTCAAAATTTCAACTAATCACACTAAAAATATTATGAACAACCATTGTGCGCGTCAAAGGAAAAAGCGGTGTACCTTCGTTATTTGTACGAATTTTAATGCTCCAATATCCAATATCTTGGAATTTTTAAAAGTTGACTAGGGTCAGCATTTAGGAGGTTTCCAAATTTTGCGGGCCTATAACGCCGGCCCTGTACTGACGATTGGATTTAAAATCCGACGGGAACCTCACGGGCATAGAAATTATATGTATACCAAATTTCAATAAAATCGGCCTGGTGCCTTCAGAGGAGTTGCGGTCACAAACGACCGAGCGAGCGAGATACATACATCCAAGTATATGAGTTATATATATTTCTGGATTCAGGGCGAAAATACAAGAACTTTTTGTTAAAATTTTTTTTCGATCCGAGCATGTTACAGACACTCGACCAATCACAATAGCTCTTTTGTAAATACTGTACGGCGAGCTAAAAATACCAGTCGACTCGTTATTGCATATGTAATGTGAGGAAATAAAAAATATTTATTTGAATTAAATATTTCGGAGATAAAGAATGAAATCTCCAAAATAGGCAAATTATTATAGAATTAATTTTTTATCTCTGAAACTTTAAATAATGAAAAGAAGATTTTTTTCCAGTAATAATATATGCAATTACGGATCGATTGATATATTTTTTAATAAAAATCGTTTTGTACAATTTTTATATTTCGTGGTTTATTCCATCATGATAGGTTTTGAATCAAACATATAACTTTGTGCAAATGTGTAACAATGTGTCCGCAATATATTTTTATTCAATAAACAGTCATTATTCGTCGGAATATCTTTGATTGTAGCGCAGAAATAGCTGATTTCCAATACTATTTGTATGATTTTATGACTGGTTGCTTGCATATTCGAAGTTGATGCCAGCGCCACACAGTGGAACGAAACGATCTATACGTAGCCAAAATTGTGTCATTGCGTTATTCTCATAGATTTGTTTTTCCTTGGAAATTATTTGTTATTATATTTGTTACTAGGTTAATATTAATTTGTTTGTATATATAATGTTTAATGTTTCAAACGATAGCTCTTATAACCTATCAAAACTACGTATAAGAGATATTATTATTTGTATATAATTTTTTTTGTATATATATTGTTAAATGAATCATAACGATAGTTCTTATTGCCTATCAAAACTTAATATTTTACATTATATTGCACTAATAACAAATTATAAATAAATGTTTAATTTTTTGAAAATATGGCTACCGACGAATATTTTAAATAAATTATAATATTAATAATTTTCTTACTGTTTCATATAAAACGATACAAAACTAAATAATTAATAAATTTTGAGCATCCTCACATAAGGAATCTTTATTATTAATTGCTCTTGTCTTAGATTTGTTATATACGGATTAGAAGTAATTAGAAAATTATAAAAGTAAATATTGCACTATTTCTGTCTAATTTATATAATATAATTTTCGTAATGTGATTGGTCAAAATAATTTGGATCTAATCAATAACACTATTTTCTACAAAATAGCGTTACTAATTTCCCTAAAGTTAAAGATAACTTTGTTTATAGCATATTTAGAAAATAATGATAATGACTTCAACTGAAGCTGTAATTATGCAAATATACAATTAGCAAAATTAAAAGAGGATTTACTTTGATTCCTAACGTAAGACCTAATTATTTGAAGAGATTAAAATTAAAATTTAATTTGGGCAATTCTTAAAAATGTTAATATTAATAAGATACCAATAACATTAATAGGTCTTAGATACCTATGTTCGGTAAATTGCCAATGGTAAGCTATCAATGCCTAAACACGGCAGTACCCTACACAGCGCAGTATATATATATATATATATATATATATATATATATATATATATATATATATATATATATATATATATATATATAGATATATATATATATATATATATATATATATATATATATATATATATATATACAAACATATATCTATATCTAGTGATAACTGCGTAAAAGAAAGTTGAGTGCAGGCCACTCCAGATATTTTTATTTTGGAAATATTACAGGAAAATATTCTTTGACTGAATTTTCTATTAAGTCATTACAATTGCTCACATTTACTTATGCAGTACATATTTAAGTTATGTGGGAATTTATAATAATGAATTCTAGATGTCAAAATTTTCGAAACAACCACGGAATTTTCCGTGGTTGTTTCTAACGCGTTAATGACTGATATCGCTTCATCCTTTAAGCATGACTTTAAATAATGCAATTTTTGAATATTAGATAAATCCTTGTTACTATCCACCAGTGATTCGAATGATTCATGAAAATCTAACCAATTTTCATATTTCCCATAAAAGGTTGCTAAATCAATCTTTGATAAGCGTATGCTAGTTACATATGGTGCAGTATGAGTAGTTGGATGTCTAATTTGAAACATATCTCGCGCACGACTAATTGTTGTATAATCATTTAACAATGCCCATGCTACATCGTAATTTTACGATGTAGCATGGGCATTGTTAAATGATCGGTTTAACAATAAAAGAATAATCATTCAAAATCATGTAAAAATACTAATGGAATTGCCCAGTATTTTAAAGGAATCTGCAGTTGAGTTGAGAAAACTATTAGATTCTATACGAACTCATATACGTGCATTAAAATCATTAAATGAACCCGTTGATAGTTGGGATACGTTATTAATTTATACGATTACTTCAAAAATAGATAGAGACACGCATAAAGAATGGGAAAAATCGTTAAAAGGAAATAAAATGCCTAAAATGAATGAATTCATGACATTTTTAGAACAGCGGTGCCAAATATTGCAGGTTGCTGCCATAAACGTCAATAATACAGATACTCATAACATTCAATTAAAATCACGAAATCAATTTAAGAAACAAGTATATACAGCAACGCAAAAGCCTGACACATGCATTATCTGCAAAGGAGTTCACAAATTGTTTGGTTGCGAAATATTTAAGAAAATGCAAGTAAAAGATCGAATTGAAAAAGTAAAATCCGCGCATTTATGTTTTAATTGTCTCAACACCGGCCACCGAAATAATGAATGTAAGTGGTCAGGGTGTAAGAAATGCAGTAAAAATCATAATACGCTTCTGCATCTAGAACAAAATCACGACAATAAACAAAACGAAATCGGTAAGGACTCAAATTGTGTTACCGAAAATATTAAAACTCATAGTGCATTAATTCCGAATCAAATGCTGCTGTCGACTTCATCGATAAATATAAAAGGCAAAAATGGTGACATGATCCAAGCACGCGTATTATTAGACAGCGGATCACAATCTCATTTCATAACAAAAAGGTTAGCAGAGTGTTTAAAAATACCTTTCAAAAAGGTAGATTTACCAGTTGAAGGTTTGAATCATCTGGAAACGTGTATAAAACATTCGATTAATGCGGAAATACATTCACGATACAATAATTATTCTGCAAACGTCGAATTTCTTGTTTTACCGCAAATATGTAATTATTTACCAAATCAATTCATAGACAAACGCATCCTAGATATACCTCGGAATATACGACTAGCCGATCCACAATTTTATGAGCCTAGGAGAATTGACGCATTATTAGGAATTGAAATCTTTTTCGATCTCTTGTGCGTAGGTTAAATCGAAATACCAGGTCATAAGGCAAAATTACACAAAACACAATTGGGTTGGATTATTTCCGGGAAAATTGGAAATAAGAAAAAATTGATAAACTCAAGTCAATGTATGTTGACATTTAATTCACTACAAAAAAGTATCAATAAATTCTGGGAAGTTGAAGAATTAGAAAATAAAACATTCTTATCAGAAGAAGAATTTCAAGTAGAAGAGCATTTTAAAATAAATACAAAACGCGACTCAACCACAGGACGATATATTGTTCGATTACCGTTTAATGAAAAAATAAATAATTTAGGGAAATCATATACACAAGCTGAAAGACAATTCTATTCATTAGAACGTAGACTCGACAAAAATCTCTCTTTAAAAACACAATACATTGAAAATATGCGTGAAGCCATCACATTAGGACACATGGTTGAAATGAATCCACATGAAATTCAGCAGAAACATTGTTTTTTACCACATCACCCAGTAGTAAAGGAAACAGGTTTAACTACTAAAGTGAGAATAGTTTACAACGCATCGGCAAAAACTACCACAGGAATCTCTTTAAATGATTGTCTAAAGGTAGGAGCAGTTGTACAAAGCTCTAGTTTTGATATAATACTACGATTCCGCACACATCAAATCGTTATGTTATCTGACATTGAAAAAATGTATAAACAAATTCAATTAGATCAGAGGGATGCACAATATCAACTTATTCTTTGGCGTGAAACTGAGAATGATCAATTAAAAATATTTGTGATACCAGTTGTTTTATTTGGTAGCGCATCAGCACCACACTCCGCAACTCGAGTTCTCAATAAATTAGCAGACGATGGAAAAATTCGATATCCGAATGCTTATAAAATACTAAAACGTGATTGTTACGTTGATGACGTGATAACAGGAGCAGATACGATTGAGAATGCTAAAAAATTACGCGATGAACTAATAGGAATTACGAAGTCAGGTGGATTTCAAACAATACAGAAGTAATTAAATCAATACCAAATGATTTATTCAAGGTAAATTTATTAACAAATAACAATTCAGAGATGAAAGCATTGGGAATTCAATGGAATAGTTTAGATGACAACATTACTTATAAAATCACGGAACAATTCGATTCTATAATCACAAAACGAAGTGTGTTGTCAAATATAGCTCGATTATACGATCCTATTGGATTATTAGGCCCAGTAATAGTCAGTGCAAAAATATTAATGCAACGGTTATGGCAATGTCATGCTGGATGGGATGAATCATTACCGCATAATATTCACACGGCATGGACTACTTTCAGAGAACAACTTGCAAAACTCAACGAAATTAAGTTTTGTAGAAAAACAATAATAAAGGATAAAATTCACACCGAAATTCATGGATTTCGCGACGCAAGCGAAAAGGCATATGGAGCCTGCGTGTACATAAGATCTATGGACAACAACGGCAAAATATTCATAAATTTATTATGTTCAAAAAATCGAATAGCTCCTTTGAAAACGATATCATTACCAAAATTAGAATTATGCGCAGCGTTATTACTTGCTCGACTAATAAAAACAGTTCAAAACGAAATTTGTAAAAGAATCGACGAAATATTTTTATGGTCAGATTCATCGATAACACTTCAATGGATTAACATTCAACCGTATTTTTTGAAGACTTTCGTTGCTAATCGAGTATCAGAAATAAGAGATAGTACAAGTACAATGCGTTGGAGGCATGTGCCTTCAGAAGAAAACATAGCTGACATTCTGTCACGCGGACAATTACCTGCAGAATTTGTAGAGAATTATCAATGGAAAGTAGGACCACAATGGCTAATGAAAGATGCATCCGAATGGCCAAATCGCACTACGCAACTAATACCATTATGCGAGCTAAGACCTATTCACACGTTAACAACTGTAATTAAAACGAATCCTTGGATAAATAAATATTCGACAATAGGTAAATTAAAACGAGTCATAGCATATCTATTACGATATAAGAACAATCTTAATAAATCGAAATCTAAATTAGTTGGTCACTTGACGACATGCGAAATTGATAACTCTCTGCGCGAGATTCTTAAGATTACACAAAGATAGCAATTTCAAAAAGATATTATACAATCACAAAAGAATAACTGTATTCATTCAAATAGCTCACTTCGCGCTTTGAATCCATTTCCAATCATTTATAGACAACGATGGACTCATCCGAGTAGGCGGGCGTTTAAAAAATTCAAGATTATTATATTCAGGAAAACATCCTATCATTTTACCTAAGAAACATCACATTACTATCCTAATATTGCGAGAACAACACATATTGACTTTACATAGTGGAACCCAAACAACGCTGATTGCAGTGCGAGCGAAATATTGGCCCTTGAACGGTAAAAATGCAATCAAAAATATTATAAAAGGGTGCATAAACTGTATTCGAGTGAGACCAACGGATTGTTTGTATTTCATGGGAGATCTTCCTCGTAACAGGGTGACTCAGACACGTCCATTTTTAAATACTGGTATCGACTACTGTGGTCCATTTTATGTAAAAGAAAAGAAATATAGAAATCGTGGAAAAATAAAGATCTATTCATGTATTTTTATATGTTTTGCAACCAAGGCCGTTCATATTGAACTAGTAACGGACTTGACTACGGAATCATTTATTGGATGTTTGAGAAGGTTTTTTGCTCGACGAGGATTATCGTTAAATATTTATTCAGACAATGCTACTAACTTTGTCGAGATAGACGGTTTGATCAATCTGATTCAATCATAGAATCATAATGATAAGGTAGTAAAATTCCTGACAAATCAAGGAATAAATTTTTATTTTATACCTCCACGGTCGCCGCACTTTGGTGGACTTTGGGAAGCAGCGGTGAAATCATTTAAATACCATTATTATAGAATAATAGGCGATAAACTATTCACCTATGAAGAGTTAGAAACATACACGGCTGAAATTGAGGCAATCTTAAACTCTCGTCCTATTACACCTTTGTCCGAAGATCCAAACGACTTACGTGCCCTGACTCCTGCTCATTTCCTAATCGGAGATACATTCACAAGTCTACCCGAATTAAATCTAACAGACGAACCAATTAATCATTTATCTAATTGGCAGCATATACAATATGTTAAACAACATTTTTGGAAACGCTGGCATAAAGAATATCTAAATCAACTTAATGTCAGATCGAAATGGCAAACGCAAACATCAGACAAAATCAAGATTGGTACCATGGTATTATTGAAAGAAGATAATACACCACCACTTCACTGGCCTCTGGGGCGAGTGATAGAAGCATTTCCTGGCGAAGACGGCAAGACACGCGTAGTGACCATAAAGACACGATCGGGAACTTATAAACGGTGTATCACACGAGTGGCGCCATTACCGATAAGCTAAGATGACATGTATTTAAATTAATTCATTATTTGTTTGTTATCTTATCATATACCAAAAATGTATTAAAGTTAAGGTTTATTTAACGTGTCCGTTCAAGGCTGGCGGGATGTTTAGATTTAGACAAATGGCAAAACTGATAAAAAACAGTGGTGAATCAGCCATGATATTTTTTGATACTGAATAATAATAAGTTTTGTTTTTTAATTGACAGACATATTTATTAGATAGAAATTGTACAAGTTCATTTTATTAATGTAATATTATTAAAATATATGTTAAAACTGAAACATTGTAATAAGTTCGTAGTAATAACATTAAAAACCAACATCGTTAGAACAACTTGAAGGTCAAGTAGTTCTGCGCAAATTAATGTTTGTGCCAAAAATAACGAAATATAACAATTATCACCCTCTTAAAAGAACACGTTTTATCTTAAACATATGAAATTGCTACCCTAATGTTTAAGAATTTGTAAAAAAAAAGAAAATTCCGAAACAGATACAGAATTAGTTCGAAGTTTGGCAACTTTTTGATACCAAGAGACAGTACTAATTGTTTTAGTTAATTTCTGACAACTGAAATTGACCTTCGGAAATGATGGATTAATTAACAAGTTACATCATATGTTCTAACAATTTAAAAAATTATTGGAAAAGATCGGTTGTGGCCAATACAGAAATTCTTTTTAGTATTTTTCATTAGATATATACATATATTACAAACAAACTGTCAAAATACCAATACTCCACAGTAATTGCCTGAAATTGTACCAATTAGCTTATTATTATATTATGTTATCAAATATTGTTTGTTCAATATGAAACATTAATATTGATTCTATAAAATCCACCTTCTCAGTCGATCTATTTGTATTAAACAGCGCAATATGACATACATTATTTATATTTTGTTTATTTGTCATATTTTCTCAGGCATAAGTAATACGATACCTAAAAGAAAAAAATCTAACATATTTGGATTCTTGTATCCCATTACGAACGATTCATGTATTCAATCAATCCAAACGTTGCATTTAATAATGTCGGTGTAAGAAAATAATATTAAACCCAAAACAACTTATTTTAATGTACAAAATGATGTTTTGATTCTTAATTTCTGATTTTGCTATATTACAAATTAAGCGATTATCTACTGTCTATTTTTTACATAAGTTACTACTCGCATAAAAAATTAAATGATTACGATGTTGCCACAGTACCCTCCGCCTAGACGAAAGTTCGGCGTTTTTTGAATTTATCTGAAAATCGTATTCTTCGTCCAGACCTTGTTACTTTCGTCGGTATTGTCGTGTTGGTTTGAGTGGAATGTTGGTTGGTAGTTGAATTTGGAATGTGTGTGATCGTCGATGGTTGTTTTGATAATGCGCTTGGTGTCGGTTAATTTGATGTTGGTATCGATGCGATATTTGGCGTCTCCGTTGTTGATATGGCGAAAAATGCTGGTTTGAGTCGATCAATGGAAACATTTTTCACTTGCATTTCGATTTTTAGATTGAAATATTTCGGTGAACTTCAACTATTTCGTATAGTCCGTTATATGGATGCGTCAATTATTTTCGCACAGAGTCGTTTCGCACGAAAACATGAGTTGCGGTTTGAAGATCGCCGGGAATAAATATTCTTGGTTTGCAATGCCACGCTGTAGTTGTTCGTCGAAGAATTCTCCTGGCAGTTGCAATGTTGTGCCGTATACCAATTCGGCTGGCGTTGCTTTGAGATCGTCTTTGTATATCAATCGAAGTCCAAGCAAAATCGCAGGTAAATGCAATGTCCAATTTTCCATGTTATTGCACATTATTGCTGCCTTCAAAGTGCGATGCCACCGTTTAACGCGGCCATTTGCTTGCGGATGATATGCTGTTCATGCAAATGTCGAATGCCGAGAGTTCGCATCAATTCGTTGATTAAATCCGATTCAAATTGGCGTCCTTGGTCGGATGTAATGGCTTTTGGAATACCAAACTTTGAAATCCAGCCGGATATAAGTGCATTCGCGACTGTTGGATCTTTTTGATTGGGAATTGGCAATGCTTCAGGCCAACGAGTAAAGCGGTCGATGCTGGTAAGGCAGTATACACTTCCATTGCTCGGAGGAAACGGTCCATTCAAATCAATGTGAATCGATCGGTAGTTGTATCATATGCTTCAAGCGGTGAATGAACATGTCGATGAAATTTCGCACGTTGACATTTTAAGCAGTCTCAAACAAACTTTGCGTTGTCCGATTGCATGCCTGGCTAAACGAATCGTTCTGTCATCAATTTCGCCGTGGCACGTTATTCTGGATGTGATATGTCATAAGTTGTATTTGTAAATTTCTCGCGAAACTTTCTTGTTACAAACGGTCAGATGTGGCTGGTTGAATGATCGCAAAATAATCGTTTCGGGCTGCCTGGAATGACAAAAAGTTTCAACTTTAACGATGTCTTGTCATTATCATCATCCAATATTTTTTTCAATTCGTCGTCGGCTTTCTGGTCATCAGCAAGTTTCTCAAAGTCGATTTCTTCATCGGAGTGATGACTTTGAATTCATGAGAGTAAATCGGCAGTAATAATCTCTGCACCCTTCACGAAGCGATTATCAGTTGTTATCTGACCAATATAATAGAGCTGACGTGCTTGTCTGTCGTTGGCTCTCTCGATGCTTTGCTTGAATGCATACGTCAATGGTTTGTGATCGGTGCAAATATGGCATATTCGAGCTCGTAGCATGTACTTGAAATGTTTGACGGATAACCACATTGCTGTAAGTTCTCGATCATAAGTGCTGTATCCAAGTTGAGCTTTGTCGAATGTGACTATTTTCGGAATGACGTCTGTGTGTGTGTGTGTGTGTGTGGCTGTGAACGCTCTAGAGCCAAAACTGTCGAACGAAAAATTATGAAACTTCAAACTTAAGACTTGTATATACCTTAGATGTGCACCTCTTATTTTTGAAAAGAATATTCAAACCGGAAGTGCATGTTTACTCTATACATTTTTTGTTCTATCTCCAATATCACTAGAACGGCTACACTTACGGCAAAAATAGTTATGTCCATAATGAAAGATAATAATATTTCGCACAACTTTTGTTTGAAACATTTCTTCATAATTTTACCAGTTATGAGAATACTGCTACGAAAAAAACTCAAATATCTTATTTACGTTGCCATAGTGATACCTACACTTGTGACAAATTTTATTATTTTTAAATCGGATCAACCATGAGTTACATCATTTGTTTCTTGTTTATTGAAATCAAACAAGCATTACATTGACAGTTAACTGTATGAATTAATATTTAAAATATTGATTTCCTATTAGAATAAATTGTATCAGGTAAATTATTATAGAATCAATTTATATTTTATATTTGCTAACATAATTAAATAACAATTTCAGAGTTTTACTGTGGATTTTGACAGTTTAAAAGTGAATACGATAAGTACTTCAAATACAGATCCATTATAAATTGGTATAATTATCCAGTTATTATTAAGTTTTAGTAATTTAATTTGAATTTTCATTTTATATTGGTCAGCGAAAGATTTTGTTATCACTTAATAATAATAATTATTATCTGCTCCCGTTTCTGCCAGGAAAACAAAATAGACATTTCAGAGTATTCCCGTATAGTATTGGTTAGTTTGACCGTTTGTTTGAGATTATATATACATATATATATATATATATATATATATATATATATATATATATATATATATATATTATATATATATATATATATATATATATATATATATATATATATATATATATATTTATATATATATATATATATATATATATATATATATATATATTTATATATATATATATATATATATATATATATATATATATATATATTTATATTAATATCTACAATCTAGATGTACAAGTATAAATTGTTGTGCGCAATTAATGTTGAAAAAAAAAGCATAAATGATTTACCTTTCTTAATTATACATTTATTTATTTATGTATTTTATTGCGTATATAGCAGTAATTAAACTATTTAAATACTAGGGTGACGTTATTGTGGAAGGGTTTATTGTCAACATATGTAGGTATGATATTTAACAAACAATAATAACGAATTTATGTACTGTTTGTATAACAATCGAATTAAATATTTCATATATTCTTCTCAATATTAAACACGTCATTTTGAAATATTTGTTGAATTTTCTCCATTTTCCATCAAATGATGGCATTACTAAGTATACATATTTGCCAAGCAATTTTTATTTGATTTTTTTTTTATTATAAGGTTATTAAAATGTAGTAGATTTACAAGAATAAATACAATTTCAAATTTCTTAATTTTTTGTGTTTACGTCACATACATGGACATGTGCAGGTGGGACAACATGGTTGGATTTCTCAGGGATCCTACTCACAGTGAGTTTACACCTGGGTGTGTTGTGTGTTGCCATTAGACTTTATCTTTTTGTTTGTATATATGTTAATTTCTGATGGTGTTTTTAGCTCGTCGTACAGTAAGTACAAAAGAGCTATAGTGATTGGTCGTATGTCTGTAACATGCTCGGATTGAAAAAAAAATATTAACAAAAAGTTCTTGTATTTTCGCCCTGAATCCAAAAATATATATAACTCATATACTTGGATGTATGTATCTCGCTCGCTCGCTCGCGCGGTCGGTCCGTCGTAAGACCTGAGTTTGTGACCGCAACTCGTCTGAAGGTACCGGGCCGATTTTAATGAAATTTGGTATGCATATAATTTCCATGCCCGTGATGTTCCCGTCGCATTTTAAATCCAATCGTCAGTACAGGGCCGGCGTTATAGGCCCCCAAAATTTGGAACCCTCCTTAATACTGCCCGTAGCCATCATTTAAAAATTTTAGAATTTTTTACTCAACATTCTAAGATATTTTATGTGATTAAAGTTTTTTCAAATTGTGAGCCCATAGGCTTAAAAAAAATAATATAAATTTATTTTGAAGTATATCAGACATTGATCGCCATCTGTTAGTGAAATAAAGAAGTTATGTCTATTGTGACAGTAATTTGTTTGGTTATAATTTCCAATGTATAAACCATTTGCTTCTGTGTATTAATTAATAAAATTAGGAAATGTTCATCAAATAATTATCAATATCTTTGGCAAATCACGAAACGAACGATATTTACGTTACCCATGTGGATGTGTGCAATTTTAAATGTGGGGTTTTTGGAAATTAAAACTGTTATGGTACAGGAATAAATAAATCTCGGGATCATAATTGGTTAGATTGGTTCAATGGGCAATGTGAGTATAATGTCGATGATTTAGAATTATATACGTAAACTTAGAAATTTATTAATTTCATATTAAATGCCGATGAAATATCATAACAACAATAAATTTTGTACTATAATAATTGCTATCGCTTTTAGTTTTGTATTTATTGATGTGACCGCGCTCGCCGGAACGGTGAGCTGGTAGCACTGGCGCTAGCGCCAATGCTTGTTGTGTTATTGCTTAGTGTATGGGAAAGTGGAGACATAAAAACCCATTTTTCATAATTGCAGAATTTTACATAAAACTTATATACTAACTTAACGTACAATCAATAGACACACCACGCTGGATTACCAACGAAAAATATTAAAGTACATGCCATCTCTAAGGTCCGGTATTACAGTGTGCGCTTAAATATTGGTTTAGCTAAACTTAAACTTCTTCTTATAACTGTTGACAGTCGTTGCGAACGGACGCGACTGTTGCGCAGCGCGCAATTAGCAAAATGCGTGACAAATCGTGTTAATACTAGTTTCGCTCCAGAGACAAAATTTTAAAGAGTGATGCGTTATGCAGCTGTTCATTTCACAGACTCTGTATAAAAGTTGAGGATTATGAAAATTGACCTAATCTAATAATTAAAGATAATTTGGACCTGTGCTCAATGTCACTATAGTGTAATTTTGAGTGAATAGTATGTTGTACTATTGTTTACCCAAATAATCAAGCATGCTCTGATATAACAAAAGTAGTTCTCTTGTCTCAACAGTTTTCTGGCAGATCATAAAACTTAAATCATTCAAGAGATCAAGTCAATCATCAGCTGAGTCAACGACTAGGCAAATAAAATAAGTTCATTCCAAAAATATGAGATAAAACTTCCAGATATTCGACTGCCGGAATTCCACGGTCAATCCGATGAAAGGATAAACTTCAAACAAGAATTGATGTTAATAATTGGATCGAACGACGCAGTGCCGGACCATAGAAAGCTGTTGTATTTAAAATCAAGTTTGAAACTAAAATGCCTATTCACAGTCCAACTGACACATTTAAGTCGGTGTGGAAAGCACTTACCGACAAATTCGAAATAAAGCGTATTCTAATCGAAAAGTACATAAAACAGTTGATGTATGTCACACCAATGATGAAAGTATTAGCAACTGACTTAAGGTATTTAATCGATACAGCAATTAAGAATTTCCGAGGTCTTCAGACGCTGAAATATTTGCGAAAAATCGGAACACGAAACCAGAAGACATTTGGAAGCCAAATTAAGTCATCATGATGTTCCAAAGAGGACTGACACTTTGACTATTCTACTAAATCAATGTTTTATTTAGAAAACATCGAGCGATCTCAGCAAGGTACCAAACTAAAAGTGGTCCAAGGCAAAACTCATTGCAAATCATTCGTTGATAACGAAGGCCAAATTTCAATGAACAAATGTCCAATGTGCGCGTAGCGTTATTTTAGTTCCACAATTTCTCTGTAGATTTAATATTTTCTTTTGGTATAGGCGTGAATACCCATGATGCTGATAAACCATTAATTTCTAATCCTATCCTATCCTGTCCAATGTGCAAACAAAACCATTGTATAAAATAATGCGCAGAATTCTTGAAAAACTTGCTAGAAGACAGGCAAGTAAAGGTTAAGAAATTGGGGCTCTGTTCAAATTGTCTAAGCGCGAAACATACAATCATATTTTGTAAAAGTGGTGTTCGCAAAATATGCCGAGCCAAGCATCATACATTAATGCATCCAAGCAATGAATTTGGTTCATTCATGTTTTTGTTCGTACATTAATAATAATAACAAGAGAAGTAGCGGTCATCGAAAATTTAATAACTACAGGATGTCAAGTGCTATTGTCAACAATGATATTTATCATGAACGACCGATCCGGTAAGCAATATTATTGCCGTGCGTTATTGGACTCAGGATCGCAGTGTAACTTCATCACTGAAGAGATCGTTCAAACCCTACGAGTCAAAAAAACTACTGTCCAAATACCAGGTGAAAACGAAACGAAAATTCGAAAGCAAGTTTCAACTCAAATAAAATCAAAAATTTCATCGTAAGAGATTAATTTGGAATATATGGTTTTACCGAAAATAGCGAAAAAAATGCCAACTGCAAGGGTAAATCCAGAATGTTGGAACATACCAAACGAATTTCAACTTGCTGATCCACAGTTTCAAACTCCACAACAAATTGATATATTACTGGACGTAGCAGTGTTTGAAGAAATATGGTATAAAAAACAATTCAAACTGCGAAATAACCTGCCAAGTTTATAACGTACTGAATTCGGGTAGATCGTGATAGGGAAGGTTAATTCTAAACCCACACTCAATTCACCAGTTTTAAAGTTTAACTTCTGTTGGTTAACTACATCAATTTCTGAAGTGTCAAACAAAATCAAAAGATTCTGGGAAGTCGAAACAATTTCATCCAAGAAAATCATGTCTGTTCAAGAAAGGATTGTTGAAAAACACCTTTCTGACAAAGTAAAACGTCAGAATGATGAAAGTTACGTAGTACAGCTTACAACAAAACCGAAAGTTGTCAATCTAGGTAACATATAATAGCTTGCCATTAAATGATTTCAATCTTTAGAGAGGAAGTTGTCGAAGACGCAGTATGTGGACTTTATGAAAGAATACTGAACTTTACGTCACATGGGGTTATCTACACAGGAAGTAAGTGCAAGAGGAGTAAAATATTTCTTATCACATCATGCGGTACTTCAACCAGATAGCAGCACCACGAAGCTACGCGTTGTTTTCGATGCTTCGGCAACTTCTAAAACGAGACTATCTTTAAATGATGTACTAGACATTGGTCCAACTATACAACTACAACTTTTCGAAATCGTTTTAAGATTCCGAAAACACAAATATGCATTTACTGTCGATATCAGCAAAATGTTTCGACAAATATTAGACAACGAATGTCACCATAATTTACAACAAATCTTATGACAAAACGATCCGAGCGAAGAAGTTCAAGTATATTCACTAATAACTGTAGCTTGCGTTACAGCAAGTGCTCCATTTCTTACGAAAAGAACAATAAACCAACTAGCTTCAGATGAAGAACTCAATTTCCCATTAGCAGCTAAAGTTACACTTTTATGTAGATCATTGTGCTTCTGGTGGAAATTCTATTCAAGACGTAATCAAATTCAAACGCAACTAAATAAGATGTTCAATAACGGTGGATATAAATTACATAAATGGTGTGACGCACGAAGTACCGGCCGAATACGACGAGTCCGTGCCCCTAATATTTTATGGCGATATAATGATGTAAATTAGTATATGTTTTCTTAGGTCAAGTCGTAAGGTATTGTGCATCGAATATAAACAAAAATGAATGTTAAGAAAAAGTGTGGGTTATTGCGTAATCTGCGTCACACGAATAGTTATGTTTTTTTTTTTTTTTTTTAATTCAATTTATTGGCTCTTCGGCAGTTATAGCCACTAGTGCCCTGGTACAATGTATATATATTACATTTGATTTGGTAATTTTTTCATTTGATTACGTTTCTTGGTTTTACTTTATAGGTTTTTTATTTAAATTGATTTGGTGAGGTTGATGTCTGCTATGAAGTTAGTTAGTCTTTTAGTATTGTCTGTTGTGTTGTTTAGTGCTTCTTTAAGTGTGTTTGGTATGCTGTGTTTTTGTCTGTGTGCGTTATAGTTTGTACAGTCAATTATTATGTGTTCGGTTGTTAGTGTTGTATTGCAGGTGTCACACATTGTCGGGGGGTCTTTGTCTAATATGTGTTTGTGGGTGATTAGTGTATGTCCTATTCTGAGTCTTGTTAATGTAACTTGGTCTTTGCGCTCTCCCAGGGTGGGCCAGGGGGTCACTGTGTCTTTTACCACTCGCAGTTTGTTGTTTACTGTGTGCGTCCATTGTTGTTGCCATAGGTCCTGGAAATGCTTCTTTATTGTTGTTTTTATGTCTGCTCTTGGTATGTTGATTTTGGTTGTTTCACTTGTTGTAGTGGCCTCTTTGGCGAATTTATCAGCTTTTTCGTTTCCTAGTATTCCGACATGGGATGGTATCCATATAAACTTTATATGTATGCCCTTGTTTTTGGCACTTTGTAGGTTTTCATGTATGTGGCGGAAAATCTGTTCGCTTAGGTCGAGTTTGTCTAGGGTTTGTAGTGCACTCAGAGAATCAGTGCATATTGCGTAATTTTTTTCAACTCTATCTGTTGTACTAATGAATTTCGTTGCTTCTTGGATACAATATGCTTCCGCTGTGTAAGTGCTGCATATGTTCGGTAGGTGGAATTTTTTTGTCGTGTCGTCCATTACCATTGCTGCTCCCGTTTCTTGGTTGATTTTGGATCCATCTGTGTATATAAATTTGTATCCGTGTAGTCGGTTTCTTATTTTGCAGAAGTTGTTTCGGTAGAGCTCAGGAGGTGTTTGATTTTTTTGGTGTCTAGTGAGGGATATGTTAATGTTTGGTTTTTGGAATAACCATGGTGGGGTTTCTGGGTAAGTTTTCAGGTTTGAGTTTTGTAGTGGGATATTACTATTGTTTAGTAGGGTGTTTATTTTGCATTGTAGAGGTGTGTTATTATTTTGTATTATTTTATTATTTATGTTTTTATAAAAGTGAGAGTAGGTTGGGATGTCTCGTTTGTTTATTAGATTAGTGATATAGTTCATTATTATTGTGTTTCTTCTAGTTTCAAGTGGTACCTCTTCTGATTCACAGATCATGCTTATTGTTGGGCTTGTTCTGAATGCACCTATCGCTATTCTTATGGCGGTATTTTGAATGGTATTTAGTTTTTTTAGTAATCCCTGTTTGGCAGTAGCATATGCTATGCAGCCGTAATCAATTTTTGCTTGGATCAAAGTTTTGTATATTTTTAGCAGGCTTTCCTTTTGAGCTCCCCATTTCGTATGCCCTAGAGTTTTTAATATGTTGAGTCTTTGTGTGCACTGTCTTTTTAGATTTAGGATGTGGGGTGACCATGCCAGTTTAGTGTCGAATGTTATTCCCAGGAATTTTATTGTTTTTTCGTATTTAATTGTCATGTTGCTTATTTTAATTTCAGGGTTATGATGAGGTTTTCGAAGTTTACAGAAGTGAATGGCTTGTGTTTTTGCTGCAGAAAAGGTGAATCCAGTGTTTGAAGCCCAGCTTTGAAGGGTTTCTATTGAGTGTTGCAGGTTATTTTTGATAGTATTAATATTTTTCCCTTTTTGGTAGGTTACTAAATCGTCTGCGAATAAAGAAACTTTTATGTTTTTTGGAATGTGGTCTGTAATGTTGTTAATTGCAATTAAGAATAGGGTGACGCTTAATATTTCTCCTTGGGGTACACCATTTTGTTGGATTTTTGTCTTTGATAGGTGACCATTTGCTCTTACTCTAAATTTTCTATCGTTCAAAAAGTTTTTGATGAAGTGTAGTATGTTCCCATTTATGTTAAGTGTTTGCAGTGATTTTAGTATGTTATAGCGCCATGTTGCTTTTTCTATGTCCAGGCATATTGCTATTAGGTGTTGTTTATTACGGAAAGCTTGTTGGATTTCTTCTTCTAATGCTAAGATCTGGTCCATGGTAGATCGTCCTTTTCTGAATCCGCTTTGGACGTTGTTTAATATGTTGTTTGTTTCCAGGAACCAAAGTAATCTTTTATTCACCATTTTTTGTAGTAGTTTGCTCATGGTGTTCGCCATTGATATTGGGCGGTAGTTCAATGGATCCGTTTTTGATTTGTTAGGTTTGTGGATCGGGATTGTAGTTACTTCTTGCCATTGTGTTGGAAGGACATTTTTGCACCAGATATGGTTGTATATTTTAAGTAGGTATTCAAGTGCCTCTACTGGTAAATTTTTTAATATCTCATATGGGATACTGTCTGGTCCAGGACTACTTTCACCATGAATTTCATTTAGTGCTTGGGAGAGTTCTTGGAATGAGAATGTTTGGTCAATAGGGGTTTCTGAGTCTGTGATAATTTCTATGTTTTCTGTTTCTTTTTGTATTTTATGAGCAATGAACTGTGACGAGTAATGTGTGTCTTTGGAAGTTAATTCGAAGGTATTTGCCAGAGTTTCTGTTATTTCTTGGGGTCCGGTTATTGTTGTGTTGTTCTGGATCAGTACGGGTATTTTTCCTGACTCTCGGTTTCCTTGTATTTTTTTAATCTTCCCAGAATTTTTGGGGTGGTGTGTATGGTGTTATTGTTGAAACAAATGTTTGCCATGAGTCCTTTTTGCTTTGTAAGACAGTTCGTCTTAATATGGCTGTTAGGGCACCAAATGTGCACCAAATCTTCTTATTTAATCTCACTAATTTATTTTTCTGAATAATATTCAGATAATGATATAATAAAAAACTGAGAAAAATATATCTACTTGTCACTGTACTAATTTTTTTGTGACTGTCTATTGTTTTTGTTTTTCATGGCAACTCGATTACATTATTCATTTTTTACATTTAAATTATATTAAATATGAATCTTCACATTCTTCCCCCTGATGAAGGAACTTCATCTTCTACAAATTTGTAGTCGTTAGCAGGCCGGATGTCCAGCTTACACAACTTAACGATAGATCTTCTGTACATCCCTGTCGCTGTCTTCACTTCGGCTACTCGAACTCTTTTATCTTGGCCAGGGAATACTGCCGTCACTAGTCCTTTCGGCCAAGTATTCCTGGGTCCTTGATCATCGACGATGATGACGACATCTCCTACTTGCACTTCCTCGGGTTCCTTTAACCATTTTCTTCGTTTTGTGAGTGTTGGGAGATATTCCTTCACCCAACGAATCCAAAAATGATCAGCGAGACGCTGTGCTGTCCTCCATTGCTTACGATGGCACAGGTCTGTATCTTGAAATTCGCCCCATATGGGCGGAGATAACTCCTCTACTGTTGTCGTTACTCCACCTGACCAACCCAATAAAAAATGATTAGGTGTCAAGCAGTTTTCATCTTTTGGGTCGATCGAAACTTCCGTGAGAGGTCTCGAGTTTAGTATATATTCCACTTCGGTGAAGACGGTATACAGTGTCTCATCGGTTACATTTCTATCTTTCATTATTCCATCCATTGTTCTTTTGACGGATCCAACAAGTCTTTCCCAGACTCCTCCCATATGTGGAGAAGCTGGAGGATTAAAATGCCACTGAATGCCTTTCACGGCTAATTTTGTGGCCACATCCGATGTTTTTAGTTCTTCCAGGGTTTTCTTGAGCTCATTGTCAGCTCCGTGAAGATTTGTACCATTGTCTGAATATATACCGACTGGTTTTCCTCTTCTACAACTCAATCTCTGAATGGCAAGTATAGCAGAGTCCGTATTTAGTTTGGCAGCAATCTCCAAATGTACTGCTCGAATAGAAAGACAAGTAAAGAGGACTCCCCACCTTTTTTCTACTCTTCCTCCTATTTTTACGGTAAATGGGCCGAAGTAATCCATTCCCGTGTTAGTGAATGGACGAACATTCGACATGGTTCTTACTTTGGGCAGGTCAGCCATGTGTACAACTGAAGGCTTCACCTTCTTTATCTTGCAGATAGGACAACTTCGGAAGGTTTTCTTTACTGCTGACATGCAATTTAAAATCCAGAACTTTTGGCGAGTCTCGTTCACTACTGTTCGCTGACCCTGATGACCATACAACTCGTGTTCTTCTGCTGGCTTTTGTCGTTTCTCACCTCGCCATAGAAAACGCTGAGCAGGTCTGTCTTCTTGTCTAATAAAGACGCGGTGGAACATATCTTTTATGTCTCCGGCAAATGCTATCTCATACTGACGAAATTTCCACAGAACGGATACGAGTGAGTTGTTCATATCGGGTCCCTGCATCAACATATTGTTAAGACTAACTCCATGACTCTTGGCTGCAGCGTCGAATACTAATCGTAACTTCTCTGGTTTGTTGGGGTTTACTACGCCAAAGTGTGGAAGATACCACAATCTTGGATGTCTTTCTTGAGATTCCTGCGCCGTTAATTTTCTGATAAACCCTTTCTCCAGGTATTCATCAATCTTTGCGACGTATACTGCGGCAAATTTGGGGTCCCGATCCATTTTTCTCTCTTGGCAATGTAACCGGTGAAGGGCCATAGTTTTGCTCTCAGGAAGACTGATTTGATCATCTTTCCACAGAAGTCCTGTTTCGAATCGATCACCTTCTTTGACCCTTACGGTCGTTTTCTTCATTATGGCCAAAGCTCGTTGTCCTTCTTTAGACTTTGGACGATCCTGATTCAGTTTCACACCGAATTCCTCAGTTGAGAAGCTTTTCTTCACGAGTTGATGAAGTTGATCATCTCGCTCAGTACTTTCACAGAGATGAAAGCACGATTCTGGCTTCTTTATATTATTGATCGTGTTTGGCCCAATCAAATACCAACCAAGTTTGCATCGCAAAGCTACTGGGGACTCAACTGTTGACTCCACATACTGCCTTGGAAACATGAAATGTATATGCTTACTCCCAATTAACATCTTTGGTTTTCTATAGTTAAAATTTGGAATTTTACATTTCTCGAATTCTGGCCATCGTTCCTTAATCATTTTGGCATCCTGACTCATGTGACTCAGCGGTAGCTCCGCTATCGTCCTTATTTCTTCAATGTCAAATGATTTAGCGGACGCGAAGATTCCTTTTATGGTGCATGCAACGTTGCGCGAGTCTTTGTAATTTTTCATCGCCGCCAACATGTCAATACAGAACGGTTCTTTCTTTCCTTGCAATCCAATCTTACTTGCCACTTCTTCTTCTAATAATGTAACGGTTGAGCCGTTATCCAGGAAAGCAAGAACTTCCGTTTCTCCTTTCGGTCCTTGAAGAATAACTGGAATAGCTCCAAGAATCGTCCGACTTTGCTTCTCATTTTGATTAGTCTTCTCGTTGATCGTATTCGAAGACTCAACTTTCATTTCTATTTTTTTGGGAATATCTTTTGTTTGCGGGGTCTTCTCGGTGGTGTTACAAATTAATTTTTCATGTAAAATCACGTTATGCTTCTGCTTGCATCCATTTACGCCACACTCGCGGGCTCTACGACAATCTCTGGAAAAATGTCCTGGCCACAAACATGACAGGCATAGCTTTTTATGTGTTATTAGTTTCTTCCTCTCTTCTACTGATTTTCCAAGTAAGTCTGCGCACTTACTTGCCCAATGTCCTTCCTGTTCGCAGAAATTACATGTAGACCTTCCTTGGACATTGTGTTCCGTAGCATGGACTTTCTCTGTTTTTTTATTTTGATGCCAAGATGTAGGATTGTCCTTGACTTCTAGTGGATAACAAAGCTCTCTTGCTACCTTCATCTTGATCTCCATCCATTCTGAGAAGAATCGCAGGTTTCTCTCTCTATTCGAATTGAACGTTACCCATTCTATCCACTGAATTTGTAAAACCACAGGCAACTTTTCTTCAAGCTCCTGAATGAGATAAGGGTTATTCAAATGTTGGTCGCTCTTAAGAGTCGATAGTGGCGCTTAAATCTGTCACTGTCTGACCAAACTGAATGAGAGATTCTAATTTACCTTCTTTTACGCATTGCGCATTTTTTACTTTATCAATCATTGCTTTGATAATGTGTCTGGGATTCCCGAAAATCTCTTCCAATCGTATCATCATTTTAGGTACATTATCTGGAGTCACCATTAGGCTCTGGACCGCTGCTAACGCCGATCCTTTCAGGGCCTTTCGTAAACGTGTTAAATTTTCCGCATTTGAAAACCAACATAGGCTCGTGGTTCTCTGATATTCACTACTGAATTCCGGCCATTTTTCGGGTTTACCATCGAATTCAGGAAGGTCTTTTCCAGTTGTTTGCCGCGCGAAGAATTTGGAGTTATCATTCTGTCCACCGCCTCCTGCTAACTTAATTGCATCTGTAATTGCTTTTGTAAAGACTGATATTTGGTCATTTGACGGAAAGATACCAGAGTTTACATCTTTTTGATTAAAAGGTTTCTCTTCTGTAAAGGAGTATACAAGATTCTTTGAGTTCTCCTCTAATTGTTTTCTTTCGACCGCTTGTTGCTGTACAAATTCTTTTCTGTCATCTTCCAGTTTTGAAATGACAGCGCTCTGCTCTTGTTCCAATTTAAATCTAGCAGCATTTTGATCTTCTTCGAATTTCTGAAACTGGATTGCAGCGAGTCGATCTTCTTCCTCTTGTTGCTTCTTCTTAGCCTCTTCAATTTCAACTTCTTCATATTTGGATGCCTGATTCAGAAGCTTGTCCTGCTGCTGATGTTCAGCCCATTCTTTCGTGAAATCCTGTTTCTCTATCAAAGCTACTTCGTCACGATTTTCCTCATCTGATGATTCATCAAAGGCAATATCTGCCAAATTTAAAGCATGTAACTCTTTAAGATTTGATATCTCATCATTCAATGATTCAATTCGTCCTTCCAAATCACTTAATACGATATTTCGTTCTGCTTTAATCGTTGAGATCTGAATTTTCAAATTTCCGATGACTTTTGAGACTTCTTTCTTGTCTTCTACGGATAAGTCTTCGGTTTTCATTTCTTCCTGTTTATCTTCGAGGAGTAGCTCCATTTTTATTTGCTCAATATCAAGGTCACCTGCAACTTTCATCTTCTTTTTCTTCAACTCTTTCACTTGATCGTTGAATATCATCATTTTCTTGGCGTGCTCTACCACAACTGTTCTTGTTCTTGCAACTGATGCTTTGGACGTGTGATACAAGCCACACTTGGATGATCTGGATGATCTGGATGATCTTGCATATTGTGAAAATACTTTGGGTTCATTTTCTTTCAATCCAAACCGCTTCGGTGGATTGCCTTTAAGACGCTCGCTTCTCCTTATATCGCCGCTCTGCTCCATATTACTCAAAAGGAAGAAATAAACAGTAAGATACCTTATTTAAAAAAGTGTCACTAAAACGATTCTTTCCTACTATGGAGTCACTTATTTTCCGTGTCTGACTCTTAGACACACTTGTGCAGCTGTTGCTTGGCCCAACAGTAGCCAACGCTGACGGTGATTGCTTCAATTCAAATTAAAACTCCGGATGTAATCCACGGACGGTACGATCCGGTTCGAAGGACCAATGTTAGGGCACCAAATGTGCACCAAATCTTCTTATTTAATCTCACTAATTTATTTTTCTGAATAATATTCAGATAATGATATAATAAAAAACTGAGAAAAATATATCTACTTGTCACTGTACTAATTTTTTTGTGACTGTCTATTGTTTTTGTTTTTCATGGCAACTCGATTACATTATTCATTTTTTACATTTAAATTATATTAAATATGAATCTTCACAATGGCATTATTTCGCTTTAGTTCTATCCAGTTTTCAATTGATGTCTGTTTTCTGTATTTATATAGCGCTTTCTTGTTGTTTTTTATAGCTGTTTCACAATTTCTGTTCCACCATGGTATTATTTTAATTCTATTTATAGTACTTATTCCTATTGATTTATTTGCCGCTTGTATTATATGTTCTGTAAACTTGCCTACAATGGTATCGATACTTTGGTTTACTGGTATTGTATTTTTCGTTTGGGCTGCTAGTTTGGTGAAAAGGGCCCAGTTTGCTGTTTTGAGCTTCCATTTCTTGTGTATGTCATGACTTTTCTGGTTATGTGGTGTTGGTAGTGAAATTTTAATTGGAAAGTGGTCGCTACCAAACAGGCATGGAAGAGTTTCCCATGTTAGGCTGGTAGTTAGGGTTGGTTCACATAGCGTTATGTCAATTGTGGTGAAGTTTCCACTTCTTGAGCAATAGTGTGTGGGCTCTCCGTCGTTTAGTATTACCAGATCTCTATCGTTTATAATTTTTTCTATTATTTTTCCTCTGCTGTTCGTGTTTTTCGATCCCCATAAGTTGTTGTGTCCATTTAGATCTCCGAGTAGGATGTATGGTGATGGTAATTGATTTAGAAGAAGTTTTATATCTTCTTCTTTGGTGTTGTGGTTTGGTGGTATGTATAAACAACATATTGTTATTTTTTTTGGTATGTAGGTGGTTATGGCAATGGCCTCTAGTTCCGTATTTAGTGTGATTTTATTGGCGTGGTTTTGGTTGTTTACCATGATAGCGACTCCTCCACTTGCATTTATGTTGTTGTCTCTGTCTTTTCTGTAGGTTGTGAAGTCAGTTATTTTGAAATTTTGTGTTTCTTTTAATCTAGTTTCTTGTATACATATGTATGATGGTTTATTGTCGTAAATTATTTTTTGTAGTTCACCTAAGTGCGCGTATAGTCCATTACAGTTCCACTGCATGATAGTCATTGTTTTATTGTTATATGTTATTCAATCTGATATTAAAGATTCCTGGCTGGAATGTACTGCGTCGTTTAGTTCTGTTTTTAGTTGTTTTTTATTTTAGTTGTAATTCTTGTCAATCTAGCCTTTATAGATCGGTGTTTCAAAAAAGGGTATAGTTCATTTAGGTTACTCAGGAATACTGGAATGTTGTCTGTATAGTCTCTGGCTATATTTAATTGTTCAGGGTTTCCATATGTGTTTTCTATAAAGTCTATCAGCTCCTCATATGTAAAACTATATTTGTTTTTATTTATTTTCATTTCTTCTTTTAACGCTTCTAATTGTGTTTCCAGTGGCAGTTCTTCATTGGGGCTTTCTGATCGGTGTTTTTTTGTAGTCTGCTTAACATTTGTATTGTTGATAGTGCCTGTTTTTGGGGATTCGTTTAATTCCGCTGTGTGGATTTTTGATATATTGTTTCTCTGTGTATTTTCTGAGTCGGAGGTGATTTGTGAAGCTGTGCGCTTAGAATTTGGTACTGGGAATATTTGTGCTATTTTATTAGGGTCGGTATCACATTGGTTTGCGTTGTGACCGGACTTTTTGCATATAAAGCAGGTCATGGTTTCATCTGTTAAGAATATTCTGTGTGTTGTTTCGTCATGTGTTACTGTCAAGGATTCTGGGATGGTAGTTTTATCATGTGGAGATATATATATATTTGCCTGCGGAAGCTTAGGATGTGGGAATATTCTGTCTCCTGCATGCCTACTCGAAGAAAGCTTAGGGCTGAAACTGATTTTATTCCTAATTCTTTTAATTTTTCTTCGATTATACTGTGGGGAATTGATGGACTTACGTTTGATAAAATTATCCTTTTCGGAGGGGTTATGAGTCGGCGCATTTCGACTTCTTGATTCTGTACCTGTATCTTTTTATGCTTTTTTGTAATATCTTCCGCTAGTTTTTCGTTTTCTAGATATATACAAACCCTATTATTTGAGATTCTTGACGCGAATATTATTCCTTTTGGTCCTATTATGTTACCTATAGCCAAGATGTATTCGCAGATTTTGATTCCGTCTATGGATGCTAGTACAATGGCTTGTTCTTTTTTTGGGAATTTGTCTATGCTTGTCTGTGCTGCTTTTGCGTATATTTGTGTATTATTTTGTTTGTTATTCATGTCGCTAATAGCGGTTGATGTTGTTTGGATTTGTTGGTGCATGTTTGGGTGGTTCGCCTCTGTAGTCAGAGGTGTCCACTAGTTGATTTGTATTGTTTTGGAAAGCTGTTATTCTTTTGTTTAATAGATGTCGTTGTGAGTATGATTTTAATTTTTGTTTTTAGGTTTTTGTTTATTTTATTAGTAGGGGGTTGTAGTGTTAGGACGGGGGTTTTGATTATTGGGTATATTTTGAGCTCTACCTTGTTTTGTTGTATGCATCATTTGGGGAGTCGCACTGGTGGTTTATCACTGTTTTTAGCACTGTTTTTACTCGTATCAAAGAACACGTGTTTCACGCCTGATAAAAACGAATTTTATGAGTTATGTTTTAAATATAATCATAATACATTTGATTTACTGCGGTGCAATTTTAGTATTTTAGCAAATGTAAGTTTTTTAATTCAAACTGACTAAATTAAAATGTTTGATAATAGATGTAATAATAATGTAATATAAATGCAAGTTTTACAATGGTTGGAAATAGTACGTAATACTAACGTAATAACAATATTTGCATAAATAATTCTCGGAAACTGACATTTCAAGCATCATAAAATGATTTTATGAAAAAAATATGACCAATTAATGTTATATTCGGTTGTTGAAATCAATTAATTAAGATTGTCATTAATATTTTTGTATCATTTCATTTTCCCATATTTATACAAATATCAGAAGTTAAAAGATGGCATTCTAATTATTTCCCAAGTTTATTAAATAGATTATACGGCAAGCTGAAAGCTTTTAATTTGTTCCCTATAAAGTCGACATAAGAGTTTAAAGACAACGTGTATTAGCTCGCCGTACAGAATGTACAAGAGAGCTATAGTTATCGGTCGTGTATCTGTAACATGCTCGGATCCAAAAAAAGAAATCTTATCAAAAAGTTCTTGTATATTCGCCCTGAATCCAAAAAGAACTCATACTCTTGGATGTATGTATCTCGCTCGGTCGGTCGTAAGACGTGAATTTATGACCGCAACTCCTCTGAACGTTCTGGGCCGATTCTAATGTAATTTGATATACATATAATTTCCACGCCCGTGAAGTTCTCGTCGCATTTTAAATCCAATCGTCTGTACAGGTTCGGAGTTATAGGGCCCCAAAATTTAAAGCCCTCCTAAATACTGCCCTTAGTTAACTTATTTTTAATGTTCTACTAAAAAAAGATATATGTCGAAAAGTTTTCCAAATTGTGAACCCAGGGGTTATAAAAAAATAATAAAAATTGTTGAAATTTTAAAATTATTTTATATCAAGTTATCTGTGTATTAGTAGATGTTGTTTGTTTTGAGCATTTGTCATGTGTAGTTTTTTCTCATATCAATAAATAAAATTCCTTTATGTGTTATTTATCTATGTTTATTGCAAGTTTTGTCAACAATATACTGGAAGTATTGGCGCTTTCGCCAGTACTTGTTCTATTTGAAATTTTGTTTAATTTCAAATTAATATATTGTACCATTTTATAAAATTATCGCTGAATATGTTGTTGAGAAGTTCCTAAATGACAATCTTCACCAATTTACACTAAATACTATAGTATCGCATAATAATCTATTGTGCCTAAATTATACTGCAATAGCTACGATTTTTTTGTTTATATTTCTATGTAATTTTCTTACCTTGATGCAAATGCTATAGTAATTGTTATTAAAGAGGATTATTTGCATCATCTCAGGTAGAAAACATCCATAGGCCAAGGCTTGGACCAGGCTAGGGCCAAGCTTCACCAGGCTTGGGCAAGCCTTGGCTGAGCATTGGACGAGCGTTGGTCCAAGCCTTGGATGATAACAATGTGCCGTGCCTTGTGCAACGAAAAATCAAGCCTGGTACGAGCCTTGGGCAACAAAACAATCAAGCCTGGTCCGAGCCTTGGGCAACAAAACAATCAAGCCTGGTCCGAGCCTTGGGCAACAAAAATTCAAGCTTGGTCCGAGCCTTAGACAACCCAAAAACAATATTGGTCCAAGCCTCGGGGAACCAAAAAAACAACATTGGCCCAAGCCGCGGGGAACGAAAAAACAGCATTGGCCCAAGCCTCGGGAAACGTAAAGACAATATTAGCCCAAGCCTGGTGAAATTATTTAACTCTTCTCATAAATAAAAATGCTTCTTATTATTGAAAACTTTAAAGACATTAATTATTAAAAAATATTAATTATTAAATTAACAAAGATTTTTATTATCAAAAAAAAAAAGCATAATATTCTAATTTGTATTGCGAAGAATTCTTCCTCCCTCGCGATCTCCAGCACCAGTAAGGAACGTACTTACGGCCGTCAATATTTTTTTATTTTTCTGGTTATTGCAGTATTTAGTTTAAATAAACTCTACAAAATTAAATTTATTGTTATTTCTAACACTCCATCAAAAATTAACTATAATAATAGTCTAGTCACATTAGTCGAAAATACAAGTAAACTGCGGAAGAAGTCCCAGAGGGCTGAAATTTGGTACACACGTTCTCCTCATGGTACTAAATGAAATCTAAAGAGTCCCTAAAGATCCGAGCTTGGGAACCCATGGTATTCAACTATAAAGTTTGGTTATTTTACCAAAGATGCAGTATAATAAATTAATGTTCGTTTAATTTACTACATAAAAGATGCTCTTTTGTTTCTGTAAAATCAACAGTTCACGTAGTACGTAAGACGGAAGCTATGCGCGTCGAGCTTATTTTTGCGGGACTTGTTTATTTAACAAAAACGGTGCTTATTAACATTTTTGGAGATTTTTATGTTATTTTAGTAAAAAGCACAACAGTTAATAGAATTAGCTGGGTATTTAATTTTTCCGTTTTCAATTAGAAAATGGCGGCTTTGTATTTTTCATGATATTTTATTTCAAATTGAATTATTTACGTAAAGACTTCATAAGGCATTCATATATTATGCGTTACAATATGAGTTAACGAGTTGTTTAGTATATACCGTGCATAATTCAATGAAATATTTACTCAGTCTATTTTCTTTTTCCAATTTGTAAATGTTGGTCCTCTTGAAATTGCACAAATTGATTTCTAATCAAGTCATCTATATTAGATACTCTATTTCTTTACATGTAACTGTTAGCACACTATTCTCAAGTATATATCACATAGTATTTTTACTCAAAAATATATATAAGCTGCGGAAAAAGTCCCAGAGGGCTGATATTCGGTACACAGGTTTTCATGATGGTTCTAAATGATATGTAAACAGTCCCCAAAGATTCAAAAGATTAAAAAAAAAAAAAATGTCTGGAGGGTTGATAACTTAGCGATATATTATCCGTACGAATATCAAACAATATTGTACCCTGTTCCACACCACCTTTGAGGTCGAGTATCAGGCGCGTCCTTGGTTTTGTGTTCTTGGTATCTCCTGTAGGCTTAATCCAGGACTGACATATCTCTTTAAGAAATTAAATTTTTACTGGCATATTGATCAAACTTACTGTTGTTGCGCGTTATTTCCCACAGTCACACAACATTTCAAAATCATCATCGAATGGGTCTTCTTCGCAACCTTCTTCATTGGGACTGTCTTCCTCTGGAGGACTGTTAAGACATACTTGACCATGGTAGTAACCACAAATGGTTCAGCAATTTTAACCTGCTTTCCTGCATCCACGTGCCACCCTACAACCCTGTTTGCAGTTACAAATTATTTACTTTAGAAGTGACTCTGGTGCAGCAGGTTTTGCATCTTCTTTGTCTCAAGTGCATTATTTCTCATTATCCTACCCCAATGTTCAGGCTGGATCTCATTGTTACTTAACCAACTTTGGACTTTATAATATACTCGATATAAATGCTGTTTATTTGCATTTGCTGAAGGAGGCAATGACGTTAATTTTAATCCTTTTTCCTTTGTAGTTGATTTCGTGAAACTCAAATAACGGAAGTTATTAATCTCAGTCTCGTGATCTGGTGTTCCAAATATAACCAGTAACATTTTTGTGCCATTATAAATAATGGTTTCTTTTGTGCAATTGATATATTTAAAAACAGCTGCTGAACGTTGTGAATCTTCCCCATTTTCCAGTATTTTGAAAGGTTTCAATTTCCCTTTTTGGTAAATAGCTGAGGTTGTATCACATCCGGTTATTGCATGTAAAAATAAAATGTGGCTTTTAATTTTTGAAAAGCGGTCTAAACTATTTTTTGAAGAAATAATCTTTGATTCCTTGTTATTTTTCCCTGGTTTTATGAAAGATATTTCTCTGTTAGCTGGTGCACAATCCACTGAAATCACCAGGAAATCAACGTCCTCTCCAACAATAAGAGCCGTATTTCTCTCCGAGTGTTTCAGCGCCATTTCCACAATTAAAATGACTGCGTCATCTGTGGCTTGTTCGGCTTCATAATTAACAGCTCTGAATTTATGAATTAGAATCTCAATTAGCTGGGATTTAATCTGTGTATTAGCAAGGAGTTTCTCTTGACTCATAGGTACCTCCATATTTTCACTAAAACCGACTTCAGCAGAAGTTATTTTCGCAGATCGGCGTAGTTGTTCCATTGCTTTTGTATTTTTGCTGTTATTTGTATATCCATCGAAGATTAATACTGCATTCGTTCCAAAATGAATTGGCACGTAAGTGGTGCACGACAAGCAAACTGAAGAGTAAGTACTGCCTTGTCGCCAAACTACACGATGCAAGAGAAACCCGCCGTCGATTATATATTTCCCGTTTACTGACTTTGGATCGAACGAGATTGAATAAAAAATTTCGTACAAGCGAGATATTTGTGTGTTGCGCATCCCAATGTCATCGCATAGCGCCATTGGATAAGGAGTTAATTCATATTTTAAAATATCACGCAGATCATTGTCTTTTTTTTACAATGGTTATTCTCCTAAATAACAATAACGGATCAATTGGAACTATTGTGTCACCAATCTTGATTTTGTTTTTGACAGTCAAGAAAGGCAGAACTCGGTCAGATCTTTTCAATTTAACTTCGCTAAAATTTTTGTCAACAAGATTTTTTTCATCGCAATAATACCGGTATCATATGCTTCGTAGCAATTTTTTATTTTTGTCACTGATTATTCCATTACCTATGGACGTTATTTAAACCAATTAACCAACTTCTTCATATTTGCATCATTTCTTCTAACTGGCGAATCTCTCGCATCGACATGTTGATCCGTATTATTTAAAGACACGTTGCAGAAGCATTCGATTCCTTCTGATATGTTGTTGGCGGCCGGTATTCCTAAAATCGATGTATTCAAAACGCTCTCTGTCGTGCTTCTTCCGTGCGTGAAACCACCGCTTGTCTTCATGGTTTTCATGAGTGATTGTTTGATAGTCATATTGGTCCATGTTCCACACCAAGCTTTATTGGAAAGACGAACGATAAAAAAATCTTCGGAGAATTTATAAAAATCATAGCTCGAAGATTTTTCTAACATCTCCATATCTTGGAGATACAAATGGTTTGACTATGCATAGGGAAAGTAACCTGTTGCGTGAAGATATTGAAGCATTTGTTATACAGCCGAGATATGCGCCTCCTAGTCTCCCATTCTTTCAGCGCGCACAAATTCCTTTACAATTGATACTAACATAAAATACTGGATCCATAATTTTGTTGTTGGGCCTTTTTTCTTCAGTTCTATCAGTTTCTCATAAAATTTGCCACTTAAACTTAGCAAATTATCTTCTTCTTCGATGAACTCAAATGACGAAGATATCTTGTCTAAACATTCAAGAGTATTCTTAAAAATTGAATTCTCTTCTATATTTATGGAAAGCTTCTCAAAGATGTTTATTGATAGTGCCAGTTGAACCAATGTATGACCTCTCATTGCTCTCTGTTGCGTATATTTGAGAGCCCTGTTCAGATCTGTGTAAATGGTACTCTGGTTGCTTGGTGATTCATTACAAAGCGGCAAACAATGAATTCGTGATTGAGAGTACGATAGATAATTTGTGAACTTCTCCATGAAGCCATTCCACCCCGGAGCCTATGATACGGCCTCCTAATTTCCATATATCCATAATATATTGGATTTCCGAAGCAAATTTTCTGTTTTAACAGTGTCACAATCGATATACTCCATTGTTATTTTCTTGAGTCCTTTTTCACTATAGTTTTCGTAGCATTGAAGCGATGTGTCTTCGATTCTGGCTTACTCGTTGGCCTTGGGGATTTCATTAAATCTCATGATGGGCTCGTCTTTAGCTATCCCGGTAGATGCAGCGACTATTTCAATGCCCCCCATACTATGAAATATATTTAAGCCATCGATAGTACTAACGTTGTGGACCGCATTATCAAAAACAAATTGAACAAGGGTGCCTGATTGAGACGGTGATATTTGATTTCGAGGGTGGCTTATTGCAGAAGCTTCGTATCGCTGTGCTTCTTTATACGGCAAGGCGAAACCGAGACTAGATAAAACATCCAGAATACGTTTCAATCCGAATCTTTGATGGAAATAAACGGTAAGACCAAGCAGCAATGGTGAAATAAATGATCTGGGACGCAGACATGATTGCATGACATACTGTGGTGAATTTCAATTCTATAGGCTTGATTACTCCTTTTTTACCAGTAGTTACAACTTGTTTATGGGGTTACATGGTTTTTAATAATAAAACACGATTTTTCGGAATTTTATTTCACAAAATATATAAAAATGGTTTATTCTAAGTTATAGCATATAAAAGTATATCTTTTGAACAAATTAACAGCTGGTTTACGGAAATCGATGTTTTTTTTACCGTAGGCAGTATATGCTTATCTGAAATCAAGAAACAATTTTTTTTCTGTTAGTAGATGCATATGGCTTGTACTTGAACGAAGGATTAATATTTTCGTTCACTACATGCCATTTTACAAATAGAAAATTACCAAAATATAAACAATTTTCACCGAAAATCAATTTTCTTTTGTTAAAAACAATGTCAAATTTTTTTTTCTTTTTCAAACCCTTCGTTCAAGTACAAGCCATATGCATCCTCTGGGACTTTTTCAGCAGTTTATATGTATTTTTGGGTAAAAATTGTGCTAACAGTTACATGTAAATTAATAGAGTATCTAATATAGTTGACTTAGAAATCAATTTGTGCAATTTCAACAGGACCAACATTTACAAATTGAAATAAAAAGAAATAGAATCAGTGAATATTTCATTGAATTATGCACGGCATATACTTAACAACTCGTTAACTCATATTGTACTGCATAATATATGAATGCCTTATGAAATCTTTACGTAAATAATTCAATTTTAAGATTTTACTAAAAAAATTACTGTTATATTAAAATCTCCAAAAAAGTTAATAAACACCGTTTTTGTTAAATAAACAAGTCGCGCAAAAATAAGCTCGACGCGCACAGCTTTCGCCTTACGTACCACGTGAACTGTTGATTTTACAGAAAAATTATGAGCTCCTTTTTTGTAGTAAATTAAACGAACATTCATTTATTATTCTGCATCTTTGGTAAAAACCTTGCAGTTTCGGAGATATTTGCCAAATTGTGTTTTTTCAAACTTTATGGTTGAATACCATGGGTTCCCAAACTCGGATCTTTGGGGACTATTTAGATTTCATTTAGTACCACAAAGAGAACTTATATACCAAATTTCAGCCCTCTGGGACTTTTTCCGTACTAAAATTAATTAAGTATAAATAGTTTACTTACCTTGGATCAACTTGTATATTTTTGTGGCACTAAAGTTCTGCTTTCCTACACCTTTTATTTTCCGCCCAGCTCCACTATATAGTAGCTGTTTTTTTTATCCCATGCATAATACTTTTAATGTTTTTTTCGTAATCATTATTTCCCACCGTCTGAAGTTGAAACATAGTTTTCTTCAAAAATTGGAATATATTTAATAATTTACTTTAAAAAACATCTATACACATCTAACACTGAAATCCACATCACTTACATTTGAACTATTATCTGTCTCTTCCCAATTTGTATCATACATATTATTTTGTAAGAAACGTTTTCCATTTACTATATAATACGAATTAAATGATCTTTCTGCGATTATGAGACATTATGTTCTCAAAAATCCCGATAGGTGCGATGTCGTCAGCGATGACAGCTTTCATTCAGGGGCGTCGTTAGAATTATATTTCGTGGAGGGCACAAAACATTTACCGTTTCCATTACGTCATGCAAAATGTGAATTTATGATGATATTCCGTAGGTGTCCATATTTAAAGGATTCATTTTGGGAAGAACAGAGGGGGTGCAACGAGAGAAGGGAGGGGGCGCGCCCTATCAGAATTGGTCTAACGACGTTCCTGCTATCACTAATACCGGGCATGTCTCATATCAATCCGATGCGTTCACAAGATAAAAGGCTTGGGCCAATGCCCAGTATCCAAGGCTGGATGTGGTGTGATTGACCATTGGACCAGGCTTGTATCAATGCTCAGTTTCCAAGGCTTGGAAGTGAGTGCGATGACCATTGGATCAGGCTTGGACCGAGGCTTGGGCCAGCCGTCCATATTCAAGGCTTGAAAAGTGACGAATAGCCCGAGACTTGGCCAATCGTTAGCCTTGGCAATTCCTATCTGGGATGTGCAGTATTAAATGAAGTATATTCTCCGAAGTAGGTAAATCCTTATAATTGAAGTAAGAGCTAATGCTTTCTTTATACGTACGACCCAAAGTATATGAAAATTCTGCACTATAAGATAAACAGAGTTGGTAGAAAAAAGCTTACGTACAACGCAGATATGCTTTCAGTTCACCGTTTGGATAGAATCAGCGAAAGAAATAATTGATTTTTAATGACGAAACATATTTACAAACACATTTTTTTTTAATGTATTTTTATTCATAGTTTCATAAGCACAAACATGATTATTCATCAGAGATACTTGCAAAATGTTCATATTGGAGCAACTAGCATAGCCGAAGTGAATAGTGAGCATGACAATAACAGTGAGTAATGCCATCTAATGCTAGATAGATTACCATTATATAATTATTAATATTGATTATTGTTTCTGAATTTAAAATCTGAAGATATGAAAAAATGTTATTGATATAATAAGTTCATAAACATACTAAAGTAAAAAATTGTGCAAATATAATAATTAAAAATTATAATTTTTAATGACCTTTGGGTTACCAATATGAAAAAATCTTGTTGACAAAATATATCTTAGAATTTAATGAAAAGTTTTTAAGTGTTTCAATTATTTTTATAAGGGGGGGTCCAAATTTTGAAGCTCTATAACTCGGGATGTATACGCGCGATTGGAGACTGCGAACGGATCACAAATTTGGTCTTACGAGCGACTAACATCCAAGTATATAAGTTATAATATATATATATATATATATATATATATATATATATATATATATATATATATATATATATATATATATATATATATGGTATATATATATATATATATATATATATATATATATATATATATATATATATATATATGGTATATATATATATGGTATATATATATATATATATATATATATATATATATATATATATATATACATAGTTATATTTTTGGATTCAGGGTGACGAGACAAACACTTTGACAGTTTAATGATCCGAATATGCTTCATACACACGACCGATTGATTTAGCTTCTTCGGTACTTCGTACGGCGAGCTAAATAATGCATTTTCCCAGGTATTTTTAGCTCGCCGTACGTAGTACCGAAGAGGCTAAAGCATTCGGTCGTGTGTCTGTAGCATTCTCGGATCAAAAAATTTCATTAAGAAAAAGTGTTCGTCTCGTCGCCCTGATTCCGAAAATGTATATAACTTATATACTTGGATGTTAGTCGTCGCTCGTCAGACCAAATTTGTGCCCTCTACTCCTCTGAAGGTACCGGAGCGATTCACTCCAAATTTGGTACACATATTATTTGGCATCCCATTTGAATCCGCTCGCAGTTTAAATCCAATCGCCCGTATACTTCCCGAGTTATAGGGCCCCAAAATTTGGAGCCCCCTTTAATACTTCCCTTATAAAAATAATTGAAACACCAAAAAATTCTACTAAAAAATTCTAAGATATTTTTTGTCTACAAGATTTTTTCATTTTGTTAACCCAAAGCCCGAAAAAAATTATTAAATATTATAATTTTGAATTTCAAAATTTGAATTTTTTTTTTTTTTTTATATAATCTTAAATTAAATGTAAGACTTTTTATATCTATAACATTTTTTCAATTAGTTAACCAAAAGGCCATAATTATTAAAAACTGCTCGCATCGCATATATTACTTATAAGGCGAGCAGGACGCATAGGTGCGTTGTACCTAAGCTTGTTTTATTCACAAGTATTTTTATGCAAATGCCCAAGTCCAGATTATCCCATGAAACGATAAAAGCGACATTTTGCGTTTTTCCCTCTTAAATTTGTACTGTTTTGCACTAACCAAACTATTAACTAATTTTAAGTTTATCATACAAATAATATTACTTCTTATTTATTTGGAGGTTAAGTCTGTATATTTTTATATTCTCAATTAATTTAGTTGATCAAATAAGGAGAATGACAAACCTATTATAACGTGAATTTATTACTATGATCTTATTTCGCGAATTCGTGAATTCGCGTGCGTTGGCGAGCGTCAGTTTGCTGTTAGCCTTTGAAGCGTAAGGACGTATCGTGTTGCAATACGAATCTCCGTATCTCTATACTTTGCGTAAAAGTTTATCACTTTTCGTGGGACTCCCAATATTACCGTTTTGATTATATAAGTGTACATCTATTATTTAGATACATTATTAAACTGTCGTTCGATTAACTTTGTCCCTAGCTTCGATTGTTACAGATAAACAATATAACAATGTCTCTGTATATCGTGGGTTTCGTTACTGTAGTGTGTTGTGCAGTGATAACTGTGGGACTTCAGTGTATCCAATGTGGTCAATATAATGATGGCGTGGGCTCAATTACACCATGTATTAATTACACGCATATGAAATTGATTGAATGCCCTTCTTTGGATTATTCTTCTTGCATAGTAAGTAATTAAATACATTTATTAATATTTCACAAAGTTTTTAAGTATTCCTATACAAGATTTACATAAATAGCATATTAAAATTAAAGTTTGTTAAGAACTGTAACAATAATTTCTTGGTCGAGGTATTCACTACTTCGCGAATAGTGCATAGTATAAGACTTTTACCGAAAAATTATCTATATTGCTGAAAAACTACCAACATTTCCGATACTTCACCAATGTATTATTAACAATGTCAAGCCAGTACTGAAATTACCAAGTTATATATAATTGTCAAGATCAAACCAGATATCAACATATCACCGAATCACCAGTGTCATGAAAGTAACAATGGGCGGTTGAATATAGCTTGAACTATAATTTCTCTTTTGCGGTTGGGTTTATTAGGGATGTACTAAACTTTATCTGTTTTTTAAATTACGTTTTCTTTAAAAAGAAAAATATTGCAGATAATGAAGGTGTTACGGATTTGGATAAGAACAAATTTCAGTAGCAGTAGGAGTAGGATTTTGAATTTCATTTTATGATTAGTTTATGCAAAATTAAAATTGTTAAAGTGAATTTTAACTAATATTTTAGTTCATAGATGACATTTTAAGCATATTTACACAGTGAAATTTGAATCATGTCAATAGTTTGATTACATTTCTTTTTATCCAGTACATAGTAATGCAATAGTATCAAATAATTGATTACGAGAAACGCGCGTTTAAAGTTTTGGATTGAATTTTCTTATCTTTTTCATGCTTAGTTATTTCTTATAATTGTCTCTCAACTTTCTCATAGAACTCGTTTTTGAGAAGCACCTGCATTATACGAGCAGTACGAGCATCTCCATGCTTAGTCTGCCGTGCTCTTGGCTTTATATACTTCATATACGCTGTTGGTAGTACGCATTCGCCTATAAATTGACATTCCGAGTCTAGATTTATTTCCAGTATTTAAAATATATAAAATACCCAGCAGCAATGTTGGCTGCAATTTCAACAAATGTATATTGAGGTGATGCTTCGGTGCTATTTTCCAAATTGTTGAATTATAGCTTTCATGAGATTTTGTGTATATCTGCCCAGATATCTTATCAATAAATATTATTTTGATAAATTTTCATCTATTTGGCTTCAAATGTTTCTCTACCTGTGGGTCGAGCCGTGCAAGATGGTTGTATTCCTGCAAAGTACCTGCAGCCTCGGCCTTGCTATAACTGCACCATGTGTCGGCTTCAGACGCACATTTATAATGCTGCAGATTTTCATTTGTAAAACATAAATGTTCTTAAGTTGCTTATATTGATTTTTTCATGTCCGTATAATTAAATTTTCTTCTTATAGCAAGTCCATAATATAAAGTATGTTTTTTTAATGAGAACGTTGGTCAGTTTTCCTTAACCAATAAGTTTATGATTTTTTTAGCGTTGGGAAGTCTCGTGCTCATTGTTTTTTCAATTATCATATACATGAGTTTGACAATTCGTATTAGAATAGCCTAAACAGGAAGTGTAAGAGACGGATCGCTGGGTCCTCTAAGCGCGCCACTGTAGCTAGTTCGCCGGGCTACCACTCATCGTTTGAAAAACATCATATAGACGTAAGATATTGATTAAATAAGATTATAAACATATTTTTATAGAATATGTTTATAGTTTATAGGAAAAGAAAAAAATAGTATATAATATACGTAGATCTAAAATAATATAATAGTAGAAGGAATTGTACTTTGGCCTTATCCTTTAACCATGACTGTTACCGAAAATATTTAGTGTACATTTTCAAAATTAAACAAATTTAGTTTCTTTAGAACTCAGTAGCTAGGCTGTTGTTATGTTAAGGGTTTTGCGTTTTCAAGATATCGTTTTTTCTTTTTACTTTCTTTTACGAAGTAATTGGTTAGTATTGTATTCATGAAAAATTTCGAACTCGAGATTTCAACGGATATACATGTTTTGACCTTCACTGAATCGAATGTGATTATTTTCGGAATGACGTCTGTCTGTCTGTCTGTGTGTGTGTCTGTGAACGCTCTAGGTCCAAGACTGTCAAACGAAAAATGATGAAATTTCAAACTTAAGACTTGCATATGTCCTAGATGTGAACCTTTTATTTTTGAAATTAATATTCAAACCGAAAGTGCATGTTTACTCTATACATTTTTTGTTCTATCTCGAATATCACTAGAACGGCTACAGTTACGGCAAATATAGTTATGTTCATAATGAAAGATATTAATATTTCGCACAACTTTTGTTTGAAACATATCTTCAAAAAATTTACCAGTTGCGAGAAAAAAGCTACGAAACATTATAAATATCTTGTTTACTTTGCCATGGATTCGCATGTAGCTTTTAAAATCGGATCATCTGCTTTTTTGACAGGAAATCAAAATATTATTCTATTAGATATATGACATTTCAGAATATTTCTGTACTGTATTGGTTAGTTTGATAGCAGGTTTTGGTTATATATATATACATACATACATATATATATATATATATATATATATATATATATATATATATATATATATATATATATATATATATATATATACATATATCTATATCTAGTGAAAATTACATAAAAAAAGTTGAGTGCAGACCACTCCAGATATTCTAATATATTCTTGTAGAAAAAATATCTAAAAATTCGATTTTTGAAGCCGTTTATCGAAATTCAAATTATTACAAAAGTTACAGTGGTTTAGGTTGAGCAACCTCCGAGCGCTATCTACGCGCGCTCTCCAGTTGGCGCTGAATGTTTTGTTTTGAGGTTACCTATCAGTGAAATTCAGACACGCATCGCGATGAGCACGCGTAATGGCTTGCGGTTATTAAAAAATGTTGTACATTTCGAACCGATAGACCGGACAAACGTAAGCCGCCGCAAAGAGCTTGAAATCGGAAACCGAGACGACTTTAAATGAATTTTTCACAAAACTGTTTTTATTTACGATTCCTAGGATAATTTTTGAACGGTTTAATTTTGCTTGTAATATTTGTCATTGTTTGCCGGGTTTTTTTCAGATATTTTTATTTTTTCTATTTTTACTTTTTTATGTAATGTAGCATTTGCGTGAAATGTTTCGATACTATTGAATTTAATGTATTCTTTTTACTTTCTTTTACAGAGTTATAAGTAAGTCTTGTAGTCATGGAAAATTTCGAACTCGAGATTTCAACGGTTATACACATTTTGACCTTCTCTAAATCGAATGTGACTATTTTCGGCATAACGTCGGTCTGTGTGTGTGTGTGTGTGTGTGTCTGTGAACGCTCTAGAGCCAAAACTGTCAAACGTAAAATTATGAAACTTCAAACTTAAGACTTGTATATGCCCTAGATGTGCACCTCCTGTTTTTGAAAAGAATATTCAATCCGGCAGTGCATGTTTACTCTATGCATATTTTGTTCTATCTCCAATGTCACTAGAACGGCTACACTTACGGCAAATATAGTTTTGTTCATAATGATAGATATTAATATTTCGCTCAACTTTTGTTTGAAAAATTTCTTCAAGAAATTTACCAGTTGTAAGAAAAATGCTAGGATACATTATAAATATCTTGTTTACGTTGCCATGGATTCGCATGTAGCTCATAAAATCGGATCATCTGCTATTATATATAGACTCAATTTGATAAATGACATTTCAGAATATTATTGTAGAGTAATGGTTAGTTTTATAGCTGGTTTATTGTGACGAAGTTCTGGCTAACATTAACATCAAGTACTTTTTATCTCCGAAACTGTAAATTTAAACAGAACAAGATTTGGTACGCGTAAAACGCACCAACGTGCAGAGCTCGCCCTTAGGTAAAATATGCGTTGCGAGCAGTGCTTTTTAATTATTATGGCCTTTTGGTTAACAATTTGAAAATATGTTATAGGTATAAAAAGTCTTACATTTAATTTTAGATTATATTGATAAAAAAAATTTTTAGTTCATACTTTAAAATTCAAAATTATAATATTTAATAATTTTTTTCGGTCTTTGGATTAACAAAATGAAAAAATCTTATAGATATAAAATATCTTAGAATTTTTAGTAGAATTTTAAAGTGTATTAATTATTTTTATAAGGGCAGTATTAAGGGGGGCTCTAAATTTTGGGGCCCTATAACTCGGGAAGTATCCGGGCGATTGGATTTATACTGCGAGCGGATTCAAATGGGATGCCAAATAATATGTGTACCAAATTTAGATTATATTTTTCAATTGCATTAGTTAATAAAATAATATAAAGATAATGTCGAAAAGAAATAGAGGTGGAAATTTCACTTTTGAAGAAGAATATGCAATGATACAATTAATATTTGATATATAAATATAAAATTGAATATTATAATTTTGAATTTTAAAATTTGCACTAAAAAAATTTTTTATCAATATAATCTTAAAAATAAATGTAAGACTTTTTATATCTATAACATTTTTTCAAATTGTTAACCAAAAGGCCATAGTAATTAAAACCACTGCTCGCAACGCATATTTTACCTAAAGGTGCGTTTTACGCGTACCAAATCTTGTTTTGTAACGAAATAATATTTTTAACCTTAAAATGAATTTTTTAATGTCAACTTTAAATACCTAAATGAACTCTGCGGCAACTTTATCTTAAAGGACTTTAATCTAAAATTTTAACTTAAAGTTTTATTATAAGACGCAATTTTTACTTTTAGACCAAACTTTAAATTTAAAGAGACTTTATATTTATTATGAAACCGGCCATTAATAATTTTTTTCGGGCTTTGGGTTAACAAAATGAAAAAATCATGTAGACAAAAAATATCTTAGAATTTTTAATAAATTTTTTAAGTGTTTCAATTATTTTTATAAGGGCAGTATTAAAGGGGGCTCCAAATTTTGGGGCCCTATAACTCGGGAAGTATACGGGCGATTGGATTTAAACTGCGAGCGGATTCAAATGGGATGCCAAATAATATGTGTACCAAATTTGGAGTGAATCGCTCCGGCACCTTCAGAGGAGTAGAGGGCACAAATTTGGTCTTACGAGCGACCGAGCGAGCGACGACTAACATCCAAGTATATAAGTTATATACATTTTCGGAATCAGGGCGACGAGACGAACACTTTTTTCTTAATGAAATTTTTTGATCCGAGAATGCTACAGACACACGACCGAATGCTTTAGCCTCTTCGGTACTACATACGGCGAGCTAAAAACAACACAAATATCAGAACTATGGAATTTAATGAAATAGAAGTAGAACAGCGACAAAAGTACAATCGCCCACTTCTAGCAGTCTCCATCAATGGACTGAGAGGAAACATTCTAGCCGACACAGGTGCGTCTAGAAGTATTGCAGGAAGAAACCTGTATGAGAAGATTAAGCATCTTCATGAATTTAAGAAAGAAGAAATAAATTTAACTTTAGCGGATGGTAGTACCGGCACGAGAAATGCTCAGAGTGCAAACATCCAAATTAGAAAAAAGTCAGTTCCTATAAAACTTCTAGTTTTACTAACAATACACGATAACAAAACCATATTAGGAATAGATTTTCTAAGCATGGCCGATGTAGTTATCAATTTTGCGAATGAAGAATGGCACTTTATGGATAATGAAAATACTAGATTTTCCTATTCAGAGAAAAAAACTGAAATTGCTGCAGCCGAACATTGTGAGGATGCTTTGCGACAGACAATTAAGTTAAGAGAAAATGAAGGCACAATTCTCAACAGTGATGAAAGAAGAGTTTCAATGAACTACTTAGTAACAACAAAGAGGTCTTCCAACGAGGGGGAGATCCAACGCCATATGCTGAACATCGTATCATCTTGAAGCAAGAACAAGCCCCAATAGCGGTACCACCACCGTTCAAAATGGTGAAACCAAAGAAAGTGTTATTACGAGAAGAAATTAACAACTTCTTGAAGAAAAATCATAGAAGAATGCGAGTCGCCATGGGCTGAACCAGTGGTTCTTGTACCGAAGAAAGGAGGGTCTATAAGACTTTGTGTTGGTTACAGACGCTTAAACGAAGCCACAATCGGAGATTCATATCCAATGCCAGGCATTAACGAACTACTACAAACAACAAAACGCAGTAAGTTCATGTCAACTATCGATCTTAGAGCGGGATATCATCAGATAAATGTCCAGAAAGAAGATCGAGACAAAACAACATTTACCACACCATTTGGAACATTCAGGTATAAAAGGATGCCATTTGGATTGAAAAATGCTCCAGCCACGTTCCAAAGGCTGATCGATCGGTTCAAAACAGGTTTGGATATCGATATCTTGGCATATTTAGATGATATTATAATATCTGAAACTTACAATAAGCATGTTGAAGATTTGAAAAAGGTATTTAGTCGCTTAAAACAATTCCGCTTACATGCAAATCAAGAGAAATGTGTATTCGTACGTCCAGAAGTTGAATATCTTGGCCATGTATTGACTCAGGATGGAATACATGTAAATTCGAAAAAAGTTGCAGCTATCAAAGAAATGATACAACCTAGCAATTTAAAACATTTGAAAACATTTCTACAGACCTGCTATGGTACAGAAAGTTCTTTAATGGATTTTCTGAAATAGCATAACCACTAGTCTGGGTAATACAGATACCTTTATTATTTTAGTTAATACCAATATTTAAATAAATTGGAGAAAAGGTATTTTAAAGAAATTAACAGTTTAAATGCAAATATACCAAAGAATACAAGATCAAGGCTGACAGGACAAATTGACGTAGTAAACTGTGAGTGTCCGTGATATAATTACCATTGATTAGGTTTCATTTTTAATAGTAGTTCCAGATATTGACGTTAGGGAAGAGCATATAGTTCAATTACATGCCACAAAAATCGCCACGACAAGGCAAAACTTGGTCGGTTGCATAAACGGTTACTTGGTCGTCGACGGACCGCATATTCGTAACTTGGTATAGCACAGCCATGCGTAAACGAAGCATTATGCTTTGGGAGCAGAAGAATCCTGATACTACACTTGGTAAGTATCATGTATCCGAACTGACTCCATTTGTCGCAGGTAGTTCCGAAACAGTCGAGCCAATTTATCACTGCGCATAAACAAACACACACATACAAAACTCACAAGAAGACGTTTGAATATCTATTATATGCAGAGGGTTAAAATATGTTTTAAAAATAGATACATGCTTTAATTTTAATTTGGAACTTGCATCCTGTAGAATTATCATAGAATTTAAATTATCCTTGAAATGGTAGATGGGTGCGTTCAAAAATGTTAAATGTAATACTTTTCGTGCACAATTAGACAATTACGTTCCACCACTGAATATGTTTCACTTATTGACAACAACCACATGCTGCATCACCACACGGTGTGCGAAGACTACGTTCAATATCCACAACATTCAGGAATGATACACGACATCTGATTGGTGGAGACTGCCGACAAAGAATGTAATTTCACAGCATTATTTAAAAATACACATTTAGTAAAAAAATAATTAATTAAAATACTGGTAAATAATTTTAGTTAATAAAATGTGCAATTGCAATCCATTTACCAGTACTATATATGTATTTGTTTACTTCATATTCATTTACATTTAATATTTTGGAGATAATTCTACGGAAAACAGAAGGCCATTTAATTTATGACAACAAATTCAGAGCATTATGTGTATATATTGTTGACATAACAATTCTTATGTAAAAGTGTACATATTCATTACGGAAAAGTCATTTAAATTTCAATTTTACACAATAATTATAGAATATGAATTTTACCTACGCTCTATATATATTTTTACATGATGTTTTATAGTAAATTCACGATTTTATAGAATTTTCACTTATGTAACGATAATTTATAGAAATATATATTATACTATGTAAGAATGTATTTTACATAATAATTATAGTGGTTTTTGTACTATAATCTGTATACAAAATCACTGTTACTTTTACCGTGTACATATATAAAGTAAGTAATACTTTGGAAGAACTAAAATTGCTAATAATTTAGAGCTTTCACGAACACGGACGTCATTGAGAAAATAGTCAAAAAGGATTTAGGGACTATCAAAATGAATATTTCTATTAATATTTCGAGGTCGATTTGCTTGTAATACTTTTTTTTTTCAATTTTATTTGGGCACCATTTTTCTGCCATTTGACTTGAAATTCATTAAGCATATACTTATGTGAAATTTCTCATTTCGTCTATACTATAGACGAAATGAGAAATGAGACTCTATAGTATGAAGTCATCCATGTATCTCAACTTTCTCATCTGATATATACTCAGCAAACCAAATACTACCTATAAGAGATATGTATGTTATATATCCTACACTTCTCAGATATAGCTCAGTTGTAGCTCTATGTCCGCCTTAAAGTATATCTCTGATATGTAACATATATTACAAATGTAATATATCTGATACGTAACGTTATATAATATATATATATATATATATATATATATATATATATATATATATAATATATATATATATATATATATATATATATATATATATATATATATATATATATATATATATATATATATATATATTGTCCAATTTAATTCCTTCACTCCTTCTGCTAACGCGTTTAGTTCTGAAAATGATTTCGCGTCTCGAGTTCGATCCCAACTGGCATCGGTGAATCCTTCCAATTTGCTTTCATCATTATAGTATACGATTTTATAATCTTTTGTTCCCTTTAAATATCTCAGTACTCTTTTTATTGCGTTTAAGTGTATCTCTTTTGGATTTTTGTTATTTTGTATAACTGAGATCAGGCCTTGCATGTATTGCTAAATACAATTAATTAATTAAATTCCAATAATTCCTGATTATTTTTTATATCTACTTCTTTGCTTTCCTCAAAATTATCCAGATTTGTCATCTATTGGTGATTTTACGGTGTTACATTCTAACATATTATATCTTTCCAAGATTTCATTTATATATTTCTTTTATTCTATTATTATTTCTTTATTTCGTTGTTCAATTTCAACTCCCAATATAAAATTAGCGTCACCAAGTGTTATTAAATCAATATATATCTTTACGTCTTTCAAACACTGAAATTCGAATTCATAAGAACTTGCTAAGGTAACCATATCATCAACATGAATTCCAACATAGAAAATTTTGTAATACAAACATTGATCTTGCACTGCTTGTTTTAATATATTATTATTACCTCATGTAATTGTTCATTACAACATCTTCCGGCTTGTTTCAAACCATATAAGCTCCTTTGTAATTCGCAAACTGCAATTCCTGTTTCAAATCCTTTTGGTTGTAGCATATACATTTCTTCTTGTAATTATCCATGTAGAAATGCTGTCTTCATTCAATTTTTACAACTAATTTTGCTGCCAAGTTAAATAAAAATCTAATTGATTCAACTCTAACCGCTAGCGCGAATGTGTCATCATAATCAAGTCCTGGTCGTTGGGAACATCCAACCGCCACCAATCTTGCCTTGTATTTTTCTACTTCACCTTTTTCATTTTTCTTTAGTTGATATATCCATTTTGATTTAATTGTTTTAAATCCTTTCGGTAAAGTTGTTATGTTCCAAACTTTATGTTGGTGCATCGAGTCCATTTAATTTTTCATAGCATTTTTAGCTCGTTGTACAGTAAGTACAAAAGAGCTATAGTGATTGGTCGTGTGTCTGTAACATGCTCGGATCGAAAAAAATCTTAACAAAAAGTTCTTGTATTTTCGCCCTGAATCCAAAAATATATATAACTCATATACTTGGATGTATGTATCTCGCTCGCTCGGTCGGTCCGTCGAAAGACCTGAGTTTGTGACCGCAACTCGTCTGAAGGTACCGGGCCGATTTTGATGAAATTTGGTATACATATAATTTCCATGCCCGTGATGTTCCCGTCGCATTTTAAATCCAATCGTCTGTACAGGACCGGCGTTATAGGCCCCCAAAATTTGGAACCCTCCTAAATATTGCCCATAGTCAACTTTTAAAATTTTTAGAATTTTCTACTCAGCATTCTAAGATATTTTATGTGATTAAAGTTTTTTCAAATTGTGAGCCCATAGGCTTAAAAAAAATAATATAAATTTATTTTGAAGTATATCAGACATCGATCGCCATCTGTTAGTAAAATGAAGAAGTTATATTTATGTGACAGTAATTTGTTTGGTTATATTTTCCAATGTATAAACCATTTGCTTCTGTGTTTTAATTAATAAAATTAGAAAATGTTCATCAAATAATTATCAATATCCTTGGCAAATCACGAAACGAACGATATTAACGTAACCCATGTGGATGTGTGCAATTTTAAATGTGGGGTTAATTAAAGAAATACAACAGTGCAGAATGCAAAACGATCTGCAATAGACAAAAAGCAGTGGGCAAAGTTTGTGCATGATCCCTGATCATGCACCAACAAAAAGAGAGTAGAAATTAGAAGGGAAAGATTAAACCCTACACTTAACAGTAAAAGGGTTACATTGACTATATATATATATATATATATATATATATATATATATATATATATATATATATATATATATATTAAATAATCAGGCTACATTGACTATATATATATATATTAAATAATCAGGCTAGATTCTGAATTTTGCAGTATTAAACTGCAGTGTGACGGCAGTTTTAAAAGTAATAATTAGTTATATGTTTAAATACAATGGATTATGCCATCAAAAATAAAATATAAAAGTGCCAACCAATCATGTTTCTAAATATGTTTGAATAACCCTTCCAGATTTTATTTCTGTATTAATCAGAATTATAAATGTACTTACTTGCTGTTATTAGAAATTGACTAACTATAGAATCATTTTGAAGTGAAAATATTAACTATGAATTAAAATAAATGGACGGAGACATATTTGCTAAAAATATATGCAAATTAGGCAATAATATGCACTTATTTCATATTATATACGAAAAATTGAAAAATAACATGTTACTCCCCTTAAACTTAAGAATCACAATTCAAACAAAGTCTCCGTAACTCGTACGTCACTAATTCACAATAAGTTACTGTTTTTGTCGCTCACGTGGTAGCACTTTTATTTTTATTTGTTCTTTGGTCGGTCATTTTAACATAAATGAGTAATAGCGACTCACAAACTTTAAATTAGATTAAATAAAACTTAATTTCATTAATAATTATTTATATTTCCCATTGAGATACAATATCAATATAATATAGCAGATGCCACTCTGTGTAAATTACACAACACATTAAAACACTTCAAATCATCAAATTAATTGAAGATTTATCACAAGAACTTTTTTGACATTTCATTCTGACGTTTGATTCGCTATTGTCTATTTCAAAGCAGACTGAACTTCATAAGGTAATGATTGTTTTATTTCGGTGTAAACTATTTGATTATTTTTTATAACATTATTAGCAGTCGCCATGGCGCAGTGATTAAGAGTCTTGCCTTTCACCCTGGAGGTCGTGGGTTCGATCTCCGTCTTTTTGCATTTTTACAAAATAGTCGTTCTACACAAACACACTTACATAGAAACATACATACACACATTTCTGGGTAATTATATTAATGATATTAGCCGTTGCTAATCAGGGACTTTATATAAACAAGTCTTGCACCTTAATTATTTAATGCTTAGCAACTAGAACCTAGTTACTAAAGCAGGTGTAGGTACCGTCATCAAGCTTGTCATCAACCTCAAATTTGACTGACTGTGCGAGCCTTGACGAGATTTGGTTGTAAATATTCGACAGAGATTTGGAGTAAATCGTCATATCGTACGGTAACGTGACGATCATTTTGTAAAATATTTTGATCACGAATTTAGTACGGACATCGTATATATCCAATGGAATAGACGGTACAGTCAAATGGGTTAATAATGAAGTTTGTTATACTTCATAATATCCTGATCAAAAGTTTTCGTGGGGATAATGTCTGAAAATTGCCAGTTTTTGAGATATAAAAAATCAAGGGTCTGGTATATCGATATCCGCTAATGTCATAGTTGTGAGTATCACAGCCCGAACTTTACTGTCATACACATCCGCAAACAGTTGTCCAATGACGATATCTTAAACCAGGTGGTATGGCTTAGAGTTCATAGCCGTCCCGTAGCGCATGGTCAAAAGCTTACGGCAAGCGTATAAAGATGGTTCGCCCGATTCACATGATATACTCGGAATGAGACTAGTCTATTGTTTTGCTTCCAGACGGCCGCGCAGACGCTTAAACAATACTGTCATAATCCAGCTTTTAGAGTACTAGAGAATGGTGCAAGCGAAGCATGGCCGCACGATCCGCGCCCCGTGATCTGCAACTTAGAACCCGCAACAGTTTTAGAGAAAGACGAAATTATCTCTTCAGAGTTTCAAGATGAGCACGCCAATTAAGTTTCCAGTCGTACAGAAGCCCTAGAAAACGACAAGTTTATACAAACGGCAATTCGGTTCCGTTCAGTGTCAAAGTGGGATCTCAATGGAATGGTCGACGCTGACATAAGTGAATTCATTCTATCTTAGTCGGCGAAAAGGAGAAACCTTGATCTGTTTCCCAAGTGTATAAACTAAGCTGACGTTGTATGGAGACCATACTACGAGAATCGCCAAATAGTCTACGTACAAGAAACCATGGACAGGTGAACGTATGCACTGAGCAACGCCGTTGATGGCTATGGCAAACAATGTGACACTTCGAATGGACCGCTGGAAAACACGGTTCTCCTGTCTGAAACTGTTTGATAGAACATTTCCAACTCGGACATTCAAATTTCTTAATGAAAGGAAACTGCAAGGAAGAGTGGAAGATTTCCTTTGGTCAGTGAAACGGAACGACAGCTAGATCGTACAGTGCCAATAAGAAAGTTGTGTCTGGAAGATTCAAATGTGGAATTATTTGATAATGAATGGCATCAGGGGCAGGAACACTATCAAGTGAATCTATGTTAGCACTTTTGAATTCATCCTTACTGAATGGACAGTTATATATTTCATTGTTCGTAGAAGCAAAATTGAGATGTTGACGTGCCGAATCTGCCTTCCGAGCAAGAAACTCAAGTGGGTAGTGATCGGAACTTGAAGTACTAACGATGGTGGATGCACTGATATTTGCGATATCAAATCGAGAAGTAACTACTGATTTATATCTGAAATTTTAGAATTCGGAACGGAATTCTTTTTTGTATCTGATATTGCTGGTTTATTATTGGAAATTTTAATTTTGGTTTGGGCATTATTTTGTGTTCTACTAGTAATCAATATTGGATTCATGGTTGGTTAATTGGTGGAAGGTGTCACAATTTGTGCTATACCACTAGCAACCGATCTTGCAGGAGGCAAGACATCGTCAGTTTTTACGCCTATGGGCATTTTCACAATGGGTGTTGATGCAACATTAGCAAACAAACGACTAATAACGGGACAGAATTGTGTTTTTTTTTTTTAGAGTATCAAAATACGCCTACTTTTTGGTGTTTCTATCTCGATGGTTTTCCGTTCATCCAAATTACCAAAGCATGAAGGATGGCTACCAGAACAGTTGATCCGTTATACTGGAGTCCGCGCCCAAAATTCCCTTTCTTGCCGCATCGTCTGCGCGGCGCAGCGAGATGCCCGAACTTCTATCACTTGAAGCAACACATTGGCCTCGGAATGTAAGGTCTGACCACAGATGTGTGCTCCTTGCCAAAAAGAAAAACAAGTTACTTCCGATATAGTTTTTACCTACTTCGGTTCCCTTGATGACTTAAAATTTTAGTGATATTTTGGTTTCACCATTATATCCATCGCTCGCCCCCAAACGATGTCTTTTTGGGGAAGGTGTCCCGTAGGTTAAATTATTTACCGTAAAATTATAAATTAATTTCATCTCCTAGTCTCACCACCCACCACCCTGAATTGGGACGCTACACCACAAACTGAGGTGTACGCCAGGAATAACCAGAACGATATGGTCCCCCTTTCAAGGCAATATGCCTTCAGAACGCTGCACCCCATTATCAACGCCTGAAAACTTAACCCCAAGATTAAGAAACTAACCTAACCGGTACATAATAGTGACACGGCAAGCCTGTTGATCAGATAGGGTTAGTATCTGACCGCCCGTTTCGATTGAAGCCAAAGAGATGTGTTTTGGCCTCAATCACCAGGATCTTCTTCTTCTACGTTACAAGTCGTTACGCATGGCAAACACGCGGGTGAGTAAGACGCTAGACTAAGTGGTCCGCAGAAGATTGACCCGCAAATCTACTGATATAGAGTCTTGACTAGAACTTCATATTTTTTAACGAGATTAATTCCTTACCCATTGGTAGTCTTTTACGACCAGCAGAGCTGCTGCTGGTTGGATTCTAACCCTTATCTTGCTGGGTGCTAGTACAAATTATGTTGTTCATAATTCATGTTCATTGTACCGAAATTACTTGCCCGCAAGCGTATGATAAATGTATTCATTTATTTGCAGAAATATGTCAGTGAAGGGACAACAATCAGGGACTGTGTTCAGAAATGTATCGAAAAAGGTAAGATGATTTACTAACAAATTGGTCTTCTTGATTAAGGAAAATAGCAATTTCATAACAAATTTAAAATATCAGATAAATGAATATTGGTGAATAGATTGCTATATTAGAAGGAAATTAGTTTACAATTAAAATGACATATAACAATCTCAAGTTATTCAATAATTTTTTAATAATTCTCACTCGGATTATATTTTAAGTGAAGGCACATTCAAATAAACAACGACATACTTTTCGACGTCTAAATTTGAATGTATTCAAATTTCTTTGGTAAGTAAGCATCGAAAAGCATACAACGAGTTTTTTCTACAATAGTTCTATTCATTCGTTCAGCCATACCGTTTTTTTCTGTCGTATACGGTGCAGTGGTCTGATGGCGAATCTTGGTTTTGCGCAAATAATCAAGATACGGTTGATTACAATACTCGGTACTATTGTCAGTGCGCAAAATTTTAATTCTTTTGCCAGTTTGGTTTTCAACAAAGAATTTGAAATGTTCAAAATTTTGTTTGACTTCGGTTTTAGATTTCAAATAATAAACAAAAACCTTTCTTGAATAATCATCTATCAAAACTAGAAAATATCGTGATCCTCCGATAGAATTTTCTTGCACTCTTGTTGTCATGAAATTCATTTTCTTCATTAGACGATTTAATTTAAACATGTTGCCTGCTGCTGTAGCTGTTCCTACTAAATCGGCGTTGTTATTATAAAAATCTTACAACCTTTTTCATTAAATATAACTTTATTTTGCGTTTTTAATCATTTGACTCACTGATAATAGATTTGCACATAAAGCCGGTATGTACAGGACTTCTTTTAATTTTACTTGTAAAATGTTTTTATTGGAATAAACTTGCAAAGTAATATTACCTATTCCTTTTACTGGTAACTGTGAGTTATTCGCGATAGTTACTTCATTATTAGTCGGTTCATGAATATCTTCTAGCCAATTTTTGTGACTAGTCATGTGCGCTGAGGCACCGGAGTCTATATACCAGTCGTTGCTGTTAATTTCATTAAGGGGGCATTCACCTTTTGAGCACAAAAAAAAAAGCTGTTTTTTTTACATTTTAATTCTCAGGGTACGTTTGAGATATTCGCATGCGGTTTTTTGTATCGTATTTATTCTACTTTTCTCTTTCATAAGATATTTTTTAAAGTCGGGTACGTTCAGCCCCGGCGAAGATGTCCAGGTCCAAAGTGGGCAGCTCAATTTAGGCGCGCGGTAGCATAACTCTGGTCCCAATTGTTTGAAAAAAATAAGAAATAAGGGTTTTAAAGTATATTAAATTGTCTAAGAATTGTTCCTCGGGTGTTCCATTTGGACCATAATTAGCAAAATGGCGACCATCGTACGAAAAAAGTTATTATTTGCCACTTTTTTTCTCCTTTGGCGGGCCTTAAAAAATATTAACAATTGTCGGACACACTTCGTCGAGGATCAACTGCTAGAGAATTTTATTACCTTTAAGATGCATTTATCGAGAGTTAAATCGGTTAATTTGTTGTCGAGATATTCTACCGCGCGACTTAAAAAATATGGTTTCGAGAAAAACGCGTTTAAAGTTTCAACTTCAGACTGACGCGCGCGAAAACGCCGTGTTTGAGCAAAAACATTGTTTTGTTTAAATCGCAATTTCACATATTTCCAACTCGAATTTCAAAAAACGGCTTCAGAGACCTATTGTCAACACTTCAATGTGTCCTAAATTGCAAAAAAAATATATCGATTTTTTGAATCCGCAAAAGGTGAAGATGATGTATACAGTACATTGCTTTTATTCCTTAGCTGTTGAGATCCATTGTCTTCTTTCCTGTCCTTTTTCTTGGATGGACAGTTTCGCGCTATATGTTCATGATTATTACACTCATCACATCTTGGACCAGTAGATTTATTCTTATTCTGAATAAATTTATTTTTATTTTAAAGTTCTTTTCATAAAGTGCCACAGAACTACCTTCGGAAGAATTTAAAACGGTAATATCTTGTAGTAATTTGGTCTTAATGAAATCGCCAGTAATTTTTACACCTGAACTTTCTAATCCCATAATTATTGGTTTATATTCATCCGGTAAACCCGCAAGTAAAAGTGTTCCAACCCACTCGTCGCTTACATTTAAACCAATTCCTGTTAATTTATGCGCTGTTGTTATAATTTTGTCAACGTATTCTTCAATTGGACTACAATCTTGCATCTGTGTAGTTATAAGAATTCGTAAGAGTCCAACTCTTCTCGTCAAACCTGTATCCTCAAATGCACTTCGCAGATTGTCCCATACGTCGTTAGCAGTTTTAGCAGACTGCACATGAACGTAGTTAATTGAATCAATTAATAAAATGATTTTTGATTTAGTTTTTGTGATTTTCATTGCGTTGGTTTCTGTTCCTAGCACACAGTCCCATAATTCTTCATGTTATTGGTAAATTTGAACGGCAAATTTCTATGTATCATAATTCTCTCTTCCTTTGAGCTTTTCAATCGGAGGTAGAGTGCTCATTATGTGTTTTCACTTACGAGTTGTTATTATTGTTACTTTCAATTGTTTATTCCGGTATTATTCATTTCCGGTTATTATCCGCGGCGCAGTATTCATTAGACTATGTATTCCTTATTCGGGTAATGATTTATTCGAACTTATGATCTGATGAGCGTTCGGACATTAAATAGCTGTAAAATTAGTTACAGCTTGCATTGTATATTTTGGTCCATTTTGCTGTTCTTAAACTAGAGATTACTGAATTGCGGTAAATAAGTTACCACGTATTTAATTTGGCCTCTGAGCCTTCTGAACTCCTGTTCCCGCTCGTAAAGTCGAGCTCACTCACTCACGACACCGTCGGAACATGCGAAGAGTTCTACTCTTCGCTTGGCGCTCGAGATTCCTCGAAAAGTTCCGGCCGCAGTCCACCTCGTTCACTTATTGACTCCGACTTACGCCAGCGTTGCTCAGAGCCCTAAACAATTGTTGCCCTGTTGAAGTACAGCGAGTGTAACCTTGCCGTCCCCCATACCACTCCCCTGAGCTAGCAGACAACTCCCTTTTTGCTTGCCCAAAGCAATTTTGGGTGACAAAATTGGCGCCCAACGTGGGGCCGTGCAAGGTATACTGACGTCTTTTTTCGTGATTCTCTCGTATTTCAGTATCTCGTAGGATATCTTTAATTTTATTGTTTGCTTCTAAGAATTACGTCTGGTTATATTAGTTAAGAGTATTGTCGTCCTGTGTTGCAATGTCGACTCCTTCCCTCTTTTCGGGATTGACCTACGATGAACTATCGTATGAACTCTTACGCCGCGGCGTCGAGAGTAAACGATTTACTACACGCCAAGCATTGCGGAGGCTGATTGAGGTTCAAGAAGTGGTGGAAGTGAACCTAATCCTAAACGCGACCGGAGAATTGGCTACGTGCCAGCAAAAGACTGCGGAGTTGACACGCCTGATCGCTGAGTTCACTGGTACATCTACCAGTCCCGCTTTTGTCCATTTGCACAACCGCTTGTATCATCTACTAAAGCGCACTCTCAATATCTCTGATGCAAGCGTACAAGCGCAGACCGCAGAGTTACTTCTGGAGATCCGTGCACTGGACAGCCGTCTCCAAAAGAAAACTATATATCTATATATATATATATATCAAAAACAAGCTATCAAACTAACCAATACTCCACAGAAATAATCTGAAATGTCATTTATCTTTTTGTTTTCCTATCAAAATTATAGATGATCCGATTTTATGAGCTACATGCGAATCCATGGCAACGTTAACAAGATATTTATAATGTTTCGTAGCATTTTTCTCGCAACTGGTAAATTTTTTGAAGAAATGTTTCACCAAAAGTTTTGCGAAATATTAATAAGTTTCATTATGAACAAAACTATATTTGCCGTAAGTGTAGCCGTTCTAGTGATATTGGAGATAGAACAAAAAATGTATAGAGTAAACATGAACTTCCGGTTTGAATATTCTTTTCAAAAATAGAAAGTGCACATGTAGGGAAACTACAAGTCTTAAGTTTGATGTTTTATAGTTTTTCGTTCGACAGTATTGGCCCTAGAGCGATCAGACACACACACACACACAGACACACATACACAGACGTAATTCCGAAAATAGTCACATTCAATTCTGGGAAGGCCAAAACATGTATAACCGTTGAAAACTCGAGTTCGAAATTTTTCATGATTACAAGACATACTTATTACCTCGTAAAAGAAAGTAAAATAATTAAATATTAATAATTTGATATATTTATCCTACTTACTGCATTTATTTGTAGTTAAATATATTGTACAATGCACATTTAATATTAATTAATAATTTGACACATGGTTTTTTATTTCATAATTTGTCTATTGCTTTCATTAAATGTTGTACCTGCGGTATTACTGCGAACTGAATAATACAAACAATATTTTGAACATTTGTACCCGTGCATTAAAACTAGCTTAATGCATGTATTATTACAAAAAAATCGGGATTATAAATTTACTTACGGTTTCTGTTTTCTAATTGAATCGATTATTCAAAACATATGTTTTTACACAACACTTTTAATGATTTGACGTTTGATTCTTTATTATTTTTGAATCAAATAATCAGGCTAGATTCTAAATTTTGCAGTGCCACGGCAGTTTAAAAAGTAATAATGGGTCCTATGCTAAAACACAATGGCACAATGTACACAACTCGATATGAATTTTGAAGATTCGGAATATAATTAAAATTGACACTTGAATTATTCTGACGTATAACCTTTTATTATTACGTAGGGCAGATTTACTTGATAAGAAATTTATTATTGCTGTTGTGTAGTCTATTATTTCAGTATAAACTATTTGATTGTGACGTTCTTGCCTTAACGTTACAATAACCCTTGCTGTGCTTCGGTTCTGCCGGTTGCTCGGGCGCCAATTTCAGTAACTGCTTTAACGGGTTGCACAAGGGTTGCCCAGGATATGCTTCAGTGGGGGGAGTTCAGGGTGACGTACAAAGTCGTAGATGACTAATATGTAGGTTTTTATTTTCGAAAATAAATATAGGGATATACAAGACATAAATTGATAATAATACGGTTTGAGCGGTGCTAACACCGTTGAGTCGAAGTTCTGGCTTACGAGGAAAGCGTGACGTTGTAGATTTTACTGATGTTACAAGATTTCGCGAACCGGTAAAATACCGTTTCGCGGAACAGTTGTACGGAGTGATTCTGGTCAGAATCCGGTAAAACCGCGAACCGGTAAATAATTACCGGTTGAGAAATTACTCGGACGAGTGCCTAGATTCAAATTCTAGGAAAAAACGCGAACCGGTAAAATTACCGGTTTGAAAAAATTATGATGCGGATGTGTCTAGCTACTGCCAGGAGACCCACGCCGGCCACTAGATACGTGAAACGGAATTCGCGGAGGTTCGGTGAACCGGTAAAAACGCGACGCGGAACGGTGAATACGGAGGTATCTAGCTACTGCCAGGAGACCCACGGCTGCCACTAGATACGTGAAATGGGATTCGTGGAGGTTCGGTGAACCGGTAAAGACGCGACGCGGAACGGTGAATACGGAGGTATCTAGCTACTGCCAGGAAACCCACGGCTGCCACTAGATACGTGAAACGGGATTCGCGGAGGTTCGGTGAACCGGTAATACGCGACGCGGAACGGGTAATACGGAGGTATCTAGCTACTGCCAGGAGACCCACGGCAGCCACTAGATACGAGAACGGTAATCGTGAGGGTTCGGCGAACCGATAAATACGCGACGCGGAACGGAGGTGTCTAGCTACGGCCAGGAGACCCACGGCTGCCACTAGACACGTAAAACGGAGTAAAGCGCGAAGTAACGGAGACTCACCTCGAGATTTTCAGGTAGCTGTATCAGAAGTCGACTAGGAGACCCACAGTCAAGACACTGATACATACTGTCGTGAACTCGCGTCCGGAGCTCGTATTTATACCGAGGTAGTTAATTGATCTTACTAAAACTTGCATGAAATGGCAAAACAAGCTGAATAAAAAGTAAAAAATGCGATGTACTCGACCAAGGTTTGTTCCGGGTACCTCTGTCGTAGTACGCCCCTCGGTACGCCCGGGCTCTACCGTCTGAGCCAGCGTACTTAATGTTAATATTAGCCAGAACTTCGTCACATGATATTATATATAATATTCTTATCTGTCTCAATCGCATGGTGGCTAAGACTCTCGCATCTTACCCTGAAGGTCGTGAGTTTGATCCCCGTTTATGCCAATTTGCATTTTTACAAAAAAAAAGCGTTCTACACACACATAATATATACATACATTCATTTCTGGGTAATTAAATTAATAATAATATAATTTATATATTAATTTACTGCATCTATTTGTATTTAAATATATTGTACAATACACATTTAATATTATTTACTAATATGATACATAGTTTTATTAATTTTTAAATAACTATAAATTATAGAACATAATAAAATAATTAAAGTTTCTGTTTTTGTTAATAATCAATATTGGCATAAAAGTAAGATAATTAAATTAATTCATTCTGATAACTAAGTCGGAAAAGGCGCGGAAACTTTGAAATACTACTTGATGGCACTTCATGCAGTAGGTGCGGTGTTCAATAAAGTTAGTAAGCTAGCAAAGTAAGCCAGCAAATTATGCGTAGCAGCAGCGAAATATAATACCCCATTGAACGCCTGTTTCCCGCCCATTTCGCTAATTTTTGAATACGACATCTATCTTTGGTTGAAGTTTATAGTTTGAAGTTACGATATTTGTCAACATGAATAAACAGGTTGTGTTATCCGAATTTCTGAAAGACGATGCAACGTCAAAAATAGTTGTACAACTGGAGGACTTTATTCATTTGCAGAAACAAATAACAAATTTTGTATTGATACTAGAAATAATGAAGATGTTTATGTTGATTTAATAAATAGATTGGTTTTGCCTTTTTTAATTATTAAAATAAAACACAGCAACTAAATTGACACATGTACATTAATAATGTATACCCATAAGCATGAGTATTAAAAAATAAATATATGAAAACTTTTCATTTCAATGAATTATGGGAACTCGATTACATTTTTACAATTGTGCAAGATAAATTTTGTTGCTTTAGAGGAATCCCTATAGCCGCTACGAAGATAGCTAAAGAAGGTTTCGTCGAACCCTTAAAACTCCTTTATTACAACATTAAATTGAATAAAAATAATATTTTTCAGATAGCCAGTACTTCGCTCTAGGCATCTTTAGTTTTCGATTTTCAATTTTTTGCTTAGATTTTTATTTTATATTGTTCTATATTTACCCTATTTGCAAATGTCCATAGTTTTTATTGAGATGACAAATTTAAAAATTCAAAACTAAACAAGCGTACATTGACTATTTTTCTTCCGGAATATTCAAAAATATGTATTAACAAGTATGTTAAGGGTCAAACGAACGCTTCAACTGAGAAGTAAATAGCATTGGCTTTTATGGCGATACGATATTCGTGCGCTTCCCTTTTTACACCGACTTGTAAGGACAGGCCACCATGGGGATTCCTCTTAATAAGTCTAACCTAGGTAGCCATTGCTAAAATGGTTAATCTGGAGAAACATTTATTCGCTTTACATAACAAGTATCAAACAGATTATTCACAAAATATCGAATGTTCTAGCTCTTCGTACTTCGTAAGGCAAACTAATAATCGTAATTTATAACTAAAGTTCCTATTTTAAAATATCCACATGTCAACCTCGCTTGACTTCATGAAATATCTTAAGTCACATGTGGATATTCATTAGAATAGGAAACCAGCAGTCATGATATATTTTTATTTAGCACTGATTATATTTTAAAGAATTACTTCAACTATGTATAATATAATTAACTACTTTGGTAGTTTATTATTTATATAATTACTAATTCAGTAGCATGTTGTAATGTATAATACAATGTCAGATACACTTTCTGAAATATTTCTAATTACAATAAAATCTATTGAAAACTGAACCGCAAACCTCCACCGGCTTTCGACAGCAAAATTATGGTATAGTAGGCATTTATACGTGATCAGAGTTTTGTATTAAGTCCGCAACGAATATGCGCAACGTTACTATCCTACTCTACTCCGTTCCTGCTAGTGTGGTCGACAGTCCTACTATGGCTACGCCCCTAGAGGCCGCATTCCTACATACTCACGCATCTACCCTTAGACACACTCATATGTATATGTACCAAATGAAATCTGCTATGGACATGCTGAGAGATTTATATCATAGAGATGATAAACTATTCCGAATATACACGTTAAGCGAGGGTTATGTGTCGAATAAACGAGCGGGGGTGGTACAGAAGATGATGGATAAACATATTCCCTTTCTGCTTCATTCTTTTCGTTGCTGTATCATTCATGATCTTAATGTTCTGAATTTCAATGGGTTTAGTGTTGAATAAAACATCCACGTAAGTGAGGTTATTTGTTTCATTCATATGCTTACTAAAGTACACTCTCAAAATTAATTATTGACATAAAAACCGCCTTATTTTTCAAAGATAATATAATCGGTTGTGGCCAGCACAAGATTCTCTTATACGTTAGATATAGTAAGTTTATTATAACCGATACAAATATAAAATTATTTGAGTCAATTTTGTTTCTTTGTCAAATGGTGTCAGACATAGAACATACGATTTATTAAATATTATCTCCATACATGCGTATCTATGACAACATAAATAAAAAATTGATTGTGGCCAGCATAAAACTTCCTTATACGTTAGGAATCAATCACAAATTTGTTGATTTTATCGTTTGTTTTGCGTTACTGATTTCAGTAAACAATACGCTCGAATCACTTTCTCAGTCGATCTATTTGTGATACCGACGCCAAATGACATTTCAATTTATTCAGTCTATTTTGTTTCCTTAATAAGAGGTTGTCAGGCATACTTCATACGATTTATTATGTATAATCCCAATTTATGCGTGTCTATGGCAACATAAATACAAAATTTAAGGCTTTCCGTAGTAGATATCTTGTAATTGGAAAATTCTTTGAAGAATCCTTTTCAAGCAAAAGTTGTGCGAAATATGATATCTTTCTGTATGAACATCACTTTCTCGGCCATAATTCCAACCGTTCTAGATAAGGACAGAATATGCATAGAGTAAACATGCACTTCCGGTTCGAATGTTATTTAAAAAAATAAGAGGTGCACATCTAGACCATATACAAGGCTTTAGTTTGAAGTTTCACAATTTGGCGTTCGATAGTTTTGACTCTAGAGCATTCACAGATAGACAGGCACACAGACGTCATTTCGAAAATAGACACATACGATTCAGGGAAGGTAAAAACGAGTATATCCGTTGAAATTTCGAGTTCGAAAAGTTTCATGATTACAAGACTTACGTATTACTGCGTATAAGAAAAATGAAGCATTTTTTACAATACAATATTATGCCCGGTGATGTATCAATTACACTAGATTGATATTTAGATATCTTCGCGTGTTTCTTCGAACTCTGATTCGCAATCTAACTAACCAAAGTTATCATGATTATGAGAATCACATTTTTTCGTTCGTTACTAGTTATCCCTACTCTTTCATTTTGTGATCAGAAACAGACTGTCCTGTTCCCCTTGCAAATCATACTATTTCTAAGATTAAATGGATTGAATCACATAACTGGCGATTTAACTTCAGTAAAGACGTTGCATGAGTATATAAGTTATCATTCAATGGTAAAGATAATTGAGCAAATTAAGCCAAATTTTGAATAATTATTTTACTACTAATATAACCTAATTAATTTTTAAAAGTTCAATAAAAAGTTTTAAAATTAATATAAAATGTAATTTTTTTCTTCTTGAACATCATCCATGTTTAACTATTTATACTTAGAATTACTTCTCTGAAATATTTAAAATATATTTGGGGTTAACAACTGACAGTACTTAAATTTGACGTTTTATATTTTAGAGAATCGGTCAATGAGGCAAATATTTTTTGTTATGAAAATGTTTTTGATCCGAGAATGTTACAGACACACGATTACATTACAACTGTAATATAGTATGATGAGCTAAAAGGAAACTGCACATGTGCTTATAATACATATATTCAGAAAACAAGCACGGGTAAAGGCACCAATGTTCTCATCTGCGGTACAACGAGCTTATTTATAATGGTAAACATTAGCAAACATTTTTATAACCACTGATTTCTATAAATGTAGCAAAATTATGTATATCATCAATGTCAGTACTGATTTTTATGATATACATACAGTAGAATCCGTTTATAATGACATCGCAGGGAGATAACAAACACGTCATACTAAGCGGACATCATACAAAGCATTTTGTAGAAAATAAACGTTCTGTCCGGCATTAATTTGTAAAATAGTCCAGGTACATCTGCATTAAAAATCTCATCATTAGAAAATTGTCTTCGTAGATTCGGCCACACAGACGTCAACCAGTTTGTTGTTGAATTTTGATCAACAGACACAGATTCACCGACGATTTTTCCCGCTACAATGTTATGTCGAACTTTAAAACGACATATCCAGCTCGCAGAACAATTAAAGTCAAGAATACCAAAACGCGCGGCAAAAACATTTGCCTTTTCCTGTAACATAGGGCCGCTAACGGGTATTCCTTTGTTTCTCGTGATTTTAAACCACTGAATTAACGCTTGATCAACATTTACCTGTCGCGATTTTCGAAGCCTCTTCGGTTTCAAAACATTTGAATTGAACGATTCCTTAATCCGGTTCTTGTTTTTGAAAATCATTGAGATTGTCGAATGACCAACCCCAAATTCCTTTGCGAGAGATGAGTTGGATTCTCCATTTTCTAATATGCATATTATTGCACCTTTCTCTTCAATCGTAAATGCTTTACGACGAAGTTGAGATGTAATTTTTTTCACAAATCACTAACGAACAATGCGTGACCTTCAACTACCAATTACCCACTGAGACTCAAAACAAAATAAGCCATGCATGACTCTCTCCCGAACACTGCCGAAGGTGTTAGAAATCATGTCGGAAACTATAACAGGACGCTATTTATTAAAAATGGGTCACAATAAGCGACATGTCACTATAAGCGAAGTCATTATATACGACTTAGTTATAAAGAATTTTATATGAAAACCAAACTTCGCTGTGTAATTACTTCATAATAAGCGGTTGGTCAATATAGGCGGAGTCATAATAAACGGATTCCACTGTATTAACATGATTAGCGAAGGTCAATCAATCCGAAACCGAAAAATTAAATCAATTGCGTTATATAATATTTTAAATTGTAGTAACTTTAAGTCCAGTTGAATTTTTAAAAGATGTCACTCCAAGGTACACTATACGAATCAAGATTTTAGCTCTGCCAATTTTGTTAAATGCAGTGATGTAGTTCATTAGGCACATAATAAACATTTAATTTTGTTGAAAGCAATTACACAAAATTGAACGAATAGAACACACCATTTTTTTATGAATGCAAATATATGTGAATTTGGTAAATCACAATTAAATATTTTAGGACATCAAATTTCATCATATGGTGTTAAACCACTTACAGAAACAGATATTCATATTCAACCATTATCCCTTCCAAAAACCCAGTGTAAATAATGATCATTTCTGGGTTTAATACATTTTTACCACAAATTTATATTAAATTAACTCATCCTTCACAATAAATGTAGCAATAATGAGATTCATTGGGATGACACTACAGTTCAAGCATTTTCCAGTATTAAAGAAGCATTGGCACAAGCAACACTTCTTGCATTGGTTGATGTTTGATGCTTCAGATTGTTCTATCGGTGCAGTGTTCCAACAATTTATTAATAAAATCTGGCAACCCATTGCTATATATTCACATAAACTTAAAACAGAGATTATATGATACATTTATAGCCATTAGCACCATAAAAGGTTAATCAAAGTTCAACAAAACCTAATTTAAATAAATCTTCTGTCTTGTATTAATTGCCAGCGGCAACATAAGAGTGAACCTAGCTGCTAGATCTAGAAGCCGATTCGTGAAAGCGTTTTACCTAGGCCACCTAGAACACATTTACTAAAAATTGCAAAATTAGCTTTCCCTTAAATATACTGCACTTTAAACTTTTACCCCTTGTTTATTACAGGCTGGGGCTCCTTTTACGGGTAAAATTCTTAGCCTACATGCTACAGGAAATAAAAAAGAAAATTATTTAAGACTTAAATTTTTGTTATAATTTAAGAAAGTTTAATTTGTTTATTAACAGTGGTGCATTGTTAAAATTTTCAACAACAAATACACACACCTGTGTTATAAAGACATATATTTAACTGTTTTCATCAAAGTAAAATAATTGATACACAAAATTAAGAAGGGTACCGATTTTAGGAACCTTTAACTCCAGGAAAAAAAAAGAAACTATTGATTTTCAAATGAGACGGAAACTTCTTAAGAGGAATCCCCATGGTTGCCCGTACTTACAGGTCGGTGTAAAGGGGAGAGCGCACGAATATCGTAGCGCCATAAGAGCCAATGCTATTTACTACTTGAAGCATTCTAGTTGAAGCGTTCGTTTGACCCTTAAAATACTTGCTAATACATTTTTTTGAATAAAACTTTTAGAATATTCCGGTAGAAAAATAGTCAATGTATGCTTGTCTAGTTTTGAATTTTTAAATTTGTATCTCAATAAAAACTATGGACATTTGAAAATAGGGTAAATATAGAACAATATAAAAAAAAATCTAAGCAAAATATTGAAAATCATAAAACTAGAGAAGCATAGAGCGAAGTATTGGCTATCTGAAAAATAAAAATTTCATTCATTTTATTGTTGTAATAAAGGAGTTTTAAGGGTTCGACGAAACTTTGTTTAGCTATGTTTGCAGCGGGTATGGGGATTCCTCTTAAGGGGGGTCCTTTTATAATTTTTTCACAATATCGATTTTTTTTATTATATAAATCGAATGCTACAAGTTTTTGAACCGTTCAACCAATCGACTTCGCGTTTTGTCTGCCTAAATGGAAATTGAATTCTCGGGCAAGTATACCTATCAAATTGCAACATTTGGATGATTAACGATTTTTCACAGCAGGCCAAAGTGAAAAATCATGCGACAAAACTGTACCTTATTTTCAAGTGGCCGCCATTTTGTTTCTATAAGGAATTTTTTCATGTTTATTTGGTATAGATGCCTCCTCGGAATGTGAACTTCAAGTTTTTTTTGGTTTCATGCTTCTAGGTGACGAATTGCAGCTTCTATACTTCCCGCAGATAACATTTATTTTAAAAACATGACTTCCTGGAGCCACCATTTTGGACACCATTTTGTAATATTACATGTTGAAAAATTTACGGTTTGTAGACAAAAATTAAATAAACATTTTGCTAAAAACCGTTCACTTCCACAAAAAAAATTGCCAAACATCAGGTAGTTTTGGCACAATTATAAAATGACATACATTTCATGCATAACAAAACCGGCCCGGTACCTTTAAGACAATGAGAAAGCCATGCAAAGAACGACGTTTTTCTGCGCATTTGCATTTACTACTTTACTATATTTTAGATAGTATTGAATTAATTCAAAAATCTATGTTTAGAATGGGTGAAACCCTGAAATGGTTGGATTAAAATTTTCATTTTTGGTTCCATTTTTTAAATAAATGTTACGATGCGTTTTAAATATGTGTGTTATAACTATATTCGTTTATTAAATAGGATATTATGTGAACACCAGTCTTCTTTAATTCTGTATATCAGAACGTATAACCATTTACAGTCTATCTGCCAGTGAAATAGGTCGTGTATTGATAGTGATGTAGTGAGTGACAAAAGTGTTGTGAATTATTATTTAAGGTGAGGTTGATAGCTAATCTATAACGTATTATGATATTTGGATACTCTACTATATGTTATAGTATATCTTGAGTATGAATTGGTATGAATCAATATGTGAGGTTGATAGCGTATATTGATAATTGGGTATTCTACTATTTGTATTAATGTTGAGATATATGGAGTATATCTAGGTATGTGTGAAAGGAGACTAATCTGTTGAATTGTTATTGATATTAATATATGGACGATGGGACGAAGTGTCCGGATTGGTATTGAGGTATAATTATGGAGTAACGTAAAGAATATGAGCTAGACATATTAAAGGAGTATTGAGATAATACTAGAGAGTTGAATATATATGATATGAATTGTGTTGAATATGTGAGGACGATGACTATTGACAAAGGCCTTGCTGACGGTGTGTTCGGGGACCCAACGTTGGCCTGGCTGGTGGATCCGGGGCTCAACGGTGGCCTGCCTAGAGTGTCTAGGGGTCCCAACGGTGACACCACTGGTTGATGTGTTCACCAGGAAGGTGGTCCCAACGACGGTCAGAGTGTGGCGTGTGTCGCGCACGGAAGACCTCTCATACGTAACCTATACGCTTACGTATGAGGTTGACTAATTGACTTGCGTTGACGGTTGAGGGTTAAACATATATGGGGTTTTCGTATGACCCTGTGTGAGTGTGTGTGTTTGAGAGAGAGAATTATAGACTGGCTCCTCACTGAGTTTATACTCAAACCTGTATTCTAATTTCAGAGCCTAAATAGAGTATAGCCCGGATTCCGCGGGCCGTCACGTATAAATCTTTGTATATTTATACTTATGTAATTGTATGATGTTAATATTGGTTTTATTATGATAAAGCGCCATGCAGAAAATGTATCAGTGTTTAAATATCGTCGATAAGCCTCCGACTACAACAAATCTACAAGTAAGTTAAAAGCGATTTATAACATAAACATGCATAAATATGTCTAACTTTTAACAATTTTGACATATATATGTAAGCCAAATTCAAAAATCTAATTCGACCGTTTCAAAGTTTGTTATTTCATTTCACAACAATGAAAATTTCAGATTTTTTCTATTTAATTCAACTCCCTGTGACAGCGCAAAAAAAAACACGTTTTCGTGATGTTATTCTAAAATGCGTGACTGTTTCAGGGCGCCTCCATCGCTTATAAAATTAACTATATTGCTAGAAGTGAATTGGCACCGCCCAGAACAATATTTTTAAAAGTATTTGTACGATAAAATATGTTTTATGGACAGCTTGAAGTATTTTGATCTAATAAAATATATACAATCGACGTACTTCTGTTATGATAGGAGAATTACATAAGGTGGTAAATGTGAATTTCTAGGGTTATGTTCAATAATGTGTTAGTAGTTCATTATGAATTTCTCGCCCCTGAATTAATTATATATATTTATATATATATATATATATATATATATATATATATATATATATATATATATATATTTATAAATATACGATTACCCTCCAACCTTAAATTGCCAGGATTAGAAATATAAGTCAAATCTAGAATAACACTCAGCAATGTTGCTTACCCTGAAAATGACCAAAAAAATATTTTCGAACGGGGAAGTCCATCCCTTAAAAGAATCACCGCTCATATATGCTTGCCGCACATCTATGTATACAAGATTGACCCCAAAGAATTCAAATTTGCCAATCTTAACTTCCTAGGATTACCCTGAAATATTACCCTGAAATAGACAAAATTAGAAATATATGTTAAATTTGAAATAATACTCGGCAATTCCACTTAAAGTAAAAGTGACCAGTGGGTAGGTTCATCCCTTAAAACCTCCCCTCATAAATGCATCCTGCATATCTATGTATACCAAGTTGAGCTCAAGGAATTAGAATTTACTAATTTCAACCCCATAAGTCTATCTATTTGCAATTACCACAACCAAAATTTTGGTGAAACTCACAACTTCACGAATTATATATTTATATTTGCATCTAAGTTTGTTATTATAAGTTGATCGCTGATCGTACAGTATGTACACAAGAGCTATAGTATGCTGTCGTGTGTCTGCAATATTCCGACAATATTGCAGACACACGACTGCATACTATAGCTCTTGTGTACATACTGTATATATATATATATATATATATATATATATATATATATATATATATATATATATATATATATATATATATATATGTATATATCTGTTTTTTTATTTAAATAATAAACATAATATTTTACAATATTGAATATATAATTCTATCTGAATCTGAAAAAGAAATCATTTAAACAGTAATAATATATTGTCTGAGCATTCTTGTTTGTATCATTTAGATCGATAACATTATTTGTATATGTAGAATAATAATGCTTAGTTGTGTAAATATCAGTCTGCTGTCGTGTGTCTGCAATATTCCGACAATATTGCAGACACACGACTGCATACTATAGCTCTTGTGTACATACTGTATATATATATATATATATATATATATATATATATATATATATATATATATATATATATATATATATATATATATATATATGTATATATCTGTTTTTTTATTTAAATAATAAACATAATATTTTACAATATTGAATATATAATTCTATCTGAATCTGAAAAAGAAATCATTTAAACAGTAATAATATATTGTCTGAGCATTCTTGTTTGTATCATTTAGATCGATAACATTATTTGTATATGTAGAATAATAATGCTTAGTTGTGTAAATATACGAAGCATACGGAGAGTCTATTTAATTCTGAGTGTCCTTCACCGTTGAGTTACACATTACGTCACACAATTAGCACCGCCCAACCAGCTGCACGTGTAATACTGCCCTAACACCCGACCCGTCCTTCTCGTGCATGTAAAGGGGGTTGCTCATCCTCTTCAGGGGAAACAACACTGTAGCGGTTTAAAAAAATCGATTATTCCTTTTTATATAATTTTAAAGAAAGTATCTTTTCAAATATTTGCATAAAATATTATGCTGAAATTCGTAGAAATAACGAAGGTACACCGCATTTTCTTTTGACGCGCACATTGCTAACAATGGTCGTTCATAATATTTTAAGTGTGATTAGCTGTAAACGCGATTCTCTCGAAACTCTGTTTTTTGTTATGGGGATGGACGCCCGCGCTACAATTTACATCTGATATTTTTTTCTTTTGATTAAATTTGAAGCTTATAAAATTGACTATAGTTGTGCGTAGCTTCTTTTTTTAATATTTAGTTTCCTTTTCGGTCAAAAAAGTGGAGCAAAAAATTGGTATATATTTCCAAATGTCCACTATTTCACGAAAAAAATAATTCTTTTACAAAACCCCACGTACAACTGAAATTACATCTATATAGATTAAGAGAAAAGCAGGTGAGCCCAATCGCAATAAATACAATACTAAAAGCGATAGCAATTCATTATTAGAACATATTCAAATTATTCTTTATACAATAATGTAATAATATTCGACGAGTCTTTAAAATTTGGTTTATGTTGTTTTGAAAGTTTGATGACATTTCTTCTGCATTTAATATGAAATAAATGAATTTCTGAGTTTACGCATATAATTCAAAATCTTCGACATTATACTAACATTGCCCATTGAACCAATCTAACCAATTATGATCCCGAGATTTATTTATTTCTGTACCATAACAGTTTTAATTTCCATAGCCCAACATTTGAAATTGCACACATGAGTAATGTTAATATCGTTCGTTTCGTGATAAGCCAAGGATAATGAAAATTTCCTACTTTTTTAAATTAAAACATAGAAGCAAATAGTAAATATATTGGAAACTTCTTCATTTCACTTACAGATGGCGTTCAATGTCTGATATACTTCAAAATATATTTAAATTTTATTTTAAGCCTATGGGCTCACAATTTGAAAAAACTTTAATGATATAAAATATCTTAGAATTCTTAGTAAAAAATTCTAAAAAAATAAATGTTGACTAAGGACAGTAATTAGGAGTGATCTAAATTTTGGGGCCCTATCACGCCGGCCCTGCACTGACGATTGGATTTAAAATGCGACGGGAACTTCACGGGCGTAGTTATTATATGTATATCAAATTTCATTAAAATCGGCTTGGTACCTTCAGAGGAATGGCGGTCACAAACTCACATCTTACGACCGACCGAGCGAGCGAGATACATACATCCAGGTATATGAGTAATATATATTTTTGGATTCAGGGCGAAAATACAAGAACTTTTTATTAATTTTTTTTTCCGATTTGAGCATGTTACAGATACACGACCGATCACTATAGCTCTTTTGTACATACTGTGCAGCGAGCTAAAAAGAAAATTTTGTATCAGATGATTACAACCTCTTAATCAGATTGTAATTTTAATTCCGAGAATATTGAAGTCACACGACTGCTCTTGTGTACCATGCTGTAAGATCAGCTAATAATTACAAGCTTAGATGAAGATATGAATATATAATTTTTGAAGTTGTGAGTTTCACCATAATTTTGGTTGTGGTAATTGGAAATAGATAGACTTATGGGGTTGAAATTAGAAAAATTTAGTTTCTTGGGCTCAATTTGTATACTTTGCGACGTCACTTTGCGAAGGTGACGTTGGATAGTGCCTACCAGTCCCAGTTAGGGGCTGGTTACGTAATACGTGAGAGGGAGTGGGTGTTCACGCGGTCAAAATTTAGTTCTTACTGAAGGGCGCCACACTTTACAAATACCTGCAGTGGTTGTCGAAATACTTACCTGCGCAAGTCCTGAGGAAAGTGAAAAGGACTCGGGCAGGCATCCAAGGCAAAAGATACACAAGAGTTAACCTTAACACACGAAGCTCAATTATTGTCCTAAAACGGTGCAATGTACACGTTGGTCGTCGTCACTACGGAATTTTGTAGGTTATTCAACGTTGGCCAAAAAGGGAACGGAGCGTAGAATGCATTCTAGGGTCGTGGCCAATATAATAGGTGATATCCCGTGGGATCGCCGTTACAAGATAGTAGTTGTAATAGACGTGCGTGTTTTAAAGCTAACAATCCTATTCTAATAAAGTTATAGTTAGAGTGAAGCTCTCTATGTATGACAAAAATGAACAATAGCTAGGCGTAACTATACTACTGCGCAAGTTAAACAAACAATAGGTGAACTTAGAGTGAAGCTCTAATTCACAATACCAATAATTAATAATAGCTATATAAGTAACAATAAATTACGGTAATACTTATAAGGTACGAAGTACCTAAACTCAAAATTAAATTTAGAGTGAAGCCCTTTACATATTATAATACCCAATCATAAGAAATGTTATTAACAATCGTGACATAAACACAACATAACATTTAATACAGAGTGACAACGAAATTCGCAGAATCTGAAGGACGTACTAGACAAAATGTAAAATGGAGGCGACTACGGAGGATGGCGGGGTGCGCAAGCGCGGTACTGTCCGTAACAGATGTTCAACGTCAAGGTCGATTGATAAAATGGAACTATCTCACCCCAGGTAGTTTCGACAGGTGTGCCCCGGTGACAAGGACACTACTAAGCCTGAGCGGTCGCAATAATTATTTTCCAATTTCGACAGCGGTCTGCCGTCCCTCCAAGTTCTTCACCAATAATTAGCGATAGTTCTCAGACTGGCGAAATTTCCAGGTGATCGTACAAGCAGGGTCCAAGATGCCAGTGGTCCAAAATCCAATGGCCCAAAGTTGTAGGGTCCTAAAATTCAGAGTCCGAAATTCAAGGGTCCCAAAAGGCATGGGAGTCCCAAAATTATGGGGGTCCTAAAGTCCAAGTAGTACGACTTCAGTGGTCCAAAAGTCCAAATAGTACGACTTCAGTGGTCCAAGATTGTAGGGTCCAAAAGTCAGGCTAAGGAGAGTGAAACGATAAGTCGAGACGCTGGTTGCGATAATAAAATTCCGCTACTTACGAGGCAGTATCCCTGAACCACGCCAGATAAAAGTGGTTTTTCCGTCCACGACGACGTGAAGAATTTCACGGACAGCCTAGATTTAGGGTAGAGGGTAATACTAGGATGTTAAGAATGGCAAATTTAAATTCCTTGAGCTTTTCAGTTCGATATTATTTAAGATAAAGGCTGTGTGAAGGCGTAGAAAAACGTCGTTTTTCAGATAGGTTTGTCGTAATCTTAAGAAATGAAGGATTCTGGATGATTCCACAATTACAGAATGCTTTGAAAGTAAGTTAAAATGACCGGCAGTATAGAAGCTGATTATCTTATGACTCAAGTTAGAAACTTTGTTCATCAAGTTGCCTTGCTGTTTTCTACAGTACCATAAAATAAATTGGTTCTAGACGCGCGAAATGACTTTCCGTAATAGAAAACGTTTTATTTAAATTGTGTAATAAAGTATCATTTAACTTCAGCACACATCTATAGCAGATAGCATTATGTGTAATCACTCAATTTTTTTTATTTAGAGATAAATGTGTGGCTATCGAAATAATAGATTTTCCAAATGTCCAATCAATTGCAAATAGAATATATATTTTTGGATAAAGCTTTCAAAATGCGAGTTCATTATATAACATCTTGTTTTTAAAATCAATGTATACTCAATAGAACGAGGTATCAAAAAGTTTTGTAATTATGAAAATAAAAAATCTTATATTTAAAAAATAAATCTAGGTAGATAATTTGGCTTTACTCGTGCTACATCTTTACTATGTCAGAAACGGTACAAATTAGAGTAATAGTGATACTTATAATAACTTTTGTTTAAATTTTTTCTCAATCAACCTGCAGTTTCTACACCGAATCTTCTTATACGTATAATCAACACCAGAAAATGTTGTAGTATATTTATATTGTTTTTGCAATAGAATACAAAGTCCACCTATTCCGATATTTAGGTCCTCACCTAGCACTCACACTAACCTCACTCTATATTCAATTGATGCAACTTGTACAAACATGCATTGGCTTCGCTAAATAATTATTTGTGTACAATATAAATAATTCCAGACAATGAATTTATCACACGGCAATCAGTATACTATAATTCAAAGAACTATCAAATATCAATCTAACATTCAACCTAATATACAATAGATCTCATTTACGACAAAATATGTTAAAAAAATATATGTGCAAGGTAATCTTCTATAGGTACTGGCAGCATTGCCTCTTAGACCGATGACACCCACGGTGGTTTGTGCCGACTCGGCTGCCGTGCGAGGAAGGACACACATAGCGGTAATCTAGGTACCAAGTCGGCTCGAAGCTGCCTGATATCGATTGCAGCAGTGTTTGTCTAACACCATTTGAAAACAAATAGATTAGTGCCGAGTCGGCACCAACCGCTGTGTCTGTCATCTCTCTTACCTTGCCGTAAAATATTTCTTTTTCATGATCAAAACTGTTTTACAATATTGAGATAATTTGTACATGTGTAGAAACTTGCTTGTCGAGCATAAATATTTAAATTTTCAATTGTTTATTAATTTTTTTTTTTTTTAATGGACTTTAGGTTTAGGTTCCTATTCAAAGACACATATGACTTTTGTAATACTGGCATTTTTCTATTTTTTCATGGGATCATATTAAGGGGGTCTTTTAATACACAATAACTCTGGAAGTATTTGGGCTATAGTTACAAATATTCGTTATATGTCGACCAAATTTAGTAGATTAAAATCATCAATTAACAAAACACAGATTAAATAAATTATTTTAAATTTATTGGGTGTTACACAGTGCCTGACCAGCGACCAATAAATTAACCTCAGCCTTGTATATTTATTGGAAATTTTAATCTTTTATATTTAGGAGAAAGTAGCTTATTCAATAAATTTATGTTGGTTGCATTGCGAAGTTTGACATTTTCTAACCTAGCGGTTTTCAAACTTTTGTAGTTCGTGTCCCCCTTTTTAACCTTTAATGCTTCTGTGTCCCCTGCATAATATAAGTTGGATGAGAATAACCCAATACGCAAGACGTTATTTAACTCTATTTGGTAATATTGGCTACGGCATAGCGCCCACGCTGCCGCTTTGGTGCAGTCGCGCCGCATTGTCACCGACAGCGCGTCTGTCGTTAGTTGTGACTGTTGTGCATGTCAGAGTGTGTGTGTGTGTGTGTGTGAACGCTCTAGAACCGAAACTGTCGAACGTAAAATTATGAAACTTCAAACTTAAGACTTGCATATGGTCTAGTTGCGCACCTCCTATTTTTGAAAAGAATATTCAAACCGGCAGTGCATGTTGTGTTAACATTTCGACAAGAAAACATAATAAACTCAATTAGATAAATGACATTTCAGAATATTTCTGTAGAGTATTCGTTAGTTTTGATAGCAAGTACCTTAACCCACTGCATATAATAGACCCCCTCTCCGATTTTCACTGGGCGCGCGCGAGTAACAGTTTGAATGCGCAGTGGCAGGGGATGTACTGTATTATACTGGGGGCCATCGAAAATCTACTATACATACAGATACACGATATAAAAATGGGCACGAGCGCGTCCCTGCACCGAGAGAAAAAGAAGACCGCGCCGAACATCACTGCGCATAAACAAACACACACATACAAAACTCACAAGAAGTCGTTTGAAGATCTATTATATGCAGAGGGTTAAAACCATTACAAATTGGTATTGGTATAATTTACCATCCATTAATTTGGTTGGTTTTCATAATGTTTCTGTTGGATTATTATTACCTAATATTAATTTTTTATAATCAATATCTATGTTTCATATTAAAGATACAATATTTGATAGCATAATAAAATAATAAGATAATTGCTACAATTTCAGTGTATTACTGTGGATTATTGGTATTTTTTGACAGTCTGTTTGGAATATATATATATATATATATATATATATATATATATATATATATATATATATATATATATATATATATATCTACATATATATATATATATATATATATATATATATATATATATATATATATATATATATATATATATATATATATATATATATATATATAAATTAAATCAACGACTCGGAGAGTTTGATTTTTAAAAATTTATTCTTTATTTTAAACAAGGTTACAATGCGACTGTACTCTGCAAGAGTTCTACACTTTCTGCTTATGTCTATTTTACAGTTAGTGTTTTGTTACATATCTCGTGTTTTATGGAAAAGTACTGATATAATGCTGCCTCCACCACTAGATGAAAGAATACCTGTTTCAATAGGTATTGTTTCAATGGTGATTACATTATCTTTTCTTAATTTAGGTTTACATATTTTTGACATGATTATAGAATACATTTTTTGAGTTAATAGCATTACAAGTATTATACATATTACATAAAGTAAAATATTGTAGAACATTGAATGTGATTCAGTTAAATAATTTTCTTTTAAATGCGTTATTTCTTGTCGTGGTAATTTAATTGTTTCTAAACTTTTTATGTTTAATGTTTTATTGGTGACTAATTTATTTTTAATATTATCGATATTTAAATTTATTACTTTGTCAAAGTTAATTTTCATATAAAATTTTTGTTTGTTAATTAAACAATTTTGAATTGAGTAGATACCTGCAATTTCTTTCTCTTGTATTTCATTGCCACATTCAAAGTTCATTAATTTTTTGTTGGGTAAATATAGGTATACAATATTTGAATTGGGAATTGGAATTATTTCGTTATGGTTAAGCAGTTTGTTATATTTGCAATTATTATTATTTCTATTAAAATACAAGTTTTCTAAACACTTATCTGGTAAAATGTTTCCTGGGGTACATATGTGTAAATTATCTTCTACTAGTGTACATTTATGTAGATAGTTGATTTGTAAATTCGTTTTAGAATAGTATCCTTTTAGTATATTTAAGGTTACATAATTATTTTCATGTGTAGTGGGAATTGGGGTAAATTGTAAAAGTTCGGTTTCTGTGAGAGGAATAGGAATGTCGATTAATATATTCAAAACGAGTTTTTCATATTTGCAATATGTTTTAACTAATAGTTGATTCTGCCAATTTTTTATTATGAGGTTTTTAAGATTATCCGGTAATAATTTATTGATTTCCAATTTTATTTCTTCTCTAGGTAATATACCGAAATAGAGTGTGTTTGTTTCACAAAAGGCAAAAGTTGTTTCGATTTCGTTGATGACACTTATTAGGTTTGTTGCTGTGAATACTAGTTGTGTAATTATGTTTTCTAGATATAGCATATCGGTATTATCTATGATTTTACCCACAATAGTTTCTAGTTCGTTAATTTTGGTTTGGATCATCTCGTTATTATTGTTTATTTTATCTATTTGTTTATTGAAGAAATTTGAAATATTATTATTGAACACGATAACTTGGTTAAGATTATCTTTGAGCATGTGTTGATTTTCATTTATTGATTTTAGAGCATCGTTGTATTTTTCTTCGTCTGCAGAGTCTAAGTTTCCGGTAATACTTTTAACAACGGAACCTAATCCGTTTATTAGTCCTCGTTTTCCTATATTATTGTTATTCAAAAGGATTTGTATTTTATTATTAATTATATCTAAGAAGTTTTCTAGCATTATGAAGTTATTATATAAATATTTTATTTGTGAATTTTCATATTTTGTGGTTATTTCTGACTTAACTTTATTATAATGTAGCGTTAGATTACTATAAGATTCTTTAATTTTGTTTAGTTTAAGGTTTACGTAAATATACTTATTATTAGTGGAAATTAGGGCCTTTCCTAATTTTAAGATGTTGATGCCGGGATTGTCTCTTTCGTCTTTGACGTTGATGGTTGCGATTGTTCGCGGGATTCTGTAAATTTGCGATACGGTTTTAACTTATCAATTTTTATCTTTTTATTTTTTTCTGTTAGTATTTGTGCCTTGTCTTTTATGTAGGTTTTGATTACTTGTTGTTTATAAGCAGGTTTTTCTATTTTCCTGGTATTTCTCTTAGCTTGCTGTTCGTAGACCTTTTTGTGTAATTTATAACTGTTTACTTTTGAGGTGGCGTATTTCATTTTATTTCCTTCTAGCAAAGCTTTGGTTTCTTCATAGACTTTATCCATGATATCTTTGTGTGTTTGAACGTAATTATCTGTTATTATTTCGGGTGATATTTGTTCGTTTGATTCGTTAAAATGACCGAAAAGAATGTCGTTCGTTGAACGTTTAGTTACGGAGTGAATGCTTTGGTTATAAGCTTGAAGAGCGTATCGAATTTTATTACTGGTACCTAAATCGTTAAAATCTTTATTTTGTTCTAAGATTCTCATGTGTTCTATGATGGTGGAATGAAATCTTTCAATGTTACCATTACTTTTGGGGTTATTTACGCTTATAAGGTGTATACGAATTTTCTTTATTGATAGAAAATTATAAATTAGTTGATTGATGAATTGTAAACCGTTATCTGAAATAATTAAACTAGGATTTCCAAAAATTGCAAAATATTTAATTAATTTTTGAACTATAGTTAAGGTGTTAATATCTGGCAAATGATAAATTTGGGCATGCTTAGAAAAACTATCAATTATCGTTAAGAATTTTTGTTTCTTTAATGATAGTATATCTATGTGAATTACTTCTAGTGGTTTTGATGCTGTGGGTGTTTTCAGTATAGGAATTTTAGTTGGATTTCTTTCGTATTTGTTTTCTTGGCATGTCTCACAGTTATTTATAAATTTTGATATAGATATTTGCATGTTGGGCCAATAGTATTTCTGTTTTAATTTGTTATAAGTTTCTACTATACCTCGATGGTTCGTTTTACCAAGGTGATAATTTTGAATTAATTCTATTTGTTCATCAGATAATTCGATATCTTCTAGTTGCGATTGGCAGTTAATTAATTTATAGGTTCCAGGTTGAAAATATACACGTAATAGGGAATTTAGTGTGTTTTGAAATTTTTCGGGTACTATACAATGATATTTAATGCCCGGTACACAATATTCTTTTATGAATTGTGATAAAGCGTTTTCGCAACCCTTTTTATTAAGATACATATATATTCTTTGTTTATCGTGCTTAAATAGTTTTTTGATTTCGATGCTGTTTTTTGAAGTCGTTTCTTTGAAGATTATCTGATTTTTGCCAAAATTTACAGGGACTTCTTCATAATGAAGTCCATTTATCGGTGATTCATCGTCAGAGTGTTGTGTGCAGCTATCGGTGTCTTTTTGCGCGATAATAGAGTTTGCATAGTTTTGGACAGGGTCTAGAGTGAAAACATTTATTTGTATATTGGTATTTTGAAAAGTTTGTTTTAGTAGATTTTCTAGGTCGTACCAATTTTGTTTATCGAGGCCAGATCCTAATTTAGGTATATTGATAGAATTAATATTATTTTGAAGTAAATATTCTCTTAATTGTTTCAGGCAAGTTTCTATATCTTTTAAATTTGGTTTGTCATAGTAATTATTTTTTGTTATTAAATGAATAATCGGTTTTGGTGACATTTTAATAGCTATTTTTCCTTGGATTTTAATTTTGTCTAAGTTAATTGTTGTTTTAAATTTTTCATTAATTTGTTTGGCAAAACCTTGACTCATTTTAAAATCTTTAGATATGCAGTGTGCTATGAGTTCTGAGTGATCGAAAATGTTTGTATTTAAGTAATTTATTGCAAAAGATTTTGGAATTCTGGATAAGTAATCTGCGACATAATTTTGTTTACCTTTTTGGTATTCTATATCATAATTATATTCACTTTATTTGAGTTTCCACCTTATTAGTTTTTGATTGGGTTCTTTCAAACTATTCAGCCAAATTAAGGGTTTATGGTCGGTTATCAATTTGAATTTGTTTCCGTAAAGGTAAGGGTGAAAATGTTTAATAGACCAAATTATCGCCAGTAATTCTTTTTCAGTGGTGGAATAGTTGATTTCATGTTCGTTAAGTGTTCTACTTGCGTATGCTATAGGTAAATCTTTTCCTTCAATACTTTGTGAAAGCACTGCACCTAATGCAAAATTCGAAGCGTCGGTTGTTAATCTAAATTGTTTGGAAAAATTTGGGTATTGTAATATTGGTGAATTTGAGAGTAGCAATTTACATTTTTCAAAGCAAGAAATATATTCTTTATCCTCAATGTTAATTTTGACATTTTTCTTTAGACATCTAGTGAGTGGTTTTGTTAATTTAGCGAAGTCTTTGATGAATCTTCGATAATAACCAAGTAGACCAAGAAGTGATTTAATTTCTTTAGGTGATTTTGGAATTGGGAATTTTTTTATAATTTCAATTTTACTAGGATTAGGTTTTATACCATCGGTGGTGATTACATGGCCAAGGTAAGCGACTTCTTTCCGCAGGAATTCGCTTTTATCTAATTGTATTTTTAGATTAGCTTCCCTTAATCTTTGAAAAATGGTTTTAATGTTTTGTATATGTTCTTGTAAGGAGGTTCCTAATATAATAATGTCATCTAGGTAGACAAAGCATATTTTATTTATAAGGTCTTTGAGCACAAAGTTCATTAACCTTTGAAATGTACTTGGGGCATTTTTCAGCCCAAAAGGCATTCTGAGGAATTCAAAATGACCCTGGTCTGTGGAGAAGGCTGTTTTCTCTATCGAACCGTGATCCATTTCTATTTGATGAAAACCGCTGATTAGGTCAATAGTCGTAAAATAGTTCGCTTTTCCTAGTTTGTCAAGAATTTCTGTTATATCGGGGATTGGAAATTTGTCGTCTATGGTTTTGGAGTTTAATTTCCGATAGTCTATCACCATTCTAAATTTTTCTCTTCCTGAAGCGTCTTGTTTTTTGGGTATAATCCAAATTGGGCTACTCCAGGGTGAATATGAGTGTCTAATTATTTTGTCATCTAGTAATTTGTTAATTTGAGAATTTACTTCATCTTTATAAATTATGGGGTATTTATAGGATCTTTGATATATGGGTGTTTCGTCTAATGTATTAATTTTATGTTTGATTTTATTAGTGAAGGTGAGATTTTGATTTTCGGGAAGAGTTAAATCTTGGAATTCTTTTATTAATTTATTTAAGTGGTTAATTTCTATATCGTTGAGGTGCTCTGTTCTGAGGTTAAGTTTATCGCAAGTTTCGTGAAAATTCAATTCCAAATTATTTTGGTGGAAGTAACTAAATTTGAATTTGTGTTTATTTAATAATCTAATTGTGTCATTAGGATAGTCTATGATTGCTCGTAATAATTTTAAACCAGAATTACCTATTACAATATTGAAGTCTTTGTGAAATTCATAAATGTGACATTTCAATTTTATATTAAATAGTTCTGCAAAAGTATAATAATTTCCGTGAGAGATGGCATTGGCTGTTTGAATTTGAAAATATTCGGGATATTTTTTGAATTTATTTTTGTTTTTGTCTACAAATTTTTGACTTATAAAATTTTCGGATGATCCTGTGTCTATTAAAATTCGACAATTTTTAAATTGAACGAATGGTAATCTAGAGGTATAGTTGGCTAGGGATTCAAATTTTCTTGAGGGAGTATGCAAAAATTTTCATTGTCAATTTCCGGTTCTGTGTTGTTGCATTCAAAATTTTCATTATCTGTTTGTTCAATGTTTTCTAAGTCAATTTCGAGAGTGGGTTCGTTGTCATGTTCGAGTAATTGCAAGTCTTCTCGAATTCTTTTTATTTGTGGTCGAAATGTGTTTGTACTAATCGACATAGGTTGCGGATAAGTATTTCTTTGTTGTTGTGGGTAGGTGGGCTTGGGTTTGAAATTTGAATTGGGGAAATTTTGTGGTTGAGAGTATCGAACCATTGGGGATCGATGTGGAGTTTGGTATTGAGTGTTCGGTTTGTATGTGGGTGTTGGTGGATTTATTTTTTGTTTTACAAAATTATTTTTGTTTATATTTGTGTGAATATATTGGAAGTCATTGTTTATTAAATTCTGCACGTCGTTTAATGATTTTGGATTTCTGGCCGCATGTTGGCTTCTGTATGGTTTTTTACAATTAATTATGAAATTATGAGCAGCGTATGTTGTCATAAATATTTCTAAATTTTCGAAACCGGTACCAAAGTTTAATTTTAATAGGCCCATAAGTCTGTTAAAGATATCTTCATATTTATGGGAGTATGCAAAAATGTCTTCGTTAGATTTTTGTTGTAAGTGAGATAATTCAGTTAAGAAATGAACTTCGTTTCTTTTATCTCCATATTCTCCAACTAATAAATTTTTTAAGGAAGTCCAGTCGGTGTAAGTTTTAGTTGCTAATTTGGCGTTAGCTTCTTTAATAATTTTTTTTCTGATTGTAAGAAGTATTATTCTTTTGGCAAGTTGGGATAAATTTTGTTTATTTATGATGTCAAGGATTTCGTCCCAAATTGTGATGAAATGCGATAACGTGCCTGTACTTCCATCATATTCGGGGATAATTTCAATTAATTCTTTAATGTCGGATGATATTTTAGGAATGGTACTAATTAGGGGTGGTTGAATTATTTGTGTAGGTGTAGTCATTGTTAGATATTAATGTTAATATTTATGTGTTGAGTGATACAAATTTGATTGTTGAAAGATTTTTTCTTTTATAATTTTTTTTTTTCTATGCTTGTTTGTTGTTACGTTAATATTATTAGTCAGTGATTCGCTCAAGTTACGTTAATTTAAACTAACAGTGATTCGTTCAACAATCAGAACAGCTTATGCAAAAAAAAAATAACTTACAATATTATTAGTATGAGATTGGTGATAGCCAATTTCATGATTGGTTGTGGGTTGGGGTTGATTGATCTGATCGGATGGGTGGTCTCGATGCAGTTGCTGTGTTGAGGTACCGTTGATCGGGTTGCCGTTGATGGGCCGGATCTGGTGTCTCTAAGTTGACGACGATATGATTTGCCTTTCTTCGCCGGAGAGTTGTGGTAGTATCTTGTTGATTTGTGTCGATTGAGGCACTGGCGGAGCACAAAATCGTATTGCTTCGATTTTCGTGAGAAATTTTCAACGAATTGATCTCATCAAGAGTTGTAGTGAGATTTCGAATTTCTTGCACTTGGAGCCTTGCTGTTCTTTTGATGCCGTATTTAACACTTGAAAGTGACGGTTTTAACTTTTAATCGAAATAGAACTCGCGTTTTGAGATTATTCGTAGTGAAAATCTTTTTGGCATCCTACCGACTGCGCCAATTAAATCAACGACTCGAAGAGTTTGATTTTTAAAAATTTATTCTTTATTTTAAACAAGGTTACAATGCGACTGTACTCTGCAAGAGTTCTACACTTTCTGCTTATGTCTATTTTACAGTTAGTGTTTTGTTACATATCTCGTGTTTTATGGAAAAGTACTGATATAATGCTGATGCTGCAGAATGGTTGGTTATATAATTTATATATATATATATATATATATATATATATATATATATATCTACATATATATATATATATATATATATATATATATATATATATATATATATCTACATATATATATATATATATATATATATATATATATATATATATATATATATATATATATATCTATATATATATATATATATATATATATATATATATATATATATCTATATATATATATATCTATATATATATATATATATATATATATATATATATATATATATATCTACATATACATATATATATATATATATATATATATATATATGTATATAATGAGATCTACGTGGAAGAAAGTTCTGCGTTGGCCACAACCCATTATGTCATATTGAGCTAAGATGAAAATTACGCGTACTACAATGACATGTAATGAGAAGTCCTTGACATAAAATTATCAAACTATATTTATTAAAATTTCTGTTATAAATTACATGAATGCTTAGGTCATTCGTTAGTAACTTCTGATCCAAGGCCAATATGGGGCCATAGCTCGGATAAATTCATTTTGAGATTTGGCAGGCACGTTTATTTATGCATTCTATTTTCTGTTACGTATTTCTGATTACAAACATGTTAAAATAAAAGATATTAAAAATGTAACTTTCTTTTACGAATATACAAGTTTTACTCATCCCTGCATCGAATCTGGCTATTTTCGGCATGTTATCTGTGTGTGTGTTTTTGTGCATGAGTGAACGCTCTAGAGCTAAAACTGTTGATAATATAATTTGAAACTTTAAATATAAAACATTTATATAACATAGGTGCGCACTTCTTAATTTTGAAATCAATAAATTAACCGGATGTTAAGGATTACTCCTGCTACTATTAAATGTCTCGAAAACCGCATGAATAAGATAAAAAGTGGATCTCCTAAAAGTTGAAGATATTAAATTGTTTAGCAACTTTTATCTAAATTGCTATTTTTCAAATGTACGATTTACTGAAAAATTGCTTTTGAAGATGGTTATTTTATATTTATGTTTACTTAGTTATAATATTTATTGATGTTATTTTGATGAAATCGTAGGGTGTATTTAAAACAAAATAAAGCATTATTATAAATACAGTTAGTGAAAGGACAAGAAAGTCGTTTGAATACCATTTCAGCTTTTCACTGAATTATTGCTGTTTGTAATCTGTGTAATAGGTTATCAAACAATGCTAGATTGGCACTTGAAAGTAGATATCGAAATAGCACGGCAATTAATAAATGACGATTAACAGATTAACGACTTATCAAGACGCTGCAAGCAGCAGCTATTGATATATACATTCCAATTAAGAGGAATTCCCATACCCGCTGCAAACATAGCAAAACATAGCCAATACTTCGCTCTAAGCTTCTCTTGTTTTCGATTTTCAATATTTATATTTTTAATATTCTATATTTACCCTATTTTCAAATATCCATAGTTTTTATTGAGATACAAATTTAAAAATTCAATACTAGACAAGCATACATTGACTATTTTTCTACCGGAATATTCTAAAAGTTTTATTCAAAAAAATGTATTAGCAAGTATTTTAAGGGTCAAACGAACGGTTCAACTAGAATGCTTCAAGTAGTAAATAGCATTGGCTCTTATGGCGCTACGATATTCGTGCGCTTCCCCCTTTACACCGACCAGTAAGGACGGCCAGCATGGGGATTCCTCTTAAGGTCTCATTTTGTTTTTTTAGCAAAGCAATGCTGCTGCTGTACTATTACATTTTCTAAAGGTTATCTAACATAAAAGAACATTTACTTCGATATACTTGCCTAGTTGAGGAATTAACTCAATTTAAGTGATATCTATAGTTTTGCTGCAATAGGTTATATATAAATTACGTATATGGTGAATTAATTTATATGTTTTCTATAAGTGATTTTCGACTTTTGGGCGATAATCAGGATATACCTGAGGCCTAGTTTAGCAAGGGCTGTTAAGAGCCTAGGCTGTGAACAAGTGATGTCAGTTTTCAAATTTGTTCGACGATATCCAGACATACGTAACATTACCTCCCTCCAGACTTTAAGAAACCACAACCTGATGTATATTTATTTCTTTTCGTTACGAATAGAATGTATGTTTTGTCGCATACATATATGTTACATTTTTTGATACATGGCAGTTTTAATTTTCTATTGCATACATGTACTTTACTCTTTCTGTAACACGGTAAACATGATTTCCTATCGCATACAATTCTTTATTAGCTGACTAAAGTATTTTATGCGAACACATGATCGAAACACTTCGCATATACCCACTTAAAATATTTTAATTCTTTCAATATATTTAATTTTTTGTTTCTATGATTAGTTTGTATGATCATCAATGGACATTTAAAAAAATGTATTTTTTTTTGGAAATCTACTAAATTGGTTAGAACGTGAGCACATCGTGTAAACTGTCAACTACCTAAATATAGTGAAAAATACATAAATAAAATTTGTGTACCAACCGCATAGGCGCAAGAAACACCTTGAAAAGGTATAGTGCCAAATTTATAAAACCTCCCTCAAAACATACCCTATCCCAAACAAAAAGTTTCCACTCACTTATACCAAAAAAAATCCCCAAATGTACAACCAACTACATCTATACAAATTCATTCCAAACTAATCCCAATCGATAAAATCAACATCAACATGTCCCAACAACAAAACTCGCAGCTCACCACCTCATTCTCACAAATAATACAACGCAACCCAAATAACACAAATGAATTTCCGAAAAAAGACCAAGCAATCATAATTCCCTCAGTAGACGGAATAAAAATTAAAGAATATGTATTAGCTATAGGAAATATAACTAATCCAAAAAATATTCTTTTCGCATCAAGGATCTCAAATAATAGAGTGTGCATTTACCTCAACAACAAAGATAATGTAAAAAATTTAACCCAAAATTTTAAACAAGTTGAAATCGAAAACCACCAAATCACAATAAGAAGCCTAAATACACCAACAAAAAGAATTATCATAGGAAACGTGAGCCCAACCATTCCACACATTTTGATAGAACAAACTCTCAAAAACCTCGGCCTAAAATTATCATCTCCAATAACCTGTCTAAGAACTGGTATGCAAGAGCCCGAATACTCGCACATATTAAGCTTCCGCCGTCAAGTCTACATCAACCCAGAGGAAAACACTGAATTCAACATCCCAGACTCCATCACAATTGAACATGACGACACGAGCTACAAAATATTCCTGAGTGAAGATACGGTATCATGTTTCTCCTGCAAAGAAAAAGGCCACACAGCTAACCAATGCCCTACTACATCACCAATTCAAGCACCAACCAATCGCACTTTCACACCACCCCCTGCACCCTATCCTATATTAAATCCCACTCTTCAATCAACTTCAACCCTCTCGAAGTCACCCCAAACAAATGACACAAACACAACAACCCCGCCTATAAACATAAACACAACAACCCCACAAATTAGTTTGGAGTCTGTGGCTGATAACTTGAATAATAATAAAAACCCCTTAACCACAAAGTATTTTAATTGAGCTAAATACGTATTTCGACAACTAAGTTCTCATCATCAGTAGCAATGGGAGTATAACGTAATATCTCTGGCTAAGGCAAAGACCAAGAATGATGTGCTCTTTACAAGGATATCAAGGTTACACTAACTTATGAGCTAAGTATTACCTATATATATACTAATCAACAGTTACGCTTGGTCAACCTAGGGAGACGTGTCTTCTAATAAACCATAAAGTGCCGATTTCGGTATAGGACCTTTGTCGGAGTTCATTATCTTATCTGAATTTTTAAAAATATATATGCTTTCCAAAGAATCTAATTCTTTATTTGAAGACACGGATCTCACTAGTTTTAAATTATCATTAGTAATAGGATGACCTGTAGAAAAAATATGTTGAGCTACACTAGACTTATCAGGATGGTTATGCTTTCCAAAGAATCTAATTCTTTATTTGAAGACACGGATCTCACTAGTTTTAAATTATCATTAGTAATAGGATGACCTGTAGAAAAATATGTTGAGCTACACTAGACTTATCAGGATGGTTATGTTTAAAATGGGCAATATGTTCTTTAAATCTAGTTTTAATTGCACGTCTAGTTTGGCCAATATACTTTTCTCCACATTCATCGCAATGGATTTCATAAATTCCGGACTTATCTTGATTTTCAATTTTGTCCTTGGGATTACCTAAAAGATTCTTAATGGTGTTTTTGGAAGTATAGGAGATGCCGAAATTAAATTCATTGTATATGCCAGTTAATCTATGATCAATTAAATATTTAGATGAGTCTTCAAAAGATTTCATACGAAAAGCTTGCAAATTAAGAATTATTAACAACTTGGAGCAATCCAAAGAAAAAGCCTCATCACTTTACAGTTCCGAATTCAAAGTTATTAAAGGACTCAAACAAAAAAACTGCTTTTACATGAAGGCTGACAAAGGGAATAGTATTGTAATCTTAGACAAACAGGAATATTTTAATAGAGTCAATCAAATGATTACAGAGGGTCCTTATGAAAGACTATCTAAAAATCCACTAACTAAAATGATTAGTCAAACTAAATCCATTTTTAAGGAATGTCCTAATTTAATTACACCGAACATAAAATTTAGATTAAATATATCTAATCCTGTAATACCAAAATTATACTGTTTGCCTAAGATTCATAAACCCGGAAAGGGTATGAGGCCAATTGTATCTTGTATAAATTCCCCAACTTATCAACTGTCGAAATGGCTCGTTAATGAATTTAAAAATTTACCTATTAAACAAGATGATTTTTCAGTTCAAAGCTCAATGGAGTTTATTAATCATACTAAAAATTTAACTTTAGAAAAAGGTGAAATTTTAGTCTCATTTGACGTTTGCTCTTTATTTCCAAGTGTCCCCATCCCTCAGGCTCTTACATATTTAAAAGAACTGTTAATTCTAAACGATCTAAACCCAGATATTGTCAATGAATATATAAAACTAACTACACACTGCATGTCTCAGACTTACTTTCAGGTAGAAGGAAATTTTTACAAACAACATGAAGGGACAGCTATGGGCAACTGTTTATCACCTTTCATTGCAAACTTATTTATGAGTAAATTTGAAACGGATTTCAAAGAATCAGCTACATATTTTCCTAGGGTGTGGGTAAGATATGTTGATGATATTTTTGCAATTTTTGATAGTAATAAAAATTATATTAATGATTTTGTAGATAAATCAAATTCCAAATTCAATAGCATTAAGTTTACATACGAAATAGAGACAAAAGTTTCCTCCTACTTCCAACTTCCATTTCTAGATACTTTAGTCATCAGAAATAATAATAAATTAGAATTTGATATTTATAGGAAAGAAACCAACGTTAACCGTTTTATTAGTTCAGATTCATATCATTGTCATCAGCACAAAATAGCGGCAATCAATTTTCTTATTCATCGTTTGTTAAACTTCCCTTTAACAAAGGATAAATATGATAAAGAACTAAAATACATCAGAAATATTGGCACTTATAATGGTTTCTCTCCTAAGATTATCAATGACATTTTACGTAAACAAAAACAAAAACATATAATTAAAAATTCCACGACTCTTGTTACTTCATTATCATCTAAAAATCAAAAATTTATTAAGTTCCCATTTCATAAGTACGCCACCAAAGGATTAACTGGCATATTCAATGAATTTAATTTCGGCATCTCCTATACTTCCAAAAACACCATTAAGAATCTTTTAGGTAATCCCAAGGACAAAATTGAAAATCAAGATAAGTCCGGAATTTATGAAATCCATTGCGATGAATGTGGAGAAAAGTATATTGGCCAAACTAGACGTGCAATTAAAACTAGATTTAAAGAACATATTGCCCATTTTAAACATAACCATCCTGATAAGTCTAGTGTAGCTCAACATATTTTTCTACAGGTCATCCTATTACTAATGATAATTTAAAACTAGTGAGATCCGTGTCTTCAAATAAAGAATTAGATTCTTTGGAAAGCATATATATTTTTAAAAATTCAGATAAGATAATGAACTCCGACAAAGGTCCTATACCGAAATCGGCACTTTATGGTTTATTAGAAGACACGTCTCCCTAGGTTGACCAAGCGTAACTGCTGATTAGTATATATATAGGTAATACTTAGCTCATAAGTTAGTGTAACCTTGATATCCTGGTAAAGAGCACATCATTCTTGGTCTTTGCCTTAGCCAGAGATATTACGTTATACTCCCATTGCTACTGATGATGACAACTTAGTTGTCGAAATACGTATTTAGCTCAATTAAAATACTTTGTGGTTAAGGGGTTTTTATTATTATTCAACAACCCCACCTGTAAACACAAATACAACAACCCCATCTATTAACAAAGAAAATACATCACAAGAACATTCTCTCCCAACCAGAAACAAACGAACTACCTCAGCAAGTGATGAAAATACCCAACCTACCCAAAGCAGTGACACCATAGAACAAACAAAGAATACCCAGAGACCTCACACCAAACCATGTTTCACACATCCAAGACATCCTTCAAACAAAGCCACATATTGGAAAAAACAAAAACAATGTTCTCAACTACACAGAGTTCAAGAAATTAATTGAAAACGCTTTAGGTGCAAACGACCCACTAATTATAGCGAAAGACCTTACAGACAACATTCCAAAACTCCTAGAAATGTTAAGAAATTTACACAAATATTTAAGAAAAAAAGGAGTAAAAAGTATTTACACCAGACTTATCAATAAAATAGAAGAACTTTACCTTAAAGAAGACGAAGAACAAGAGGAAATCGCTAATACTTATATAATTAAAAAATAAATAAAAATGTCAATTGTTCAATGGAACTGTGACGGCTATTATGCCCACTAAGGTGAACTACAAATCCTCACACACGAATTCTTACCCAACTATATATGTATCCAAGAATCGCGGCTACACGACTACCAAACTGTAAAATTTCCTAGATACTCCACCTTCAGGAAAGACAGAATAAACGAGCGAAATGCCAGTGGAGGAGTATTGACACTAGTTCGAAACAACATTCACGTCGCAGAAATTCCCCTTACTACCACCCTTGAAGCAATAGCTATAACAACCTTTACACCAACGAAAATAACCGAAGCCCTGGACCTGATAACATAAACAACGACATGATAAAACATTTACCAGAAGAAACTGCCCAACACCTGTTGGAAATCTACAATAAAATATGGACTGGAAACATTTATCCGTAAAAATGGAAAGAAGTTATTACAGTTCCTATACTAAAACCAAATAAAAATAAAACAGAGCCAGGTAACTATCGTCCAATATCGTTATCCAACTCCATGTGTAAAGTATTACAGAAGATAATTAACAGAAGTTTAATATGGTATCTAGAAGCAAACAATCTTCTCAACAATAGTCAATGTGGTTTCAGAAAAGAAAGATCAGCAACTGACCAAATTGTTGCACTGGAATCAGAAATTCAAGACGCCTTCAGAAACAAACAACATGTAATAGCAATATTCCTCGATATCCAAAAAGCCTACGACACAACATGGAAATATTACATCATAAAATCTATGAAGGAAATCGGACTCAATGGAAACATCTTGCAATATACAAAGAAAAGCTTGTCCAACCGAAAATTTCGGGTAAAAACAAATAATAAATTATCAGAAGAAAGAACTCAAGAAAATGGAATACCACAGGGAGAAATAATTAGTGTCACGCTATTCTTAATAGCGATTAACAAGATCAGTACTAGTATCACTCAAAAAATCAAAACTTCACTGTATGCGGATGATCTAGTTATTTATTATAAAGGAAAAAATATCAACACAATCAGATATAAATTACAAGAAGCACTAAGCGCACTCGAAAAATGGTCAAATGATACCGGTTTCCAATTCTCATGCCCAAAAACGAAGGCAATACATTTCTGCAAACAACGTCACTACCAAAATCCTATATTAAAAATAATGAACTGTAATATAGAGTACGTAAACACAATAAATTTCCTGGGTATGACCTTCGATAATAAAATTACTGGGGCCGCACATATACAAAATCTTAAAAAATGGATATATAAACAACAAAAATACGAACTAAAACTCACACAATACCCAAAACAAGATCCATTCCAACATCTAATCAAGGAAATCAACCAAAAATATAAGAACTTCATTAACATATATACTGATGGTTCCCGAATCGAAAACAAAACTGGTGCAGCCATCGTCATCAGACAAAACAAATTCCAATACCGTCTCCCAAATTTTACCAGCTCCTACACAGCTGAAGCATTCAGCATTCTTAAAGCCCTACAACACATTAAAAAAATATACACCAGTGATCCTCTGATCCAAAAAACTCAAGAAATCCTACACCATATAACAAACAACCAAAATAAGCAAATAATTTTCATGTGGATACCATCACACTGTGGCATAACGGGCAACGAAGAAGCAGACAAGGCGGCGAAAGATGCAACCGGTAGAAGAGAAACAGATAGTCCAATACCAAAAACTGATTTCAAAAACCACATAAAAACGAAGATAAAAGAAGAATGGAACACACAATGGATCCAAACCACAAATAACAAGCTGAGAACTATAAAAGAAGACACAACAAATAGAAAGCACCAAATCGCACTTACAAGACTTAGAATTAGACATTCACTACTTACACATAAACACATACTCGAGAGAACCAACCAAGAAATATGTGCGACTTGTAACAACCCAATAACTGTACAGCATATTATTATAGACTGCAGGAAATATACAAGAGAGAGACAGAAATACCACATACCTAACACACTAACTGAAGCACTTGCCAATAACTCGGACACCAGCAAAAATGTAATAAGATTCCTCACAGAAACCAATATTATAAATAAATTATAAATAATCTATAAATAAATAAAACTACGAATTGTAACAAATACTGTACCAGGGTGCTAGTGATCTCTGAAATTGAAGTACCCAAAAATAAATGAAGATAAAAAAAAAAAAGAAACCCCTATTTGCCAGGTATAAATATTGTGACCATATCAGAGTTGTAGTTACGCACAGTGGTGAAAGGCATTTCAAGTAGTACTCCTACTGGCCGCAAAACTAAGAAGTGAGCTAGTATGCAGCTATGGTTTTGGCCATACGTCCGTCTCCACTTTACCCGCCCCTACAAAGTCAACTTTACACGTTTTTCCCTATATCGTTGTTCTTCTATTTAAAATCTATGTTCCTTGGTACAAGTAAATTAGCTATTTGGAGATTTACCGACTAAATTAGTTCATCTATTCATTAATAGGTGTCTGACAGCAGAAAAATATTTCAAATTTAGTAACGGTTCATTATTTGAGGATAGGTCTTTGCGGTTATTATTTTATTAAATATTATTTTTTATATTATATAATCAATAGTATTTTATATATAATATAAAATATATAATAGTTGTTATTCGTGATGATTTGTGTGCATTGCGCCAAATATTTTTCTTTTTATTTTCTTTTACAGAGTAATAAGTAAGTATAGGGATCACCAAAAAAATCGAACTCGAGATTTCAACGGATATACACGTTTTGAGCTTCCCTGAATCGAATGTGACTATTTTCGGAGTGACGTCTGTGTGTGTTTGTGTGTGTGAGTGTGTGTGTGTATGCATGTGTGTGTATGTGAACGCTCTAAAGCAGAAACTGTCCAACGTAAAATTATGAGACTTCAAACTTAAGACTTGTATGTATATGGTCTAGTTGTGCACCTCCTATTTTTGAAAAGAATATTCTAACCGGCAGTGCATGTTTACTCTATGCATTTTTTGTTCTATCTCCAATATCACTAGAACGGCTGCACTTACGGCAAAAATAGTTATGTTCATAATGAAAGATATTAATATTTTGCACAACTTTTGTTTGAAAAGTTTCTTCAATAAATGTACCAGTTACGAGAAAACCGCTACCGAAAATTATGAGAATCTTGTTTACGTTGTCATGGATTCGAATGTAGCTTATAAAATCGGATCATCTGCGCCTGTCAATAATTCGAAAAGAAAACAAAATGGTCTGAATTAGATAAATGACATTTCAGAATATTTCTGTAGAGAATTGTTTAGTTTTGATAGTTAGTACTTCGAAACCATTACAAATTGGTATTGGTATAATTTTCAACCCATTCATTTATATAAGGTAAGCTTGGTTTTTTATATTGTTTCTGTTGGATTATTATTTCTTTATATTATATTTTTATAGTCAATAAATATTGATGAAAACTACGTAAAAGAAAGTCCCGCGTTGGCCACAACCCATTTTTATATTTAATATAATTGTTTGATATATGTATCAGATTATCAATTATTATGTTGTGCATAATGCCAAATTTATATTTTCTTTTGTTTAGAAATTGGCAAAAAAGACCAGAATATTTTTAAATATTAATATTTAAATAAACAAAATTAGGTAAAATATGCGCTGTGTGCAGTGGTTTTTAATTATTATGGCCATTTGGTTAACAATTTGGAAAAATTTCGTAGACATAAAAAGTCTTACATTTAATTTTAGATTATATTGATAAAATAATATATTTTAGTGCATATTTTAAAATTCAAAATTATAATATTTAATAATTTTTTCGGGCTTTGGGTTAACAAAAATGAAAAAAAAAAAAATATATCTTAGAATTTTTAGTAGAATATTTTAATGTTTCAATTATTTTTAGAAGGGCAGTATTAAGGGGGGCTCCACATTTTGGGGCCCTATAACTCGGGTAGTATACGGGCGATTGGATTTTAACTGTGAGCGGATTCAATTGGGATGCCAAATAATATGTGTATCAAATTTAGCTTATATTGATTTAAAAAAAAAAAAAAATTCGTGCATATTTTAAAATTCAAAATTATAATATTAAATAATTTTTTTCGGGCTTTGGGTTAACAAAATGAAAAATTCTTGTAGAAATACAATATCTTAGAATTTTTAGTATAATTTTTAAGTGCTTTAATTGTTTTTATTAGGCAGTATTAAGGAGGGCTACAAATTTTGGGGCCCTGTAACTCGAGAAGTATACGGGCAATTGGATTTAAACTGCGAGCGGATTCAAATGGGATGCCAAATAATATGTGTACCAAATTTGGAGTGAATCGCTCCGGTACTCTCAGAGGAGTAGAGGGCATAAATTTGGTCTTACTAGCGACGACTAACATCCAAGTACATAAGTTATATACATTTTTGGATTCAGGGCGACGAGACTAACACTTCTTCGGGGTACTACGTACCTACGTAGCTAAAAACACAACATGAATCTGTCAAGTAATTAACAGAATTAATTTTAATCACTAGAAATTCATGGGAGTAATATAATTGTAAGATTTACTAGGGAAATAAATCTATTTATCGTTTATAATACGGAAATCTATGGAGTAAAGTATTGTACTTGGTTAGTAAATAAAATCTACAGAGTATATTAGTTATTTGACGTTTATAATACCGGGCATAATAATCAAAATTATAAATTTAATTACTTACAGTAATTATAATTTGACCAACTATAGAATCTTACCGCTACTCATATTTTCAAAAATCACTGCTATTTGGTAATTTTGAAGTGAAAATACTTACTATAATTAAAATAAATGGACGGAAACACGTATTTGCTAAGAATATATGCAAATTAGGCAAAAATATGCACTTTTATCATATTAAATACTTCAAAATTGAATAATAACATGTTACTCCCCTTAAACTTAAGTTTTATAATTCAAAAAATGTTTCCGTAACTCGTACCTCACTAATTCACATTGAAATACAGCTTTTGACGCTCACGTGGTAGCACTTTTATTTATATTTTTTCATTGGTCCGTCATTTTAACATAAATGCTTAATATCGACTCATATTTACTGACATTGACAGAAAATAAATGTCAATTAATAATATTTTATTTTTATCCGTATTTTTACTTTCGATTTGCTTTGCCGACCTAGCAACTTCAGAAGAGTAGTGATTGTTTTATTACAGTATAGACTATTTGATTAGTTTATATAACATTATTAACAGTCGTCATGGCGCAGAGGTTAAGAGTTTTGCCTTTTACCCTGCAGGGCTTGAGTTCGATCCCCGTCTATGCCAATTCGCATTTTTACAAAAAAAAAGCGTTCTACACATACACGCATACTTACTCAAATGGAAACATGTCTGGTTAATTATATATATATATATATATATATATATATATATATATATATATATATATATATATATTATTATCTCAAAACTCATTTAATATGTCTAGCTCATATTCTTTACGTTACTCCATAGCTATACTTCAATGCCAATCCAGACACTTCGTCTCATCGTCCATATATTATTATCAATAACAATTATTAATATAAATACCCAGAAGTATATGTAGGTGAGTGTGAATAGTGTAGAACACATTTTTGTAAAACTGCAAGTTGGTATAGACGGGTATCGAACTTACGACTTTCAGGGTAAGAGTCGAGAGTTTTTACCACCATGCAATAGCGACAGATAAAAATGTCATATATAAACAAATAGTCGATATTCAAAATAAAAGACTACACTACTCTTCTGAAGTTCAGTCTGCATTGACACAGACAAAAACGAATAAAACGTCGTTATGAAATGTCAAAGAATTTTTGTAATATATCAATTTGGAGATTTGATGTGTATTTATTGTGCTGTGTAGTTTATAAATAATGGCATCTGATATATATATATATATGTATATTGTATGCCAATGACAAATATAATAGCAAATCTTATTAAAAATATTTTGTATTCGCGAATTTTCAACTTTAGGTGATATGTCATTGGTCGGAAATTTGAAATTAATTTAAACGGGAATTCATTTCATGCTTTCGCGGCTTCCGGTAGATTTGAATTTCGAAGGCGGGAAATTAGAATCACATCCTATATTTTGCGGAACACGCAAGTATTATAGCTTTACTTTCTGACTTGTGTAATTTGTATGACATGGATTTAGATATGAGACAATCATTTGATGTATCAATAAGGAAATTGGGGTAATTCTGTGATAATATCATAATTACTTTCCTTTACGAAGTAATAAGTAAGTTAATAAGGAATAATTGAATAAAAACACACTTGGTGGGTTTCAAAATTAATTTAATGTAACTTAATACGTATTTCGGCTTTTACACCATCGTCAAAAGTATCGGAAAGAGGTAAACTGCGATGTAGTATATATACACACAAATAAATATAACAGGAATAAAGGTTAAAAGCTAAGATTAACTAAATTCTAGAATAACCTAAGTTACAATATATACAAGTTATTACAAATTTGAACACATTGAAAAGGATAAATAACGGTAAAAGGATTACATAAATGTTGTGTTTAGAAGCGGTGACACCATAAGGTCTAATTGTTCATTCATCAGAGATTTACCTTGTTTTATAGCTTTGTTTATTTCATAGGCTTCTAATACATTCGTCCTTAATCCTTCCTTTACAAAATGTAAAATATTTAGGGAATCCAAGGATATTATATGGTTGTTCTCTATCAAATGTTTGGCGACATAAGTCGGTTTTTCCTAATCTCCAAGATCTGACATGTTCATTGAACCTTATACAGAAACTACGACCTGTTTGTCCTATGTAGGTAAAGGCACAATTGCTACATTTTATTTCATAAATTCCGCTGTTATTCAGCTTGTCATTGTTATTAAGTTTATTATTTACTATTAAATTGTTTAATGTGAAATTGTTATAAAAAGCAGCGAAAATATTTGCATTTGATAATTGCTTAGAAATTTTATTGCTGATATAACAGTAGCGTGGCCTGGAGTGATTTTCTAATTAACAAGCTTAGGTACGACGCACCTATGCGTCCAGCTCGCCTTATAAGTAATATATGCGATGCGAGCAGTTTTTAATAATTATGGCCTTTTGGTTAACTAATTAAAAAAATGTTATAGATTTAAAAAGTCTTACATTTAATTTAAGATTATATTAAAAAAAAAAAAAAAAAAAATTTGCAAATTTTGAAATTCAAAATTATAATATTTAATAATTTTTTTCGGGCTTTGGGTTAACAAAATGAAAAAATCTTGTAGACAAAAAATATCTTAGAATTTTTAGTAGAATTTTTAAGTGTTTCAATTATTTTTATAAAGGCAGTATTAAGGGGGGCTCCAAATTTTGGGGCCCTATAACTCGGGAAGTATACGGGCGATTGGATTTAAACTGCGAACGGATTCAAATGGGATGCCAAATAATATGTGTACCAAATTTGGAGTGAATCGCTCCGGTATCTTCAGAGGAGTAGAGGGCACAAATTTGGTCTTACGAGCGACGACTAACATCCAAGTATATAAGTTATATACAATTTCGGAATCAGGGCGACGAGACGAACACTTTTTCTTAATGAAATTTTTTGATCCGAGAATGCTACAGACACACGACCGAATGCTTTAGCCTCTTCGGTACTACGTACGGCGAGCTAAAAAGGTGGTAGCGTTTGTTAAAGGCACAATAACTAGGATCGACAGGTAGTGGTTCAACAACGAATAAATCGGTTTGCGAGCGTATATTAATTATTATAATGTTTGAATGTAATGACTTCACATATCAGTATAAATAAAGTCAAGTGAATGTTCCACACAAATACAAGAATACAAGAAAGTAAAACCTTATTCTGATTCTATATAAAGTTCAACAAGTGCGTACAGCTATAAGTCACAAATGATAGAGAGCGTTTTTTAGACGCTTCGACAGTTTTGATGAGAGGGTGGTTTCCCATTCTCTAAAATATTTACCAAAAAACTCGGCATTCGGTTGCATTGGTCAGTCTTGCATGTCGCAAACCCCTTACTCCTCTCAACCCTACAAGGGAAAAGATCCCTAAAAATGTACAACTTTCTCTTGCAGGTACAGAGATCTCTGTGCTCGATCACAACAATGACCAATGCAACGTCCGCTTAAAAAACATTCGGTCGGATAGTAATTTTAACACTCAGAACTACTACCCTACCTGAAAACATAAAATTAACTTAAAATTATGACGCGATACCACACATAAACAATTACTGATTCAGTCCGACTGCTACACTGATATGGTTAATGTAAGGTATCTTTTTATACACTTTAGGTTCCGTTGTATGAGGACCTGTGTATAATTTTTTCAAAATCTGCTTCTTTTGTCTCCTATGTAGCAAAGTATGGATGAGTTTGGGATTGTAACTATTGTTAGAGGCAATAAGACATAAGGTTTTTAGTTCCTTGATGAAATCATCTTTTGACAAAGGATCACTGATTAATATATTAATAAAACTATTAAAGGATGATAATTTTGTATTGATGGGATGTGCAGATGAAAAAGGAATTACTGTGTCCGTGTAAGTTGGTTTGCGATAGTTGTCAAAGGTGAAACGTTGATCGGAGCGAGTGATTTTTAAATCTAAAATATCTGGAGTGGCCTGCACTCAACTTTCTTTTAGGTAGTTTTCAATAGATAGATATTATTATACGTATATATATATATATATATATATATATATATATCCCAAACAAACTGTACATATATATATATATATATATATATATATATATATATATATATATATATATATATATATATATATATCCCAAACAAACTGTACATATATATATATATATATATATATCCCAAACAAACTGTACATATATATATATATATATATATATATATATATATATATATATATATATATAAATATAAATATAATCTCAAACGATCGGTCAAACTAACCAATACTCTACAGCAGGCCTTCTTAAACTATGGGTCGCGACCCCAAATGGGGTCGCGTAGCAAAATTCTGGGGTCGCGAGAGATTTTAATGTCAAATATTTTTATACACGATTTTATAACATCTAGATTTGTATTTGTGCAGAGTCACACTCACACACCTGCACACAAACAATTCTGGATCGGAACTAATTTCCCACAATCGCTGATATGGCGTTAAATGTTCTTCTGCCATTCAACACCACATATATATGTGAAGTTACTTTCTCAGCTTTAACACATATTAAATCCCAGAATCGTTCATCGCTAAAAAATGTTGAAGAGGTCTTACGTCCAGCAGTGTCAAACATTCCACCATTCATTAAATTTTTTCCTTTAATTTTAATTTAATACTTACCACTCAACGACTGCGTTCGAATATATTCGAGCGAACTAAGACAGTCAGAATTCCCTTTTATTTATGTCATTGCAAAAAATGCAATTTTGATGAAAAATAAGGCATATAATTTTTGTAACTATAATAAATACAATTTTACAACTTTTGTGCAATTTTTAATTTTAGATTTTTGTATGTTTCTAAACGAATTCTAAAACTATATATTTTCATATGTATATGTATATTGTTACCTAATAAATAAATCATCAAAAAATATTTATTTATCTTTCTTTTATATTTATATGGGGTCGCCAGGAAACTCGCAATCATAAATGGGGTCGTGAATGAAAAAAGTTTAAGAAGCCCTGCTCTACAGGAATACTCTGAAATGTCTATTTTGTTTTCCTGGCAAGAACAGACGCAGATAATAATTATTATTATTAAGTGATAACAAAATCTTTTGCTGACCAATATAAAATGAAAATTCAAATTAAATTACTATAACTTAATAATAACTGGATAATTATACCAATTTATAATGGATCTGTATTTGATGTACTTATCGTATTCACTCTTAAACTGTCAAACTCCACAGTAAAACTGAAATTGTTATTTAATTATGTTAGCAAATATATAATATAAATTGAATCTATAATAATTTACCTGATACAATTTATTCTAATAAGAAATCAATATTTTAAATATTAATTCATACAGATAACTGTCAATGTATAGCTTGTTTGTTTTCAATAAACAAGAAACAAATGATGTAACTCATGGTTGATCCGATTTAAAAATAATAAAATTAGTCACAAGTGTAGGTATAACTATGGCAACGTAAATAAGATATTTGAGTTTTTTCGTAGCAGTTATCTCATAACTGGTACAATTTATGAAGAAACTTTTCAAACAAAAGTAGTGCGAAATATTATTATCCTTCATTATGAGCATAACTATATTTGCCGTAGGTGTAGCCGTTCTAGTGATATTGGAGATAGAACAAAAAATGTATAGAGTAAAAATGCACTTCCGGTTTGAATATTCTTTTCAAAAAAGCGTTCACAGACATACAGACATACACACACACACAGACAGACGTCATTCCAAAAATAGTAACATTCGATTCAGGGAAGGTCAAAACATTTATATCCGTTGATATCTCGAGTTCGAAAATTTTCATGATTACAATACTTACTTATTTCTCTGTAAAATAAATTAAAAATTGATGGAACAGTCTATCTCTTTTTCTATGGTAAATTGAATTCTAGGTTCAATAGAATTTAAAGAATTGAAAAAGGAGTCCAACTGTCTATCTGTGCCTGTCCATAAGCAAAGAATATCATCCACGTATCTATACCAAAAATAAATGTTTTTTATGTGATTATTTTTCGAATTAAATAAATCTATTTCAAATTGATTCATGTAAATATCTGCAAAAAGGGTAGACAAAGGAGATCCCATAGGTAGACCTTCTTTTTGATTATAAAATTGATTATTAAACTGGAAATAATTTTGTTCGAGGCAAATACTACTTAATGTTATTATGTTTGTGCTGATCAAAGAGTTTTTGGAGTTAAGGTTTAATAGACTTTTGATTATGTTTTGCAGTTGATTTATAGGTATGGAAGGGAATAAGCTACAAACATCGAAAGAAACTAGTTTACTATTCTTAGGTAGTTCCATAAGTTTAATTTTGTGAATTAAATCTAGACTATTTTTAACAGTATACTTAGGTTTAAAACCTAAATGAAATGGAAGAAGAGAATTAAGTTTTTGCATAAATTGTATGAGGGAGCATTAACATAAGATACTACAGGGCGAATTGGAAAATCATTTTTATGAATTTTAGGCAGGCCATTGAGAATGGGGGCTGAAGGGTTCATATTAATTAATTTACGTAATTCAAATTCGATGAAAATATTATTACAATTCTTAAGGTTATCCTTTAGCTGTTTGATGCATAGCTGTTGGATCAGACTTGACTTTGATGAAGTTATTATTATTAATAAAATAATTGACTTTAAAAATGTAATCAGTTTTGTCGTCCTGAATGGTAACAGTGTTACCTTTATCTGCTTTGCAAATGATGGCGTCTGAAACTAGTAGTTCATGCATAATTGATTGGACGATTTTAATATCTTCTTTTAATTTTGACGGCGGTACTCTAGGTTGGGATGTAAACAGTTCCTTTATAATTTTAGCACAATTGTATTTAGCAATAGTTTAATTTGAATGATTAGATTGGGTATATTGTGAATTACTGTAATTGTAGTTAACTAAAGATACCTCAGTGTCTACTAAAAGGTTTTCTAAGTCTTTTCTTGAGGGTAGTTTACTTGGAGCAAATTTTAGTCCTTTTTCGAGTAGAGAAATTTCAGTATTTGAAAATTCTATGGAGAATAAGTTTTGCACTCTTGGATAAAACTTCTGGTTGTTGTACTCAGCTCCCATCTCGTTGTTGGAGTTGGATGAATTAGATGAGTTGTTAAGTTTCTTTAATTTTTGTTGTTGTGATAAGAACTGTTTCTGACTAATCCGGTAATCGTCTTCACGAATATCTCTATCCAGAATGTCAAAATCGACATGATGAAGTTTGTGCGCTAATTCATCATGAATTAGTTTTAGGTGTAAGTTCAGATAATCACGAACTGCGAACCACTTTTTCATTTCACATTTGAGCCAAGAAACACCAGAATATTTAAACACTTTTTGAGCTATTAAACTTTTATTTTTGATTGTAACTTTGATATAATTGGGAATGTATCCGTTCTTTAAACATTCTCTGTTAAATGATAAATGATTATTTGCACGTTTGAGTTTAAATTACACTTTCCGATATAAAACAGCTAGTCTTGCTTCACTTGCATTTTGAATAAGATTAAATGTATGAGCTGTAGGCACTTGTTGAAACATGATTATTTAAAAAGGAATAATTGAATAAAAACACACTTGGTTGGTTTCAAAATTAATACGATGGTGTAAAAGCCGAAATACGTATTAAGTTACATTAAATTAATTTTGAAATCAACCAAGTGTGTTTTTATTCAATTATTCCTTATAAAATAATCATGTTTCAAAAAGTGCCTACAACGGACATACATATTTTGACCTTCTCTGAATCAAATGTGACTATTTTCGAAATGACGTCTGTCTGTCTCTGTGTGTGTGTCTGTGAACGCTCTAGAACCAAAACTGCCGAACGTAAAATTATGAAACTTTAAACTTAAGTATATGCCCTAGATGTGCACCTCCTATTTTTGAAAAGAATATTCAACTAAAACTAAAGTCACTTGACATTACATCAGCTTTTTATAATAAACACACTTTAAAGAATCATTTAGTTAATAATAAAATCTTTACACGGAACCAACTTGCACAAAGTGGTGTATATGAAATATCATGCAATGATTGCAAATTCTCTTACATAGGTCAAACAGGACGTAATTTTAATGTAAGATTTTCCGAACACATGAGATCTTGGCGTTTACAAAAAAGTGATTCTAATGTTGCCAAACATATGTTAGAATCGAATCATAAATTTGATATCCATAGTCTTAAGATTTTACATGTCAACAAGAAAGGATTAAAGTTGAACCTTCTAGAATCATTAGAGATCAATAATGCAGTTTCTCAGAACAAGAACTTAATGAATGAACAGTTAGATCTGAACTCGTCACCGCTTCTAAAACCACTCTAATCCTTGCTTGGTATTCCCTTAATATAACCCCTCCATATTGTTTACAATTTGTCTTAGATATAAGTACAGACCCCATTGTAATTTTCTTGTATATGTTCTGATGATGGCCTAAGAAGCCGAAATACGTATTAACAATAAACAAATTCGGTGAACCTTGCGATGTGCTACTTCACCTCCGATTTGGATGAAACTTTGTGTAAAGGACCGTTTTAGCATCCTAAATAAGGGAAAATAATAACTATTGGCGGTCTGAATATTAAAAAACCAAAATTACTTCCCATCACTTAAAAATGAGACAACCACAACGTAACCACAATCCTTGATTTTGTATACAAATGGATTATTTACATTTTCGCTGTTTGTGGTTACGTTGTAGTTGTCTAATTTTTAAGTGATGGGAAGTTATTTTGTTTTAATAGTAGCGCCAAAATCAATCTAGGGGATTTTGTTATTTGGGAAAAACAATCCGACCGCCAATAGTTATTATTTTTCCCTTATTTAGGATGCTAAAACGGTCCTTTACACAAAGTTTCATCCAAATCGGAGGTGAAGTAGCACATCGCAAGGTTCACCACAAATTCTTTGAAACTTAACGAGTGTTTTTATTACAAATTTTATTAAATGACATAAGTTTTAACTAATTCTCATCCACGACACCCAGCTACAGAAATGAAAAACAGTTGTGCACGTCATCAATAGAAATATGGTTCTGTTTTTGTCGTATAGAATTTTTTCATTCTGGCATCGTACCAAGCTTATTATCCGTTATTATGAATGAGACTACAGTTTAATTGAAAATTTGTCATTGTATGTTTTATATTCCTTAATTAAAATGAGATTTTTATCATTTAATTGATGGGCAGATTTGAAAAGATGACAAATGACCTTTTTTATTTCTTTTACGAAGTAATAAAGATGAACAAAAAAATCGTTCTCGAGATTTTAATGGAAATACCCAGTTTGACCTTACCTGTGTCAAATGTGACTATTTTCGGAATAATGTTTGTATATCTGTGTGAGTGAACGCTCTAGAGGTTAAACTGTCGTACGTAATATTACTTACGTCTTGTATATGGTCTAGATGTGTTTCTCCTATTTTTGAATAGGTTATTAAAAACCGGAAGTGCATGTATACGCTATACATTTTTTGTTCAATATCACAGGAACGGCTGCACTTATGGCAAATATAGGTATGTTTATAATTAAAGATATCTTCTTTATGTTGCCATAGTTATGCATTTGCGAGATATATTTTTAAAGAAATATATGTAAGCTATGCCAGAGAATATATTGACAGAAACAAAATAGAAATTATGTATGTCATTTTAAAGAATCAATATCTATAAAAGTATAAATTCTGTATTTCTATAATGGATAGTGCATTGCTACTAAATAATGATTTGCAAATTGTTAAATAGTCTTAGCAAATTGAAATATTTATTGATTCTTGGTAAAGATTTATATACGTACATGCTTATAATTGACAAACTTTGACGAAATTGAAATTTCGTGATACTAAATTTGAAAAATACAACGAAAACAAATTCTGTATATCAATGCAATATACCGTCAAATTTGAACACTTATATTTTTCTATCGCATCAAAAAAATGTAATGTGGGGACAAAAGTAGGGACAATAGTAGGGACAAAAGTAGGGACAAATAGCATAGCTGCATACTAGGAATTGATTCGCGGGTGGTCCATTTGGATTATAATTAGCAAAATGGCATCGTACGAAAAAAGTTATTTTTTGCAACATTTTTTCTCCTTTGGCGGGCCTTAAATAATATTAAAAATTGTCGGACACACTTCGTCGAGGATCAACTGCTAGAGAATTTTATTACCTATAAGATGCATTTATTGAGAGTTAAATCGGTTAATTTTTTGTCGAGATATTCTACCGCGCGACTTAAAAAATATGGTTTCGAGAAAAACGCGTTTAAAGTTTCAACTTCAGACTGACGCGCGCGAAAACGCCGTGTTTGAGCAAAAATATTGTTTTGTTTAAATCGCAATTTCACATATTTCCAACTCGAATTTCAAAAAACGGCTTCAGAGACCTATAGTCAACACTTCAAAGTGTCCTATTCTGCAAAAAAAAATATCGATTTTTTGAATCCGCAAAAGGTGATTGCCCCCTTAAGGCCGCCGGCAGATTCGAAAAATTCATCACAAAACGATATACTACAACAAGTTTCAATTATGTATACCAAAACTTTCTGCCAAGCACAACCCAGCCTTAGCTTCTACACATAGCTTTAATCGTGGAATAAACTCGTCAATAGCTGTACGCAAGATGTCTAGAGGAAATTCTGCGGCAGCTTTTTTCAGAGATGCCATTAAGGACTCCACGTTGTGGTGACGTTTCGAACACGCTTTTTCTTCCAACACTGACCACAATTGATAGTCAAGTGGGTTCAAATTCAGGTCTTCCTGACGGCAAGTCTTCAGCGTGAATAAACGCCGGAACGTTGTCCTCCAGCCATTTTTGTGTCGTTTTCGCCTTATGCCCCGGAGCGGAATCCTGCTGGAATACCCAAGGCTTGTTTTCGAATAATGGCGAATTTAGGGGTTTAACCACGTCCATCAGCATCTCTTGATAAACTTTTGCCGAGGTTATAACTCTTTTTTCGCAAAAATGAATAGCGGAGGCACCGTAATACGAAATTCCCCACCTTATATTTGAGACCCTCTGAAAATTTTCGTAGTACAATTTCGGATAACACAAAATGCAAATAAAATCATTTTAATTTGGGCAACAATTCTTCCGACCAAAGTTTTAGAATCTATTGGTATTGGTGCTATTACGTACTTTTCGTTAGAAATATATATTCCATTCAAACTGTCAACAAATACCAATATTCCACAGTAATACCCTGAATTTATACCAATTAGCTTATTATTTTATTATGTTATCAAATATTGTTTCATCAATATGAAACATAGATTTTGATTTTTAAAAATGCACCTTCTCAGTCGATCGATTTGTGAGCAAAATGCCATACAATATTTATATTTTGTATATCTGTCAAATTTTCTTCAGGCATAAGTAATACGACATATTTCAAAAGAAATTGGTTGTGGCCGACACAGAACTTTCATTTACATAGTGTTCATTAGGAATATATATTCCAGTCGAACTGTAAAAAAATACCAACACTACACAGAAATACACTGAAATTGTAACAATTAGCTTATTATAATATCAAATATCTTTCTTCAATACGCATAAATATAGATGTTAAATCTTTAAAATTCACCTTGTCAGACGATCTATTTGTGTCAAACAGCGCAAAATGATATACAATCATTAATATAATAACCCAGATATGTTTGTATGTGAGTGTGTATGTGAGTGTGTTTATGAGTGAGTGTGTATGTATGTGTAGAACGCATTTTTTTGTAAAAATGCAGATTGGCATAGACGGGGATCGAACTTACGACCTCCAGGTTAAGAGGCGAGTGTCTTACTCACCATGCCATGGCGACAGATAAGAATTTTGTATATAATATCAAATAGTTTATACTGAAATAAAAGACTACACAACAGCAATGAATAAATTTCTAATCAAGTAATCTGCCCTACGTAAAAATAAAAGGTATACGTCAGAATAATTCAAATGTCAATTTTAAATATATTCCAAATCTGAAAATTGCATATCGAGTTGTGTACATTGTGTCATTGTGTGTTAGCATAGGACCCATTATTACTTTTAAAACTGCCGTGGCACTGCAAAATTCAGAATCTAGCCTGATTATTTGATTCAAAAATAATAACGAATCAAATGTCAAATCATTGAATGTGTTGTGTAAAAAGGTTTGTAATACACATATTTTTTGAATAATCGATTCAATTAGAAAACAGAAACCGTAAGTAAATTTATAATCCCGATTTTTGTGTAATAATACATGCATGGAGACTGTTTTAATGCACGTGTACAAATAATGTTCAAAATATTGTTTGTATTATTCAGTTCGCAGTAATACCGCAGTTACAACATCTAATAAAAGCAATAGACAAATTATGAAATAATATTAGATTTTTGAAGAGGTAGCAAATCTAGCGCCGGTTTTTTAACTAAGGTACATCCGTCAATAAAATATATCAAATTATGAATATTTTATTTCTTTTACGTTTGTTAAGCGATACAAACTGAAGGAAAAAGCGTGTAAGGGTAATCCCTTATTTTTATATTGCTACTATGATTTACAAGAAAATTCTCCACCCGTCCAAACTGACCTATATTCAGTGTATCATATGGACGCACGGTGCCCACGGGTGACCCTAATATTTATATTTTTTGTTATCTATCTTTTTTTTTTTCAAACAAAGTTCATATGTAAATTATAAAAGAAAATCTTACAAATGCATTTTCAAAGTTTTCTCGTAACTGGAACATTTCTTAAAGAAATTTTTCAAACAAAAGTTGTGCGAAATATTAATATCTTTCATTATGAACATTTTTCTCAATTTTTATATTACTTTATTTACCAATAATATGGTTAATTAAACCTGTTTTCTTCATATCTTGATATATTTATTTAATCTGCTAGTGATATATATATTATATTAGCACAATTACAATAAATGCATCTCAAAGAAAATTCAAATAAACACTGTAATACCAGAACTACTAGCGATAATACCGCGGAAGAAAGTTTGAGTAAGCCATACTCTGCCGCGGCACCATGTGCCATTTTGCTGAACTATTTTAACATTGGCTCTTATGGAGAAATTTAATTTCCTGTGTTTTTTCAAAACGGCTTGATTATTATTTTTTTATTTTTAAATGTGCATTCACTAATTTATTTTGTCGAGGATGAGTATGTTTTTTGTTATTTTTGAGTACACTATAAAAAGGTACCCCCCGTAACTATTCCATTTATTTATATTAAAAAATTCTTTAATAGTCATCCCCGACATATTTGTATATGACTTTATAATTTTAAATATGACTTAAATCCGCCGAATAGCTTTCGAAAAACCCAAGAATTACACAATTAACCAATCTGTCGGCGACCTTAAGTTGATTCACTACCTACCCGTAAAATAGTCAAAAAAGACGTTTTCGAGCACCACTTTACAGTCTATAGGATTAAATTAACGAAATTTTGAATGCAGATACTGAAAATATAAAGTTGAAATTCCAACTTGTCTGTCTTAAAATTTTAAAATTTGATTGTTTAATTAGTATATCAAGCTATTATATATTGGCATATTTTAACAGCGTATGTATAAAAACTGACGCAAAAAAATTAAATTCTAAAACAGATAAGTTTGTTGTGATTATCTTAGAAAACCAGAAAGAAATAAACTATTTAACCAGAGAAACAAGTCTTTTTATTAAACGTCAAAAAACACATATATATATATATATATATATATATATATATATATATATATATATATATATATATATATATATATATATATATTGTATATCAGTTATCAATTGTCTTTTATTTTTTGTATAACTAGTTTTATAGAAGTTATCACTGAATTATTTCAATACTCTCCCTCAGTGGTAACATCCATAAAGTTGGAAGTTAAATATTTGATTTTTTCTTTTCTTAATGGCTTCGTTAACAAATCAGCAATATTTTCGTTAGTTACAACATAAACTATTGTTGCATCTTCATTAATGATTCGTTCTCTGACGTAGTGATAATGTACATCAATGTGCTTGCTTCTTTGATGTAAGACTGGATTTGTCGATAAGTGAATTGTGGCTTGATTATCGCAAAATAATTCAGGTATTAAAAGTTGTTATAAATCTTTTAATAGATGAGACATCCATATTGCTTGTCTACATGAAGCCGAAAGTGCCATGTATTCTGCTTCAGTCGTCGAAACAGCTACGCTTTGTTGTTTCTTTGATGACCAGCAAACTACTGCTTTTCCATACAGTCCCATGTAACCACTGTATGATCTTCTATCTTCGATAGAGTTTGCATATGATGCATCGCTATACATTCGCAAATTTGGATTTAATGTGCGTTTGTATATCAAACTCTTGGTTATTGTTCCCTTTAAATAGCGAAACAGATGGCAAACCATATTTTGATGAGCTGTCGTGGGATCTACGCTGAACTGAGATAAGACATTTACCGCATAAGCTATATCAGGTCTTGTTCCTATTCCAAGATATAAAAGACTTCCAATTTCCGATTGATATAATTGCTTAACAATTCTTTTGTCTTCAGTTTTAGCTTTTGTAGGTTTTTCACCACAGTCCATAGGTGTCGAAACTGGTTTACAATTTATAAAATTGTATTTCTCAAGAAGTTTGTGAATGTATTGTTCTTGTGACAATATTACGTAACTTTGAAACCATTGTATTTGAAGTGATAAAAGATATGTTGGTATTCCAAGTGAAGTTACTTCAAACTTTCTTTTTAAAATCATCTCGATTTCTTGTACCTTAACTTCTGTAGTACCAAGAACTAATAAATCATCAACATACACAGCTACTATTTGATCTGCGTTTTCCGATACAAACATACAGGGATCAGCTGATGATTGTTTAAGATGGATTTCTTGCAAAACAGAAACCAGTTTTTGATTCCATTGTCGCGAAGATTGTTTAAGGCCATAAATACTTCTTTTTAAACAGCAGACTCTCCCTGGTGAAGTATCCAAACCTTCAGGTATTTTCATATACACCTTAAAATCCAGATCACCATTCAAAAACGCAGTTTTTATGTCAAATTGTCTTGCAACCAAGTTGTAATGCAAAGTATGAGCAATAAGTGTTCTTATTGTTTCGTAGCGCACAACAGGTGAAAAAGTTTTATTAAAATCAATTCCTGGAATTTGATTAAAGCCTTGTGCAACTAGTCTTGCTTTATACTTGACAATTTCTCCAGTGCTTGACAACTTTTTTTTAAATACTCATTTACATCCCACTATTCTTCCTTCGTTAGGTTTTTTAACTATTTCCCATACTTCATTTTTTTGCATGGATTTAAATTCTTTATTAATCGCTTCAGTCCATTTTTCAGAATCAGGTCCTGATACTGCATCCTTATAAAATATGGGTTCATCTAAAGCTGATTCGTATGCATAGTTCGTCTCCATAATGCTTTGTTTGAATGTGTGGTCGATTGCTTCTTCTTAAAGGAAAACTTGAACTTGTTAATATGTCTTCTTCTTTTTCATTTATTTTTATCTCATTTATTTTTGTTTCATTTTTATTTAAAGGTTGGTTTAATATAGCGTTGTTATCTTCAGGTAAAAAAATATAATCTCTGGATATCATAACTCTTTTTCCTGTCCAAAAGTGGTACCAACCTACCTTCTCACCGTATCCAACGAAGAATGTGTCTATGGCTCGTGGTTGTAGTTTACTACCTGGTTTTTGTACTTCTTCAGGAATATGAACATACGCTCTTGATCCAAAACTTTTCAGATGACCAATTGTAGGTTTCCTGTTATAAAACATTTCAAATTTTTTGTTAAATGAATGTGGAAGCCGATTTTTTGTATAAACTGCGTAGGCTACAGCTTCAGCCCAAAGATATAGAGGAAGTTCTGAATCAATTAGACTAGTTCTGGACATTGTTGTCAAAGTTCTGTTCAGACGTTCAGCTAGTCCATTTGTTTCGTGAATATGTGGAATAGAATGTTCTATTTTTATTCCAACAGATTTAAAGAAACTTATTAAACTTTTTGAATTGTATTCACCTCCATTGTCACTTTTGAATACTTTGATCCTTTTGCTGGTTTCTCGTTCTATTCTAGTAACATATTCTTTTACTGTTTCTTCTACTTGACTTTTATTTGATATAAATTTTACTGTATATCTTGAATACTCATCGATAAACGTTAAGTAATAAAATTTTCCTCCAAGTGACTTAGTAGAAAATGGTCCAGCTACATCAGAATGATTTTTTTCTAGAATATCTGAGCAAGTATTTCCAGTTTCTTTTGATATTTTTCTTGTCATTTTTGATTTTTTACAAGCTTCACAATCAATTCTTGTCCTTTCTTGTGGTAAAACTTTTGGATCAGCAACAGCATTTTGAATATCATTAAATAAGCTTACGGGAGTATGACCGAGTCTTCTATGCCAAGCTTCTACCCCAACATTTGCTATTTCATAATTTGCTTCTTGAAAAATATTTTCTTTATTTTCCGTTATCACCCATCCGACCATTTCATTATTGTCGTAATGTCGTTTTTACCTTTCATTGTGATACCTTTTTCTTTAATTGTTCCCCATGACATCAGTGAACATTTTAAATCAGGCGCGTAAAGAACGTTGTGTAGAATTATTCCTTTTGTTGTACCTGTTGGTAGTAAAATTGTTAGGTTAACATTACCTATATGTGTGACATTTATTCTATCATTATTTCCTAGTCGAATCGAACTTTCATGTGGGCGAAGAGATATGAAAGAATGTTTATTTCCTGTCATGTGTGACATTGCTCCAGTATCAAATACCCATTTCCAAGTATTCTTTGTAGATATTATTGCTGGAGAAGCTACGGCATCGTCGTCGGAGTAATTTACTAGATTTGCTTTAGTATCTTTCTTCATTTTATCATCTTCGTTTTTCTTGTTTCGACAGTTGTTGATAGTGTGACCTTTGTACCATTTCTTATTTTCTTTGCAGTAACTACATTTTTTTAGGTTTTTCTTTTCATTTCCTTTTCTTTGCTTCGTGAAAAATGCTTCATTATCTTGAATTGCTGATGTTGCGATAGACAACTCCAAAAGGCGTGAACAAATATCATCGTAAGTTAGATTTTGCTTTGTTTTTAAATTATCTATTATATTGTCTAGTTCTTCTGGTAAAGTAGTTAATAATAACGAACCTTTTGCTTTAACCGAATTAGCAAGTGGACGTAAAGCTGATTCTACAGAATCTTGTTTTTCGTCGGACCTATTTGTAGTTCTCTCAATTAGTCTAGACCATAATTCATTATATTTTGCTATATGATCAGCTATGTTAAGTTTTGACTGACATTTAATTCCAACGACTGATTTAACAAGTGCATGTAAAGAATATTCATTTTTCTTGTCAAATAAGTCATTCAAAGCTTTCCACATACCATATGCATCAGAATAGCTAGTAATTTGAGGAGCAATATTTGAATCAACATTGAAAAGAATAAAAGCTCTACTAAAGCATGTCGATATCTCCAGTCTTCACATTTCGCTTCGTGATTTACATCCTGACTTAAAACCAATTTTGGATTATTTTCTTCACCATTCACTATTTTATATAAATTATATAAATCCATATATGCAAGCACCATTGCTTTCCAAGAATGGAAATTTATTTGACCATGTAGTTTTTCAAATTTTGGAAACTTATCCATTTTTAAAGATGGTACTCTCTGATTTTTTATTTTTCTTTAATCTTCAAGATTATATGTTATGCCCGTATTAACGAAGATCTAGACCCATAACCTGTTGTGATTTTCTTAGAAAACCAGAAAGAAATAAACTATTTAATCAGAGAAACAAGTCTTTTTATTAAACGTCAAAAAACACATATATATATATATATATATATATATATATATATATATATATATATATTATATTGTATATCAGTTAACAATTGTCTTTTATTTTTTGTATAACTAGATTTATAGAAGTTATCACTGAATTATTTCAATAAAGTTAGAGTTTCATTCTTTGTTTAGCTACTATACAAATTTTCAATAAATAAAATTAACAATAAGGGCTGTACAGTGGCGCTCATAAATGACATTTTTCATGGTTTTTGTCATAAGACCACCTAGCGGCGCGTTTCGGAACGCATGGTAGTACAGTCCTAGTAACAAATCTACTAACTACAACAAATAAATCGAAAATTCAACACTTATTTTATCATACGTTTGGTATGGTTGCATATAATAAAACATCTTTACTATACATATTAAATAATTATATGCGTTATAATAGTTACGATTATTTTGTTTTTATTTTTACGAATCTAATTGCAGTTACTATGTAGCACTAAGAATGTATATGTTTTTGTATATATATTGTATATAATATAGCATTTATTGTTTTTATTCATAACTAAGTCAAAACAAAGAGTCCATGTTTAGATTATGATATATTTTGACTATATTGGCAATTATATGATATTAATTAGTGTACGGTGGAAGTAGTAGAGTTTGCGTGCGGTTGTAGTAAATTAAAACATTGTATTACCGGAGCATTGTTAGTGTTGTGAATTGTATTTTTTATTTAAATAACATTGTGTTTTACGGTTAAAATAATGGGTAAATTAAATAAAAATAAACGTAATGTTAGTCGATCAAAGAAGAAGTATGAAATATACAAGAAAATCTTAGACGTAAGTATTCATTTTTGTTTCGTATTAGGTAACAAAAAAAATTTTTTTTTTTTTTTTTGCAATCTGTTTTCTAGTGAATTGTCCACTATGTATATGCATATGCATATGTTGTGGCGTTTGTTATAGTGTGGAACTGCTGCCCAGCGGCAAGTTTCCCGTTATTAATTCACTTTACTTGATTTTTAGTTATCACTAAATCTATGTATGATATCAAGTGGCTTATGCCTGTTAAGTCTATAAGTGTCTAGGCTATTGTCCTGTAGGTTTACTGCACTGTGGTAAGAATGGTTTTCGAATCTCTTTATATATTTTTCAGTAGCTACTTTGGCTGCTTCTTTCACTGTGCACATACTTAGATCGCTGTGTATTGCTTGATTTGTCACGTACCATGGAGCGTTTGTTATCATTCTTAGTGTCTTCGATTGGAATCTTTGAATTATTTCTATGTTGGATGAACTGGCAGTACCTCAGAGTTGTATTCCGTACGTCCAGATTGGTTTGAGTACTATCTTATAGATTAGTAGTTTGTTTTCCATTGATAGTTTAGACTTGCGGCCTAGTATGAAGTATAGTTTTAGGTTTAGTTGGTTTCGCTTTTTGATTATGTGATTCTTCCAATTTAGTCGTCTGTCTAGATGCATTCCTAGGTATTTTGCATTTTCTGCTTGAGGTAGTGGATTGTTGTTTAGGTATACTATTGGGCATGTTTCTTTTCTTGTTGTATAAGTAACATAAACAGACTTACTTTCACTTACTTTTATTCTCCATTTTTTTAGCCAGTTATCTTTGCATGTGAGATGTTCCTGCAGCCTGGCTAATGCGATTTGAGGATCTTTGTTTGAAGTTAGTAAGGCTGTGTCGTCTGCAAATGTTGCTGTCGTTGCATGAGGAGTTGTTGGAATGTCCGCCGTAAATAGGACGTATAGTATAGGCCCTAGCACACTGCCTTGTGGTACTCCTGATGTGATGGGATGTATTTGTGAGTATTTGTTTTTGTGTTTTATTTGGAAGTGTCTTTCAGTTAGGTAGGATTTTATTATTAGATATATGTTGTTTGGTAGTAGTTGTTTTAGTTTACACAGGAGTCCGTCGTGCCAGACTTTGTCAAATGCTTGTGTGATGTCAAGAAACGCTGCTGAGCAGTATTCTTTCGCATTCAAGGATTCAGTGATGACTGGTTACTTTGTGAATTTGCTCTATTGTTGCGTGTTTTTCTCTAAATGCAAATTGGTGTTCGGGGATTAGATTTTGTGCAGTTAGTACTGGTTTAATTCTCTTCAGTAGTAGCCTTTCGAATATTTTTGATAGAATTGGCAATAAACTTATTGGTCGGTATGACGTGACTTCTTCTGTTGGTTTACCTGGTTTCGGGATAAGGATAATTTGAGCGATTTTCCATTGTGGGGGGAAGTGGTTTAATTTAAGGATGGCATTAAATATGTAGGTGATAAGTTTTATTGCTTTTTCTGGCAATTCTTTTATTATCCTTCCTGTGATTAAGTCGTAACCAGGGTTTTTTTTTGTATTTATATTGTTGTTTAGATTTAGACAGTTGGCAACACTGATAAGAAAAACAATGGTGAAACAGCCATGACATTTTTTGATAACAAAATAATAATAAGTTTTGTTTTTCAATTGACAGACGTATTTTTTAGATAGAAATTGTAAAAGTTCATTTTTTATTAATATAATCATTATAGTATATGTTAAAACTGAATCATTGTAATAAGTTCGTAGCAATAACAATAAAAACCAACATCGTTAGAGCAACTTGAAGGTCAAGTAGTTCTGCGCAAATTAATGTTTGTGCCAAAAAACACGAAATATAACAATTGTGTTAGATGGTTCCTTTGATTTCTGCCATGCTAATATTCTTTATGGGTGGTAATATCTGATTGGGGTATTCTAGTATCCTGTATATTTCCTGTTCTTCTTCATTAGTAATTTCTCTTGGGTAAGGTTTAAATACATCTGCAAGATGTATTGCAAAGACTTCCGCTTTTCCCTTGTCGCTTTTCGCCCAGGTGTTGTCTATTTTCTTGATTGGAGGGATTGGTTGTTTGGGTCGTTTTAGAGGCATTGTTGCTCTCCAGAGTGAATATTCTGTGGCTTGGGTTGCAGTGAGGTTTGATAAATATTCTTGGGTATTTTGGTTATTCCATTCGTATAGAGTCTCTTTGAGATTCCGGGCTGCCTGATTGAATCTCGTTTTGTCAATTGGATTTCGGGTATGTTTCCAGGTTCTGCGAAGCCTTCGCTTTTCTCTTATTTTTTGTCTGATGTTTTTTGGATACCTTATTGTATCTAGATTTACTTTGTTGATTGTAGGCGTTGTATTCCAGGCTGCATTTTGTATTGTTTGCACTAGATGTTCTATTGCATTATCTATGTCAGAGTTATTTTTGAACAGTATTGTTAAGTTTATATTTTCCTCTAAAATTTCTCTGAATGATTCCCAATCAGTGTGTTTGTTGAATAGAGTTGGTGGTTTAGGAGTTGCTGTTACTTGTGTACTGAGGGTTATGATAATTGGTGTGTGGTCTGATGACAGCTCTACAGTTGATTCCGAATGAATGTAGCCTCGTGCAATGTTTTTAGTTATGCAGAAGTCGATCAGGTCTGGGGTTTTATTTCTGTCGGTTGGCCAGTGGGTTGGTTTTCCTGTAGATGTGTGAGACAGTTGATTGTTTTGTATCGTTTTATGTAATTCACGGCCTCGTGGTGTTACTAGTCGTGATCCCCAGTCAGTATGTTTGGCGTTGTAGTCTCCTCCAGCTATAAATCGGTTTCCGAGTGTTGCAAATAATGTGTGAAATTCTTTTTCTTTAATTTTAATTCTTGGTGGACAATAGACGGCGGAGACAGTTATAGGTCCTGTCCAGTCTTCAACTACTACACTAGTAGTTTGTGTGTGCTCCATACAGTATTCCGGTAGTTCATAGTGTTTTATTGAATTTCTTACTATTATTGCTGTTCCACCACGGGCCGTGTCATCTGGGTGTGTTGTATGATATGTTGTGTATAATGGTATTTTGAAATGAGTTCTTGAGGTGAAGTGAGTTTCTGACCCGAGCATTATGTATATTTGATGATTATGGATGAAAGTTTTTATCTCCTGGCTATGCTGAGCCAGGCCATTGGCGTTCCAAATTGACATTTTAAGGTTGCGTGTCATTAATTCATTTTTGAAACTAGGATTGTTAACAGATTTAACATAGTGTCCATTCTTTCCATTAACTTTTGCATCATTTCCTCTAGTTTATCTTGTTTAGATTGTTGTGTTTGTGGGGTTGATGCGATGGTTGCTTGGACATAGGTGGTGTTTGGGTTAGTTGTTCGTCCTTTCTTTTGTTGTTGTTTTGGTGGATGATCGTTTTGTACTGTATTTCTTTCTCTTAACGGTGGGAATTTTCTCGTATGTATTTCCTTGTATACTATGCAGTCTTTGAATTTTGCAGGGTGGTTTCCTTCGCAGAGTGCGCAGGTGGCTTCGGTAGTATTATCTTTCTTGCATTCTTTGGTGAGGTGGTCCATACTACATTTGACACAGCGTGGCTGTTTTGTGCAATAAGTTTTTTTTTTTTTTGATTTATTTAAGGAGTACGTCGACTGGGTGGTCATTAGTACTCCGGTATAGTTGCTTATATTTGCATTTCGTTTTGTTTGATTTTTATTAAATTTGATTTTTGTGTATTTTATAAGCTATTTATGATGTTTGTGGTGTCCTTGTTGTTTGATAGGGCTTCCGTGATTTGTCTCGGGATTTTGAATTTGTCTCTGTGTTCCTTGTATTTTTGGCATTCAGTTATTAAGTGGTTGACTGTGATGATGCTGTTGCACAGATCATATTGGTCTGGTGGTGTCTTTTTGAAGAGGTATTGGTGCGTTATGCGTGTGTGTCCAATTCTGAGTCGTGTCATCGTTATCTGTTCTCTTCTGTTTCCATGGCGTGATATTGGTTTTTATGTCTCGTAGTTTGTTGTTGGTTGTGTTGGTCCATTCATTTGCCCATTTTTCTTTAATTTTTTCCTTGGTGTAGCTTTTATAGTCACATTCCTGGATTTGTATGTGTAGCTCGTGTTCATTTATTGAGTCTTTGGCTGCTTTGTCGGCATCTTCATTCCCAGTTATCCCTATGTGTGATGGGATCCACATGAGTTTTATGGTGTGTTGTTCGTTGATCGCTGTATATAGGTCATCTTGTATTGTTCTTGCTAAGTTATGTCTTGGAAACATTTTAGTTGTCTTGTAGTGCGCTGAGGGAATCAGTGCACATGACGAATTTTTTGTTTTGGGGCCCTCTGTTTGTGATGTTGCGTATGCTTTGGTGGATGCTGTATAATTCGGCCGTAAATGTGCTTGTTGTTGATGGTAGGTGATATTTCCGTGTTATTTTGCCTTCTTCTTCGAATATCGCTGCTCCAACTTTCCCGTCTATCTTGGAAGCATCAGTGAATATGAATTGGAAATTTTTGTGTTCGTTGTATATTTTTTTGTAGTATTCCTTGTATATTGTAGGGTTTGTAGTTTCTTTTGGGTATTGTTTAGGTCGAGGATGCATTGGGGTGGGGAAAATTGCCATGGTGGTGTCTGGTTTAAGTAATTGGTATCTATGTTCATGGATGGGAGATTTAGTTTTTATATTGTATTATTTAGTTTGATTTGGAATGGGTATGTGTTTGGTATTAAAGTTTTGTTTTGAATTTTTTTGAAGATGGTACGGTGGTTTGGGTGGTTGGGTTGTGAAGCTACTTTTACGATGTTGTTCATTGTTAAAAGAGCTCTCCTGTGTGCTAAGGGTGATTCTGCAGATTCGGCTAGTATGCTTACTACTGGGCTAGATCTGAATGCTCAAGTTGCTAGTCTTATTCCTGCGTCTATTTTTTTAAGGTGTTGTGTTTTGGCTGAGCCGTATATTGTACATCCGTAATCTATTTTTGAGCGTACTAGCGTTCTGTAAATTGTTAGCAGTGTGTTTCTCTCTGCATCCCTGCGATGATGAGATAGAGTTTTTAAAATGTTTAGGGATTTGTGGCATTCGGTTGTGAGGTTTCGGATGTGTGGGCCCCATGTGGTTTTCTTGTCAATTGTGATGCCGAGTATTTTTGTTGATGCAACGAAGAGTAGTTGCAGATTGTTTAGTGTTAATATTGGATCCTGGTGAGGTTGACAGAAGTTGCAGAAATGCATTGCCTTGGTTTTTGTCTGTGAGAATCGGAAGTCTGTGTTGTTGGACCATTCTTCTAAGTTCGTGATTGCTTGTTGTAGGTGTGATTCTACAGTTTTTATATTTTTACCCTTGCAGTAGAAGAACAGATCGTCTGCGAATAAACAGGATTTGACGGGTGCTTGAATATAAGTTGTCAGTTGGTTTATTGCAAGTAAGAAAAGTGTTACACTCAGTACCGAACCTTGTGGGACTCTGTTCTCTTGAGTCTTTGTTTGTGATGTGACTCCGTTGTGTCTAATATGGAAAGAGCGGTCCTTTAGAAAATTTTGTATAAAGTGCAACAAGTTACCTTCTATACCATATTGGGCCATGCTTTTTATTATGTTGTATCTTCATGTTGTGTCAAAGGCTTTTTCTAGATCAAAGTATATGGCTATTAGGTGTTGTTTATTTTTGTGTGATTCTTTTATCTCACATTGCAATGCGAACAAATGGTCAGTAGTGTTTCTGTCTTTTCTGAATCCACTTTGCGCGGTACTTAGGGTGTTATTGTGTTATAGGTACCATGTTAGTCTGTTATTTATAATTTTTTCAAGTAGTTTACATAGTGTATTCGTGAGTGCAACTGGTCTGTAGTTTTCAGGATTAATTTTGCTTTTATTGTGTTTGAGAATTGGGATGATTATAGCTTCTCTCCATTTATTCGGAAATGTATGGTTTATCTCTGGAAAATTTTATCATTTCAAATGATATTCTGTCAGGTCCTGGGCTGCTGTTTTTCTTCAAATCATTTATTGCTGTTATTAGTTGCCACTTAGTTAAGGGCACATTTACTGGGTTGTTGTCGTCTTTGTTTATGTTAATTTTCGCTTGTTCCGCGTCTTGTTTTCTTTGCTGAAATGTTTTCGTTGCTGAAGTTTCTTTGGAACATTTCTGCGAATGTGTTGGCAATTTCTTCTGGAGTGGTGATTATTTTGTTGTTTTGCATTAATATTTTTGTACTTTGTTGGGAGTTAATGCCTTTTATATTCTTTATTTTTTGCCATACTTCTTTGGTTGAAGTGTTCGTATTTATTGTGTTTACATATTTTCGCCACGATAATGTTTTACTTTCCTTTATGGTAAAGTCTTGCGATAGCTCTATTTTTTTAAATTCTATGAGTTTGTCCAGTGTCCGGTATTTTTTGTATTCATATAGAGCTTTTTTCTTATTTCGTATGGCAGTCTCGGAATTTTTATTCCACCATGGTACTGTTTTCTTGTTTGCATGGTTCGCATGGTTCGCTTTTTCTGCCGAGTTTATTATTTGTAGCGTTATGTCATCTGAAGTGCTGTTTACATTTTCTTGGTTATTTATTTGTATTTGCTCTAGTAAATCGGAGAAGAGCGTCCAGTCAGCGTTTTCATAATCCCAGCGTGGCGTAGTTTTTGGTATTGGTTGTGAATTTCTTTCGTCCTCTATTGTTATTGGGAAGTGGTCGCTTCCGTATTGGTGGCTCAATACTTCCCATGTGTAGTTTGATGCTGCTGTTGGATTGCAGAATGTGAGGTCGATTACCGAGAAATTGCCTGTTCTTGTGCAAAAATGGGTGGCAGCGCCGTTGTTTAATAGAGTTAGATTGTGTGTGCTCTCTTCGACAATTTTTCCTCTGTTGTTTGTGTATTCTGATTTCCAGTTTGTGTTGTGTGCGTTAAAGTCTCCGGTTATGATATATGGGATGGGTAATTGTGTGATTAATGATTCTAGTTTGGCGGGGTTTGGTGTGGAATCGGGTGGGATATATACGGAGCAAATAGTGGTTTTGGTGAATATGCGCGTACTGCAACTGCCTCAATTTCGGTGTGTAGTGTTACTTCCTTGCTGTGGTTGGTATTTTTCACCCATATGGCGACCCCTCCACTAGCATGACCGTGGTAAGTTCTGTCGTTCCTGTATGTTGTGTATCCTTTTAGGAGTCCTTTGTCTGTTGGTCGGAATCTTGTTTCTTGTATGCATATGTGTTCAGGTGTGATTTCAGTTATAAGTGTTTGAAGTTCGGCTAAATGGGAATAAAAGCCGTTACAATTCCACTGTAGTGTTTTCCCCATCTTGTAGTTGTTGTGTTGGGCTTTCGTTATTGGTCCGTTCTTCTGTGAGTTGGAGTTTGATGTGTGTGGACAGTCTGGTGAACCGGGTTTTGATGCTTCTGTGTTTGAGCAGTGGGTAAAGGCGTGTTATCATTTCTAGGAGTCCTTCGGTGTCTTCTGTGTAGTCCTTCGAGGCGCTATACTTGTCGCTTGTTCCTGTAACGTTTTCTAGGAAGTCTTTAAATTGTGTGTAGGAGAGTGTATATTTGATTGGGTTTTTTGTTAGTTCGTCTCTTATTAGTTTTAGCATAATATCTAGTGGTGGATTTGTTGGGCTTTTGCTACTTGATTTTCTTTTGCTTTTGTTTTTTTGGTGTGGTGTTGGTATAATGTCGCTGGATTTTTGACTGGAGGCTCTTTCTTCTGACACTGTATTTGGTGCGAGTGCCGTTGTTTGCTCATGTATGTCATCCTTCTCGTAGTTGGTTATTTGCTATGGTTTTTTATTTGTGGTTTGTGAATGGTTTAAATTTTCAGTTGATTGGTCTGCGTCTCTTGTGTACTCGGACTCAAAGCTACTGGAGGGTGCAGATCGTTTTTGGGGTGTTAGTATATTGTTGAGTTCGGTCTGGGTTGGTGCTGGTATGTTTGTATCGATTAAGAGGTTGTCTTGTGGGGGTATTTGTCCTGTTGTGTTATTTGTTGGTTGAGTTGGTTCGTTTTCCGTGTTTTCTTCGGTTGGGTTTTTACAGTTTGTTTCCGTGTGTCCCTGGATGTTGCACTTGCTGCATTTATTGCTCTCCGTTGAGAAAAATATGCGCTGTTCTGTGCCAGCGTATTTTATGATGACTGTTTCGGGTACTTTTCTTTTCTCGGACTCCGGTATGTATACCTGTCGTCTGAAGCTTAGGATATGAGCGTATGCGGGATCCCGAATTCCCGCTCTTAAGCTAGTAATTTGTGAGATTGTTTTGATGTTCATCTTGTCTAGTGCGTTTTTAATTTCTGTGTGAGGTATGGATGGGCATACGTTCGATATGATTATTCTCGTTGGAGGTGTTATATATCGTCTTAGTTCGTGGATTTGGTATTCTACTGTGATTTTTGTGTGAGTTTTTATTAGTTCATCTACTGCAGTTTTATTTTTTAAGAAAATACAAATTCGCTGGTTTGATAGTCTGGAGACGTGTGTGATGTTTTCAGGTTTAGTAATTTCTCCAACAGCGATGACATATGCACTGATTGGAATATCTTTGGTTGCATTTATAATAATAGCTTGGTCTTTGTTTGGTTGGATGTTTTGGTAGGTTTCTGGGTTATTTTTTGGTTTTGTATTCGTGATGTCTGAGTATGTCTGGTTGTGTAGATGTGTTTGGTTGGGTTCTGTTTTGTCCCCCCTACTGCCTCCACAGCCGTCCGGCGGATGGTGTCGTGATTGAATCATGTTGAGTGAACTACTCGATCAGAGATGTCACTGTTTGTTGATTTATAGTAGGATTTTTTTGGGCGTGTATTTAGGATAGATTATTTTTATTTTTTTTCCGGGAGTTTGTCTGGGATATTTAGGGGTAGGTGGTAAGATAATACAATATGATATACCTTGAGATTTTGTGGGTTGGTGGAAGAGCTATTACTATTTTGTTTTGATTTGGCACTTTGAGAATTTACTAATATTTGTAAGCTATCGCAGCGACCAGTCAGTAATATATTTATCTTTTTTTTTCATCTTCGCAATAAGTTTTAGTGTGTCCATAGCACTGTCATCTTGCGCATTGGAGTATTTCTTTTTTTGGGTTTGGTGTTTCGATTTCAACCTTTGTATATTGTAGAAATTGTGTGTTGTACACGTCTTTATTGTTGATGTTTTGCGAAAGTTCTACGAAGAATAATGGCAGAGGCTTTTTGTTGATTTTTTGTTTTATGTTGTGAATGTTGTTTACTTTGTGCCCCTTTGATTCGATTTCTTTTTTAAGTTCTTCTATATCCGTTGAGTGGTGCAGGTTTCTTATGACTATACGATAACTACGTTGTGCTTGTGGTTGGTACGTATGAAACATAGTTCCTATTTCTTTTAAGGTTTTCACTAGTTTTCTGTAGCTTTCTATATTGCTTGTTTGTATTTTTACTTGGCTGTTTCCGATCGTCTTCAGGAAATAGTTTTCCTGTATTGATTCTTTGATTATATTTATCAATGGATTATCATTAATGACCCCTGGTATAAATATGGGTGGTGGTTTAGTTTTTTCGAGAGTCTTATCTTTAGTAGTGTTTATTGATTCATTTGTTTCATTTAGTAATTCAAAATGATTGTGGATTTCGGTTGGTGGCGGATTTAAGTTATCGGGTTTCGTTCGGACATTTCTATCCTCTGGATCGTCATTATCTAACTTTCTTTTTGGTTTTCTATGGCTAATTTTTTGCCATTCCATTGGCACTGTTAAAATTTCAGCCGAATCGGACTCGTACTTTTGTTTTGACCGCGTGTGAAAGCGGGAGTATCCGCAGATTTTAGAAAAATGGAAAAAGAGCAATATCACGCCGTACACAGCATCCAAGCGTTCTTTGATTTCGCTTCGCGATTTCCCTTCCAAAAACGAGAATCGAATCACCGACCGATATTGCTCTTTTTCCATTTTATAATACTCCCGCTTTCACACGCGGTCAAAACAAAACTAAAAGTCTGATTCAGCTGAAATATTAACAGTAGCCGTCTAAGATAATGTACTACACAATAGGTTATGTCTCTTGCAACAGTGGTGCCATAGGCCGGTGAGGCTAAGTACTTGTCGGACAGCCCTCGTATGTATACTTATTACCAACAGTGGCGGCTATAGTAATAAACGTATCATACATTGCATTATTTCAAACACAGCGTCCAACAATACCGGTTTGACGGTACCCAGTAAGTCAGATACCTTCAACAGAACAACTCGTATCCCGTACGTAGTCATAAATAATTCACACACACACAAATCTCCTACATACAGAATAAAATAAAATAATTATTTAAAAAAAAAAAAATTTTTTTTCATACGCGCATGACGTATATAAGCCCCGCCTTGTCTGCCTCAAGGGGCCTTCTTACTACTATCACTAAAACTATCGAAATAATATTATTTTAGCTCTTCAAAGTCAATTTGAAAAAAAATAAGTTTGTAGCCAGTTACTGTGATCCAAATTCGAAAAACTATATTAATATGGCATCTATGTCCCGCCTTTCGTATTTTTCTTCTTAAACAAATCCTGCTGTTGTAATTTATTGTTAAAAATGAGATATTTTTAACAAATTTCAGATATTATTATCTGATGTACTAAGCATATAATTTCCTTTTTCAAAAGCAAATACATTTATTGATGCCTTACGTAATTGTGTTATTAAATTAGTTATAATTTTATAGAAAACCTATGAGATATCTGATGAAACAAACAGTGGGTTTTGCGTAAATTTTACGTATCAAATTCCTTTGCCCTAGTTCAAATGCGGGTGTGTATCGGGGCACCGGTACACAGTGGTTCCAATCAACGAATTGGTGACCAAAAGTCAAAAATCTAAATATTTATTTTATGGTATTTCTTACATCCTATCTTGTTAAGGATACTTTAGATAAAAAGAAGCCATATTTATAAAAAAATAAATCTTACTGTGGTACTTGTTATAAACTACTGAACATGAAATTTTTTTAAATCGAAGAAATAAAATATTTTCTATATGAAATACAAAACGTTTTTTTAATTATAAACTGATTTTTTTTAAATCAAGCAGATTTAGATTATCACAACCTTCTATTTGAAAAGAAAATGTATACTTTATGAAACTAATTCTACACTACAGAATCAAATATGGCGACATATATTTTTTTTTCTATTTTCTTTTCTTCTATGGAATAAAAGTTGGCGCTGCGAGGCGTTGCGAGGCGCCGCGCCAATTATTCTTTCATTAAATACTAGAAGAATTTATAAAGTAATATGTATTGAAAGAAAATCCACCTTTTAACCGCTACTTGAGTTATTTACATTTTAAGTGGGCGCGCGCAATAGTCGTAATGCGTTACACAGGTTACGCTGTGCCACTAATATCTCCCTATGAACAATCTCTCACTATGCAATTTAATTATTTCTATATGTATTTGTTATATTCATATTTTCCTACCTGAATTGTTTAATATTATGCTATTTACATGAATCTTAATTTTACTAATTTATGTTTTTGTATTTGGGTTTACGATTAATATGGTATATATTTATTACTTATTAGGTAATAGTCTTCTTTGAATATCTCAGGATTATAAGTTCCTTATCGGTAAAAATTGAAATCATATTAGCCGTTCCCTTTATATTATATAATACTATAAGTGTAATCTAGAAGAAATACAGAAAATAGAATATTCAAAGCAAAGTAATACACATCATATATGCTAATATACCTATTATCTAATTATGCTTACCTTTTATTATTTTCGGGAATATTTGTAAGTAACTACTAATTTTGCAACCCGCTTAGTGAAATGATTGGTGCTTTTATTTACATAAAATGTTTACTCCAATTTAATTCGAGAAAATGTATACGTCAGAATGAAATGTCAAAAAAGTTTTTGTGATAAATCTTCAATTAATTTGATGATTTGAAGTGTATTCAGTGGGTTGTGTATTTTACATAGAGTGGCATCTGCTATATTATATTGATATTGTATGTCAATAAGAAATATAAATAAATGTTAGTTAATAAAATTAAGTTTTATTTATTCTAATTTGAAAATAATTTGAAATTGAATTTATATATATATATATATATATATATATATATATATATATATATATATATATATATATATATATATATATATTAAATCATTATATCGCTTCAAATAACTTGTTATAAATTTGTTTATTCCTTTAATACATCAGGAGTTAATAATATAGGTTTCTACAGAAATAAAAGTTTTAGTGCAATTTTTCTTTGGTTTTTGATTTATCATGATGTCTAAGTGCAATATGTTGAGGATTATGAAGGAGAAATAGAAATAAGAGCAAAATTGATAATCATTATAATTGTTCAATTATTTTTAAGTATTTTGTTTTATTATTGATTTGTCATATAAGAATTTCATTCAAAAACCAATGCTATATAAATACGGTTTAACTACTCGTCCACTTTTGCTTATGCGGTTGGGCTTGCCAGGAATGTATTTTGATTTTTTGGCTATCCGTACGAAGTACATTCTCGTACAAAATATATCTATAACAAGAAGTGCTTGTCTCATCGCCTTGAGTCCAAAAAAATATTTTAACTCATATGCCTTATAGAGCGAATTTGTTGTGCTCTAGTCCTCTAAAGATACTAGATCGATTTACACCATACTTGCTACACTATTTATTTGGCATCCCATTTGTATCAGCTCGTAGTGTAAATCCATTCACCCGTATACTTCCCGAATCCCGAGTTATAAGGCCGCAATATTTGAGCCTTTTTTAATGCTGCCCTTATAAATATATATATATATATATATATATATATATATATATATATATATATATATATATATATACAGATTTTTATATATATATATATATATATATATATATATATATATATATATATATATATATATATATACAGATTTTTATATATATATATATATATATATATATATATATATATATATATATATATATATATACATATATTAATACTACAATGAAATCCAAGATACTTCTTCATATTGGTAACCCAAAAGTCATAAAACAATATTCGCATGCATTTATTACTTATAGGGTGAGCAGTATGCATTGGTGCCTTATACCTAAGCTGTTTTTTAAATAATGTATTCTTTGAAAACATATCTTTTGAAAATAGCTTTATTATTTTTGCAAATTTAAAATATAGAAACAGAACCGGCCTCATTCATTCTAATTTTATCATTGATAAATTTTAAATCATTTTATTTTGCATTAGTTTGCTAACAATTATACATTTAATGAAATTTGTTTAATATATGCTCCTAAACAAAGTAATATGTACCTAATCAAAATTGTGTGTTGTATCAGGCAACGTCTTGTCAAACTAGTTAAAAAGCCAAAATATTTATTTTTAATCTATTATACTTAACGACAGTAAATACCATTTTTATATGCAATTGTTTCTAGTAAAAATAAAACTATAGCAAATCCTATTCCTACGGCTAAAAATAAAAATGCTGGATATGAGTCTATAAGTCCGACTGATACGAAACTACCCCCACTTCCATGACACTCGGGTTTCTTCGTATAAATTCGCAGAACTTCGCAATTTTGTAGTCCACTCTCATGTATTTTCTTTAACCTAAAATAATTAGTTTATATTATATATATAGGATATTTTTACACATACCGGTTGCCCATATTTACTGTTTAGAGCATTGATATTGATTTGAATGACATACCCAATTTTAAATACCTCTGTGAACGGACTATTTTTTGTAATCGGCAAATACACATCATACAAATTCAAGAATTTCATTTCTTTTAGTCCACATTTCTCACTCTCGAAGAAGGTGTCACTTATCAACTTGTAGCTAGGACCTAGTTCCGCATGGAACGCGAAAAATCCTTGTCGAACACGTCTGATACCTTCTTCAAGAGGCAAATAGCTCGGTTCTTGACCTGGCGGAGCGACTTTCTGCTGATAGATGGCTTTTTGTATCGGCACAGTAGAAGTCTACATATATAGATAAAAATAATTTTTACTTGCTTATACGAATTTATATAATGAAATATTGTAATCACGAAGATTTTTGAACTTGAAATTTTAACTAAAATACTCTTTTTGACAATTCTTATCTTAACTCGTATCTGCCTATGTTCGAAATTATGTCGGTCTGTCTGTTTATAAATCTGTCTGTATCGCGCTACATCAGAAACGATTAGTGTTAAAATTATAAAACTTTAAACCTAACACCAGTATAGATCCCGTAAAATAACCTCTTGTTTTTAAATACAATAGCTTATTATGTATTCTTGCTAGTATTTAAATATCTCGTAGACGGCAGGAGTTAGAAAAAAAGTGATTCTTATAAAATTTCGTGCTACTATTTTTAACAATTTTTTGTCTAAAAATATATTATTTACTAAAAAATCGCTTTTGTGAATAGTTTTGTTATATTTACATACTCTAGTTACAATACATAAAGACATTGTTGCATAGTAATCGTAGAATAAAGATATAAAGCAATATTATAAATATAGATACTAAAAGTGTAAGAAAGTGAAAGTGATTCCAACTTTGTCCACTGAAAATCCGTCATAACCACTGTATAATTACCCAAATGATTAGAAGTGACCCGAAACCATGGCAACCCATTTGAAAATATTTACGTGACTAGTCCGGCCCTGACTGTAAATAGCAAATTTAATTTGTTATAACTTGCCTCGAAATAAAAACGATTATAGACGGTATCATCTGCGCCTACTTTCAATCTTGACTCCAAGAGGTCCTCCAATGTTCTGATATTGTCGGCTGATGATTGCAACAACGCTACAATGTTGGCAGAGTATGATACGTATAAGAACATGAGCGCTATGAACGCCAAAATCATAATTAACTTCCCGGCGCCACCACGTGGTTCGATAGTGGCGCCCTGCTGCGCTACGGCGGCCATTATTATCATTACCACTTCCAGAAACGAAGTTTGTCGCTCCTTTTCTGAGCCTGCTACTTTAGACTGACGCCATTCCATATACACTAAAATCATTAATATAATTACCCAGAAATGTATGCATGTGAGTGTGCATGTGTAGAACGCATTTTTTGTAAAAATACAAATTGGCATAACCGGGGATCGAACTCACGACCTCCAGGGTTAAAGCAAAGGCTCTTACCACTACGCCATGGCGACTGTTAATAATGTTATAAAAAATAATCAAATTGTTTATACTGAAATAAAACAATCACTACGATTCTGAAGTTCAGTCTGCATTGAAATAGACAATAACGAATCAGAATGAAATGTCAAAAAAGTTTTTGTGATAAATCTTCAATTAATTTGATGATTTGAAGTGTATTCAGTGGGTTGTGTATTTTACATAGAGTGGCATCTGCTATATTATATTGATATTGTATGTCAATAAGAAATATAAATAAATGTTAGTTAATAAAATTAAGTTTTATTTATTCTAATTTGAAGTTTGTGAGTCGCTATTAAGCATTTATGTTAGAATGACCTACCAAAGAACAAATATAAATAAAATTGCTACCACGTGTGCGTCAAAATCAGTATTTTATTGTGAATTAGTGACGTACGAGTAACGGAAACAATGTTTGAATTGTAAATCTTAAGTTTAAGGGGAGTAACATGTTATTATTTAATTTTTAAGTATTTATATGAAATAAGTGCATATTATTAATATTTTTTTAGCAAATATGTGTTTCCATACATTTATTATAATTCATGGTTAATATTTTCACTTCAAAATGGCCAAGAAGAAGTGATTTTTGAAAATATGAGTTGCGGTAAGATTCTATAGTTGGTGAAACTGTAAGTAAGTAAATTTATAATTCTGATTTTTCGAGAAATAAAATCTTGAAGAGATAATTCAAACATATTTAGGAACATGATTGGTTGGCAATTTTATTTTTTATTTTTGATGGCACAATCCATTGTATTTTAGAATATAACCAATTATCCCTCTTAAAACTGCCATCATACTGCAAAATTCAGAATCTTACCTGGTTATTTAATTCAAAAACAATAATGAATCAAATGTCAAGTCATTAAAAATGTTGTGTAAAAAGGGTTTGTTATACATATTTTTTAAATAATCGTATTAAATAATAAACAGCAATCGTAAGTAAATTTTAAATCCTGTTTTTTGTGTAATAATACAATTAAGAAAACTGTCTTAATGATACGACACTTATGGCCAGTTTAAATAAATCTTAGTTTAAATTTATCGGATGTTACACAGTGCATGATAAGCGATCGATTAGTTAATCTCAGCATAGTGATCTAAAAACAAAATAGCGTTCAAAAAAAGGACTCTATTTTTTCTTTATTATTATTTGCGATGTGGAAATTTGTATTACTATTATAGTCAAACGATACAAACTGAAGAGAAACTGTTAAAGTAAATCAATTCGCATATTTACAAACCTCATTTTTTGGTTGCAGAAACAAATGAAATATGTTTGTCATGTTTATTATTTCCAAGTTGTCAAGTAGAATTGTAATCGTCAATTTGTAAAAGTTTTTTCCTCTAAAATAAAAGTTTGTTCCGAGACGTTTACTAATTATTTTCCTTCCTCGAGCACACCAAAGTTGTCAAATCTTATCAGGTTATGGGCCCAGTTCATGCTGTGGAAAACGGCACTTTGGAATCGAGAGAAAATCAGTTAGCGGAGAAACTTCAAGCCAGTCACCGCCGATAAAGTCAATAGTCAGCAAGTCAACAACGTCGTCAGCAGCGCAAGTAACATTTAGTAGACGCGATCGTCAGATGAATTCTAGTTATTCAGTGATTTAGAATTTTTTTGGTTATGGATACTGTAAGATCACACATCGAGTCATTATCAGAAGACGCGCACGGTAATTCGAATTATGTTGCGTGGCGCTTCAAAATAGATTTAACTTTGAAAATACGCGAAGCCTATGATGTAGCAATAGGACAAACAGTCAAGCCACCCGGCGCTCTCGCCGATGCGGCAGTGAAAGCGTGGATTAAGAAAGATTTAGAAGCACAGACAATTGTAGGACTAAACGTCAGTGGTGCTATTGCGAGCAAAATTGCAACTTGTAAGACATGCAAGGAAATGTTAGATAAACTGAAAAATTTATATGGCAAAAGGTCAGATGTCTCAACTGCTGTTCTGCAAAGAAAGTTTTTTTGTTATGAATATGATTCAAACAAATCTGCAGTACACAACTGCATGGAGATACTGCAGATCGTCGAGGACTTAGCAACCGATGGGGACAGAATGCGTGACAGCTGGATAATGACACGCATGCTGAACATGCTGCCACCTAAGCTGCACCACCTCAGGACCGCTTGGGACAACATCGCCGCTGCTGAGAAGACAATCGATTCACTGATGGAGCGACTTCGACTGGAAGAGGATCGTCTCGATAACAGCCAGCAGACTAAGGAGTTGCCAACAGGGAACGCACTATTCGTCAGAACAGGCGGAAAGCAGGGACCACACAACTACACGAAACAAGACAACGCGAAAGTCAGCTGTTTCAAGTGTGGACAGAAAGGACATTTCAAGAAGGACTGCCGTAACAAAGCCAGTGACAAGTACATCACCTATTGCAAGAATAACTACGCCTGCAACACGTGCGGACAGAAGGGTCATTTCGCCAGGGAATGCCCGAAGGAGCAGGACAAACAAAATGGAAACGACACTTCACACAGGAAGAGTCCGGGATCATTCAACCGGAAAGCACTGGTGACTGTGGGTCTGTCAACCGGAAACCTGAGCGACATCAAGTTCAGGAAGGACTCAGAAGACAGTTGGTACCAGGACTGTGCCGCAACGCAGCACATGACGCCACACAGGGACTGGTTCACCGACTTCGTCGACCTGGAGAGTCCGTCAGCTATACTAATCGGAGATGCGACAAGATTGCAGGGAACAGGCATAGGCAACGTCAATCTGGAAGCGTTCAACGGCGAGAACTGGTACAAAGTAGTCTTGCATGACGTTTTGTATGTTCCCAGGTTAAACTTCAATCTATTCTCTGTGGGTCAAATTCTGGACAAGGGATATGTGCAGAGCGCAGATCGTGAGAGGTCGATTTTCCAGACATCGGACCGGAAGGAAGTCATCGCCATGGCAATACGGGAAGGAAGTTTGTATCGAATGGAGTTACGACGGGAGGGATTGAAGCAGTGCCTTGCAGCTACTTCAATCAAGACTTGGCACGAGAGACTGGTTCATCAAAACATCCGACACGTCAGAGACATTCTCGACAGAAACAAGATCGCGTACACAGACGATTGGGACAATCGCGTATGCGAAGGATGCGTACTTGGGAAGCAGCACCGAGTATCTCATCCAATCAACGACAAGGTAGCCAAGCAGCCGTTAGATTTGGTACATGTGGACCTGGGCGAGATATCGAAGCCGTCTCTTGGAGGAGCGAAATACTTTTTACTCTTTAAAGACGATTTCTCGCACTACAGGACTGTCTACTTCCTGAAGTCGAAGGACCAAGCACCAGATAAGTTGGAACATTTCGTCAAGCTCGCCGAAAACCAACTAGAAAAGCAGGTGAAAAGTTTCAGATCAGACAATGGGACCGAGATCAAGAACACACGAACGAAGAACCTGCTAGATGAGCTAGGGGTTTTTCACACCTTCTCAAGTGCTTACACGCCGGAACAAAATGGAAGGTTAGAAAGGGAGATGAGGACAGTTGTTGAGTCAGCACGGTCGGCCATCCATGCACGCAAACTAGATGAAAGTTTATGGGCCGAAGCCGTAAATTACGCTGTCTTCACACTCAATCAGACGGGGACGAGCTCCGTGAAAGGAAGGAGTCCATCAGAACTTTGGTTCGGACGTCAGACGAAACTCAACAAACTGAGAACATTCGGCTGCATCGCCTATGTGCTGACCCCAGCACACAAACGGACAAAGTTGAACCCAAAGTCACGAAAGGGTGTATTCGTAGGATACGACTGGAACTCCCCCTGCTACAGGATCTACCTGCCATGTGAACGGGATGTTGTCTGCTCAGACAATGTCATCTTCGACGAGGAAGAAATCAGCGGATCCAAGCACACAGAAGTGGAGGCAGCAGTGAGGAGCACGAGACAGGAGCAGCCACACCTGGATTCGGAGGAATCGGACGTCGAGAGCGAGGATAGCCAGAACGGACAGCACAGTCAGGAGGATCAACCAGCTGAACGTGAAAACTCGCCAGAGGACGAGGAGCCAAGGAGATCAGGTCTTCGTAGCCGCCACAACATACAACCGCCTGTAAGATTCTCTGACTACTTCATGGGTATGCCTCGAGGAGGCAGCAGCGCAAATGCAGCCATGATTGGCGAAGTAAAGGACATACCGGTATCAGAGGCCCTGAGAGATGGAAACTGGCTTCAAGCAATGAAGACCATTGACGTGCAAATGGATCTTACGCGAAAAATCGGATGGAAGGTTGAAGGCACGACTGGTTGCGCGGGGTTTTGAGCAGAAAGAGGGAATTGATTATTCCGAAACTTTTAGCCCCGTGGCTCGTCATGCATCCATTCGGCTGATTCTGAGTCATGCGGCCTCAGAAAGACTGAAACTCATTTCATTCGACGTGACTACAGCATTCTTGTACGGTGATCTGGAGGAGGATCTGTACATGATGCAACCCGAAGGTTTTGAGGACAGTACAGGCAGAGTCTGCAAACTGAGAAAGAGTCTGTATGGACTCAAGCAGGCTCCCAAACGGTGGAACGAGAAGATAGGAAGTTTTCTTGAAAGCATCGGACTACACAGCACAGACGATGATCCTTGTGTCTATTACAACGAAAAGCGAACGATAATGATGACCCTGTTTGTTGATGATGGGCTCATCGCCGGAAGAGACAAACAAGAGATTTATTCAGTCTTGTACAGGATCAACAGGGACTTCGAAATCACATACAATCGACAGATCCAGACCAAAATATCGTATCTTGGGATGGATATTCAAGTGAAGTCAGATGGAATATCTGTGAGCCAAGCAAAGTACACACAGAAAATCCTACAACGCTACGACAGTATCACATGCAACCCAGTATCGACGCCCATCGAGAAAGGTATGTTTACGGATGACACAAATCGCATAAATGACAAATCTGTGTCTGCTGATACACCGTATCGCGAAGCTATAGGAAGTCTCCTATATCTCGCAACAATTTCTCGTCCAGACATTTGTTTTGCCGTAAATTTCCTTAGTCGGCACTGCAACAAACCCATGACAAGCCACTGGAGGATGGTACGGAGGGTGTTCCAGTACCTGAAAGGAACTGTGAACGCTGGGATCTTCTTCGACGGAAGCAGCACTCTGGAGGCCTACTCGGATTCCGATTACGGTGGAGATGCTGAGACAGGCCATTCGACTAGTGGAGTTCTATTGAGGAGAGGACCAATCATATGGTGCACACAGAAGCAGCACCTCGTAGCTACATCGACGGCCGAAGCAGAATTTAGGGCAGCAGTCGCGACCATCGATGAAGTCAGCTGGATCAGGAGGATCGGACGCGAACTAGGGATCCTCGAGACAGACTTGCCCACGACGCTCTATGTGGACAACCAGTCAGCTATACACATGCTCCACAACGCACATGAGGAGAATACATCAAAGGGCAAGAAACACATCGAAATTTCCAGGAAGTTTATTCAAGAGAACATCGGGAAGACCGTCAACGTTAGATATGTTCAAAGCAGTGAGCAGCTTGCTGACATATTGACAAAGCCACTCAATCGAAACGTTTATGCTAAACTTCGTCGCGAATTGATTAAGGAGGAGTGTTAAAGTAAATCAATTCGCATAGTTACAAACCTCATTTTTTGGTTGCAGAAACAAATGAAATATGTTTGTCATGTTTATTATTTCCAAGTTGTCAAGTAGAATTGTAATCGTCAATTTGTAATAGTTTTTTCCTCTAAAATAAAAGTTTGTTCCGAGACGTTTACTAATTATTTTCCTTCCTCGAGCACACCAAAGTTGTCAAATCTTATCAGAAACCGTGTAATTATTATTAAATTACATGAAAATTCGCCATTAATCAAAACTGACCCATGTTCTGTATACCATATGGCACGGGTGACCCTAGTAGTAATAATAATAAAACTGTTCTTTATCCTGTTTTAGATAAATACGATCTCAATTTTATATATTTTACTTTTACAAATAAGGTTGTTGTCTGTGGCTGATTTCTTAAAAATATAATGGAACACCTTTATCAGAAAGTATTCTAATAAGCTAAATACGTATTTCGACAACTAAGTTGTCATCAAGGTAAAGGGTTTTCATTTTTTTTTTATTGAGACGTTATTAATAACAGAAAAATTTGTGGTCAGATAAATAAATCGGCTTCAAAAATTGTATGAAAAGAAGGTCCCTGAATCAATTTTGATCATGTTCTCAACGACGTTTGCGTGGCTGCTTATGTACAGTGTATATGTGTTATGGGTGTTTGTATGATTGTGTATGTGTGCGATTGAACGTTCTATAGTCTGTACCGTTGAACATACAAATATGATATTTTAAATTGAACATTTATGTATATTAATTTATATATATATATATATATATATATATATATATATATATACATAAATACATATATACATATATATACATACATACATATATATATATATATATATATATATATATATATATATATATATATATATATATATATATTTGAAAGAAGCAAAACGTTATTAACGTTGTAGCGCTTATTAAAGGTGATATTATTTTACACTAAAAATTTAATTTACTCCAATATATACATAAATACAGTTGAATTTTTAAAAGAAGTCACTTCAAGGCCATCGGTATGAACAACGAATACCTAATAGAGTGTTTTTCTCTCATGTTTGTATGCATAAGAGAAGGATGGATAGGGTACCTATACGTCGCGCAGGTTTTCGTGATTTCAGAATAAAGTACTGACATCCTCCGCTAGTCAGTCGTTGTTGTGTGCAACGCAATGTATGTATAACATATGTTCAATATTATATCATATTTTTATTGAACACATAGGCGTTCGACGAAATTTCTACCGTATTTCCACATTATTGTGCAATTGTTTCTGCTTCTGTCAGTTCTTAGTTTGTGCAATATTTACTTCGTTTTGATCGATTTCGTGTGTTTTATTTGTAAAATTTTGTGTTATTGTTTTCAACAAAATTAAAAGTTTATTCTGTTCCTAATGACCTACACCACTGCAATTAACAAAATGGGCGGAGCTAAAATATTGAGTTGTATGGTGTATGTTTGACCTAGGAGTGACATCTTTTAAAAATTCAACTGTATATACAAAATTATCTGCGAATTATTGGAGTAATTCAAATTTTTTGGTGTAAAATAACATCACCTTTAATAAGCGCTACACCGTTAAAAACGTTTAAATTACGAGATATTTATGAGCTACTCAGTTACGATTTCTTATATTTTTGAGCTAATGCCCTAATGGCTATATTTCACACAAGAGAGATGTCCCTGAATCCTTAAATAATTTAATCATATAATTACGAGCTCTTTATGAGCTGCTCAGATACGTATGTTTCAATTTCTGAATTAATGCCCTAATGGCCCTGGAAACCTTTTGTTATATTTTACACAAGGGAGATGTCCCTCAATCTTAGAATAAATTAAAATATTAATTATTAGATAATTACGAGCTATTTATGAGCTGTTCAAATACGTTTCTATTTTTTAGCTAATGCCCTAATGGCCCTAGATACCTATTGTTATAGTTCCAACAATCTTAAAATAATTTAAACATTTAATTATTTGATAATAACGTGTTGTCGCCGAGACCAATCTCGACGAGATTTGCGAAAATCTCGGTATCGACGAAACTAGTCTCGACTCGGTCTCGATTATTTGGTTAACAATTTGAAAAAATGTTATTGATATAAAAAGTCTTACAGTATTTTGTAGATTATTTTGATAAAAAAAAATGTTAGTGCATGTTTTAAAATTCAATATTATAATATTTAATAATTATTTATGGCCTTTGGGTTAACAATATGAAAAGATCGACATAAAATATCTTAGAATTAATGTAGAATTTTCGGGTGTTTTTATTACTTTTATAAGGGCAGTATAAAGAGGGGCTCAAACTATTTAGAGTCCTTTAACTCGGGAAGTATACGGGTGATTGGATATAAACTGCGAGCGGATTCAAATGGGATGCCAAATAATATGTGTCCTTAATTTGGTGTGAATCGCTCCGCTACTTCAAAGGAGGAGAGGGCACAAATTTGGTTTTACGAGCGAGTGAGGGAGTGACGACTAACATCCAAGTATATAAGTTATATATATATATATATATATATATATATATATATATATATATTTGGATTCAGGGCGACGAGACAAACACTTTTTTTAAACATTTTTTGATCCGAAAATGCATTAAACACTACCGAATGCTTTAGCTTTTTCGGTGCTTCGTACGGCGAGCTAATAAAAGCAATAATAACTAATATTGTAACAAATAAGTCATAAATAATTTGCATAAGACATTTATATCCATTTTGTCTGAAATGTCGCCTATAATATCCTGCATACTCGGTTGCATATGTGACTGTTCAGTACCTATCAGCTCTTACAAAGACCAAGTATACAGTTTTTGTATTAGCAGAATAGTTGTGTATTCTGTGGACTTGTTTATTACTTTAAAGTTAATTACGTACAAAGAATATTGAAATAAATAAAATTTCCGATGATGAGAATGCAGTGGAAGCAGAAATGGAACCAATACCATCTACATCAACATTTTCTTTCTCTACCTCTACTTGTAGCTCTACCACGGATGATACACTAATTTTAAAAATGAAAAGTCTTAAATTTTCGGATTATTTTATATATAATACAGACAAAAAAAAAAATTAAAACTGCTACATGTAAATTATTCCGAAACAAAAACCTCAATATAACATTAAAGATGAAAATCTAATAAAAGCGGCCTAAAAAAATATTTGAAATCATGTCATAGGAAAGAATATGATATTCTATTTCCCGATCATGACAGAATAGAAGGCACGAAATATAAAAATCGTTCAATTTGTCATTTATCACATGCTAATGAGCATGTAAATATCCATATTTCTTTGATTATTTAAATTTATCAAATTACAATTTTGTTTATAAGATCGAGTTATGTTAATTTATTTTTAAAAGTACCACTTCTCTGAAATATTACGTATCATTTTTACTTTCTTTTACAGAGTAATAAGTAAGTATTGTAATCATGAAAAATTTCGTACTCGAGATTTCAACGGATATACATGTTTTGACTTTCCCTGAATCGAATGTGACTATTTTCGGCATGACGTCTGTGTGTGTGTGTGTGTGTGTGTCTGTGAACGCTCTAGAGCCAAAACTGTCGAACGAAAAATTATGAAACTTCAAACTTAAGACTTGTATATGCCCTAGATGTGCACCTCCTATTTTTGAAAAGAATATTCAAACCGGTAGTTCATGTTTACTCTATACATTTTTTGTTCTATCTCCAATATCACTAGAACGGCTACACTTACGGCAAAAATAGTAATATTCATAATGAAAGATAATAATATTTCGCACAACTTTTGTTTGAAAAGTTTCTTCATAAATTGTACCAGTTATGAGATAACTGCTACGAAAAAACTCACATATCTTATTTACGTTGCCATGGTGATAATATTTAAAATATTGATTTCTTATTAGAATAAATTGTATCAGGTAAATTATTATAGAATCAATTTATATTATATATTTGCTGACATAATTAATTAACAATTTCAGAGTTTTACTGTGAAATTTGACTGTTTAAGAGTGAATACGATAAGTACTTCAAATTCAGATCCATTATAAATTGGTATAATTATCCAGTTATTTTCATTATATTATATATATATATATATATATATATATATATATATATATATATATATATGTATATTAATATCTATCTATTGAAAATTACGTAAAAGAAAGTTGATTGCAGGCCACCCCAGATATTTTTTAATTAATATATTAACAAGAAGGTATTCTACTTCTTAATGAATTTTAATTTAAAATATTCACTAAATAGATTATAAGGCGAGCGTTACTTTGGTTATTTATATTAGTTCATCGGTTTTTTCGGCACACTCTCGCCTAGAGTCTCGTCTCCTGTCGCTCTCGAAACACTAGACGAGACGAGACGAGACTGATACCAGTCTCGGTCTCAGCGGCAAAACTAATTACGAGCTATTTATATCAGATAGTATGATTAAATAATTTAAGGATTGAGGGACTTTTCTTTTGTGTGAAATATAACAATAGGTTTCCATGGCCATTAGGGCATTAGCTAGAAAATTGAAACATTCGTTTCTGAGCGGCTCATAAATTGCTCGTAATTATCTGATAATTATATAATTAAATTATTTAAGGAGTGAGGGATTTCTCTCTTGTGTGAAATATAACAATAGGTATAAAGGGCCATTAGGGCATTAGCTCAAAAATTGAAACAAACGTATCTAAGCAGCTTATAAGTAGCTCGTATATATCTGATAAATAACTTGTTTAAATTAATTAAGGATTGAGGAATTTATCTCTTGTGTGAATTATAACAAAATTGGTTTCTAGTGCCATTTGGGCATTTGCTCAAAAATTGAAACATATGTATCTAAGCAGCTCATAAATGGCACGTAATTATCTGATACATAAATTATTAAATAATTTAAGGATTGAGGAATTTCTTTCTTGTGTGAAATATAACAATAGGTGCCCATTAGGGCATTAGTTCAAAAATTGAAACATACGTATTTGAGCAGCTCATAAAAAGCTCGTAATTATAAATATTTTAAGGAGTGGTTGGGTTTACTTGCCGTTCAGCTAGCCCCACCACCGAGAAGAGCCGATTTCTTCGGACGGGTTGCAGCTCAAAAATAATTTTTGAGTTATTTGGAGAGCTCATAAATAGCTCATAATTTAAAGCTATTTTTTAAATTTTGTTCTGGTGGTCGGGCCAGCTGGATGGAGGTACTTAATTCCTTATCTAAAACCAAATTTACCTAATATTATAAATTTATAAACAACGTAACACACAAAAATATAAAACCTAACAGAACACACACCCATTTACCAAAAATCCAAACATCTATGAATAAATAGAAATAGACTGCTATATTTGATTGAGATATCTATCAAAATAGAAATATGCTGCAAATAGAACAATCGAAACACATAGCAAAATGAATCATCACCGCAACCACAAATACCCCTACAAACATAAAATACCTTGACAAATGCACAAAATTAACCTACTCTGAACAAACCAGACGAAACCTAGGTAATCAAGACCAAACACCAACATTTTCCAAAAAAGAACAAGCAATAATCCTCAATGCAATCGAAGACACAATTATAATTCAACATAATCTGTTTGATAACTGATGTTATCGGTGTTTATAATATTAAAGAAATGCTATTCTTTGAACTTTAATTCTAAAAAAAAAAATGTGGCTGGTCAGTTTTGTTATACCTATTTTGTTGCTACTATTTTTTGTTATTATTGTTATCTTATGGCTTACTTGCGTTAACATGCCATGCCGTCCACCTTGAAAGAATGTCTTTCAAAACAAAATATATTAATGAAACAAATATATTATGTTTGCTCTATTGGCAGCAAACATAATTTTTTTACAGCTTTTTTGAAAATGCCTGCTTTTGTTTTGACCGTAGCAACACGTGTGATTCCATCTTTTCCGCTATGAAGCTCGAGCTCACGACCTAGACTCCATTTTAACGGTGGTAATGCCTCGTCTTGAATTAATTTCAATGAAATAAGTTTGATTGCCATTGGTTGCACCTTTTTCCATGTGCATCTAAGTTGAAGCTGAGTCAAATATTCTTGAGACAAGCGTTTCCAAAAGTGTTGAGTCATTTGTTGCCTTTTTGACAATTTATTTATCTTAATTAATGTTAAATCAGGTTCTGGAATTTCTGTGAGGGTATTTCCAATCAAGAAATGACCAGGAGTTAATGCTGTAAGATCGTTTGAATTTGAACTAAGTGGTGTCAAATGTCTAGAGTTTAAGCACGCTTCTATTTGAATTACGAACGTATACAATTCTTCAACCAATAACTGGTCTTATGTGGAAAATGACAGAATTTACACCTGCTTTCTAAGGTCCTCGAAAATGTGGTGATCTTGCAGGAATAAAGTGCCAATTTATATGGTCTTCTGGTAGCCAATTGAAGATTTTTCTTGGTGAGCCTTTGAATTCAGCAATTAAATAAATTCTTCCATTTCCCTTTTTGCCCCAACAAACTTTGTAGCGTTATCTCAGTAAATATTTTGACATATACCACGTCTTGAAATAAATCGTTTTAATGCGTTTATAAAGGCTTCTGACGTTAAATTAGATACTAATTCTAAATGAACGGCCTTAGTTGCAAAACAAACAAAAATTGATAGATATATTTTTATTATAGTTTATTTACGACGTTGACCTTCTCGGATAAACAAAGGACCACAAAAATCAATGCCACAATTTGAAAATAGTTGCGAAGATTGAACTCTATGTGTTGGTAAATTTCCTATTTGATATTGTATACTCGCTGGTTTGGCCTTGAAACAAGATATGCAATTGTGGATAATTTTCCTTATTGCACTGCGAGTGGATGCTGGCCAATATTTTAGTCGAATGGCGGCCAATACTGCCTGAGGTCCAGCGTGAAAATGTTTCACATGCTCATATAATATAATGAGTTTTGTTAACGTATGTTTTCCAGATAAAACAATTGGATGTTTTTGATCATAAGTTATAGATGCATTTAATAGTCTACCACCAACTCTGATGAGTCCGTTAGTATCTATAAATGGATTAAGTGTCAGCAGCTTGCTCTTGATGATCAGTTTTAAATGTTTAAGATCGATGATTTCTTGGTAGAAATCTTGATTTTGAACAAGTTTGATTAAACAAATCATTGCATTTTGCAATTCTATTGTAGTTAATGGCCCTGTTAGTTTGTTTCTTATATTTGATGAGATGGTAGCCTTACATCTTAAACAGAATGCTGTAATTGGTTTTAATTGATGAAAATCGTTGAATGTATTTATTTTCAAATGATGTGCAAACAAGAGTTGTGATAGATTTTCGTACTTTGGATAGAACCGTTAAATCAGGTTCTTGTGAAAATGTTTTTGGCCAGTATAATTCGTCTCTTTCCAACCAATCAGGTACATTCCACCAAATTTTTGAATGTACAATTTGCCTGTTATATCAATTGAAAGGTCTAAATTACAAATTGCATATAATATTAAATTAGCAGATCCTAATTTTAATAGTTCTGGACCAGTATATTTATTAATTAGGACCTGAATTGTTCTGGACTCTGTTTTGTGTGGGTCAAAACAAATCCTCCAAAAACTCACTTGTTTATCAAAAAACATATTTTGGGTGGATTGCAATAGAAATAATCCCATACGCAATCAAAAAATTGGTAAATACGGCATGTAACTTTAGTGTATCCGAATCACTTAACGATCAGTTAAGAAGGTTTTGGGAACAAGAAGAATTGCAACCACAATTAAAGACACAGAAGAAAAGGCATGTGAGGAATATTTCAAGGCAACAACTCCTCGAGATAACCATGGACGTTATATTGTATGTCTTCCATTTTCTGGAAAATTTCGGCCAAATCGGTGAATCAAAATATATTGCATTAAAACGCTTTTACAGGACCAAAATGTTTGATAACTGATGTTATCGATGTTTATAATATTATGAAGAATTATTATTATATTAATATTAATATTATATTAATATTATAAAGAATTGATATTCTTTGAACTTTAATTAAAAATCTTTATTTTGTGATAGGTCAGTTTTGATACAACTTTTTTGTTACTACTATTTTTTGTTATTATTGTTATCTTATGGCTTACTTGCGTTAACATAATCGAAATTGGCAAAATGTTATTCCCAAAAATTTTATTTTAGCATTCAGAATCTAAAGCAATCGTATACTCGTATGTATATATTTAACACATAATAACATAGTAGACGATATAATAAAATATCGGTTGTAGCCAACACCGACCTTCTTTACGTAGTTTTCATTAGTACCTAATATATATTCCAAATAAACTATCAAAAATTCCAATGCTCCACAGTAATACCCTGAAATTGTACCAATTTTATTATGTTATCAAAAATTGTTCCTTCAATATGAAACACAGATGCTGATGCCTCAAAATTCACCTTCTCAGTTGACAGTGCAACTTGGTATATATTTTATTTTTAAATTTGTAACACAATGTTTCTCTTTGAATAAAAGACACTTTATTTTGGACTTCCATTATCTTTATTTGTAAAATGTTTTTAATTCAATGGCATACATAATATATACTTTGTTTACCTATAATTATTTTTTCAGGCATAGATATCATTAAAAAATGTATCACAAATGCATTTCCATGACAATATGAATAAGAATTTTAAGATTTTCCATAGCGGTTTTCTCGTAACTGGTACATTTCTTTAATATAGTTTTCATTAAAAAAATATATATTCCAAACAAACTGTCACTAAATACAAATAGATCATCAAAACCTACAGTGAAACCCTAAAATTGTACCAATTAGCTTATTATTTAAATATGTTATCAAATATATAATATAGATTGATTCTATAATAATTTACCTAAGTATTAGATATTAAATAAATTTTTATAATATTTCGGAACAGAAATTTATCTATTTAATCGTTTGTTTTTGTTTTGCAGTTATATATTATATGAACAAGTAAAAAATTATTTCACTCATACCTTAGACGATACAAAATTAAAATTTCTCATAATTGCATAACTATGACTACATAAATATGATATTTAAGATTTTTCATAGCAATTTTCTCGTAACTGGTACATTTTTCTGAAGAAACTTTTCAAACAAAAGTTGTGCGAAATATTAATAACTTACATTATAAACATAACTATTTTTGCGATAAGTGCAGCCGTTCTAGTGATATTGGAGATGAGTAAACATGTATTTCCGGTTTCAATATTATTTTCAAAAATAGGAGGAGCGCAGCTAGACCATATTTGAATCTAAAGATGAAGTTTCACAATATTACGTTCGACAGTTTTGCCTCTAGAGCGGACACACACAAACACACACACTGATGTCATTCCGAAAATAGTCACATTCGATTCAGTAACAAAGGTACACCGCATTTTCCTTTGACGCGCACATTGCTGAGAACGATCGTTCGGAATATTTTTAGTGTGATTAGTTGAAAGTTGAAATTTTGAAGGGAAAATGGATCGAAAGGTAGTTGATTGGTTAATCAACTACCTTTCGATCACAACTTTAACAAACCCACAACGAATCGTTGAAAAAATAGCAGATACTTTTGAAAAATGTTTCAGCGATAACCACTACAACAAAAAAAATTCTACAAAAAAGGAACTGATGAAGAACATAGTAAATAAATCGAAAATTCGCAGGCAGTCTATGCATAATATTCGAAAAGACATTAAATCAGAGACTGATGTGGTACCTAGAAGAAAAAAAATCTTAAACAGACAACAATGTGGATTCAGAAAATGTTGCTCTACAACTGACAAACTTGTCACTATCACCTCTGAAATCCAAGTAGCTTATAAAAGTAAGCAACACCTGTCTTCTTTTGTGTTTTGGGAAAGGCATGTGATACTATCGGCATATACTAAATGTAATGAACACGGCATAGAAGAAGAAATGCAACATTTCATTAAAAATTTCCCTAAAAATTGTACTTTTAGAGTCACATCAAATGACTGTATATAAAAAATCAAAGAATAGAAAAAATGGAGTACCACAACGTTCTATCAATAATGTAACCTTCTTCCTACTGGCAATAAACAAAATCACCAGATATATTACAACCCAAATCAAAATATCACGTTTCGCGGATGACTTAAGACAATTAGTGCCAATCCAATTAAATTAAATTATATCTTTTCAATAGGGGTTTCCCGTGAAAGAGATATTAACAAAATATCTACTTTATTCAACAGACAATTGTATTTAAAGCCATATAATGATAAAAATTACGCATATATTTCATTCTATTAATTATAAATAATTATTGAAAATCACGTTAATTTTCAAAGATATCACGTGACCAAAAACGCCCGTTGTTTGGTCTTTCCATTGTTCGAAACTGTCAAACGCCTGTATGGGAAAATATAAAATGTAGGAGAAAGCGTGTTTCAGAATTATAAACCTCGCTCATTATAATTGCTCATACATATTTTTTTTAAATGAAAATTTAAATAATATTCATGCCAGTAAGCTACTGTTTAAGTTAGGTTATTTGTTTGGGTGAGATATGAGTAAACAGATTCCTACAAGTTCTTAAGATAGGTTTCGATATTTAATAATGCCCTCTATTTTTTACTCGTTCATGAATTTGCTTGTCAAATTTCAATAAGGATTTTATAACCGCAAAAATTAACAAATTAAATGTCGAGACAAAATTATGGTGTTGCGTACCAAAGTTCAAAACACTAAATATCATCACTATGATGCAATGTAGTATACAACAATACCGATTTAATGACAAATGGCCGTTGGTGTTGGCTGCCGGCTGCCAGTTTTGTCTTTGACAGTTCCGAATTTGTGGAGGGAGGTGTTTCTGTAATTGTTTTAGCGGGAAACGAAATATGGCATTTTAATAATTTATTATAGCTTAATTAAAGAATTAAAAAAACTAATCAAGTTTTAAACATGTCTTCAGTAAGCATTATTTCGATTAAAAGTACCTTTAAAAAATGCGGGAAACCCCTTTTATCTTATATTCACATTGCAATTAGAAGAAATTACTGATCCCAGTGCCATCTATTGTTAAGCTGCGTAACATATTGATTATTCGAGCATTCGAATGAATATCTCCAAATCACTATTATCCATTATTAATTATTATGTGGTAAAATTAAATATAAGAATAAGAGGTTGTAAAATAATTTGGCACCTATCAAAAACAAATTGCAAATTAACACAACGCGTAGGCTGCACAGTTACAAAAAAATTCCAAATGCTTGGTACTTGCGAGGAATTAATTCGAATTAGTTCAGCACACACGGCACTATTTCAATGTGAATAGGTAAATGCTATAACATTGTAACGTACTTATCGTTACCCCGGTTGAAACCAGTCTGTTAGACTGTTGGTAGAGCGAGTCGTGGTGATTTGTACACAGATTTTATTAGGATGTGGTTGAACGCCAGTTGCTATTAAGAAAAGAAAAGGATGAAGGATGAATTTTAAAAAGAAAACCAGGATTTTTGTGTTGGCGGGTTTTAAATGAAATGAATACCAATAAATTAATATAACAAAACTTACAAAATCGTAACGATAAGTAGATTGGTTTCACACCGGTGTGCCGGTTCAGTTTTTACCTAGAATCTTGCTACAATAGGATTCAGCTACTGGTGATCATTTTTGCGACCTGCGCAGGGGTCCCGTGGGAACGCCTTGAGAAATCATTTTTCGTCGCAGACCTGGTTATCCATAGAACGTAACCGGATGTTCACAGTGTGAGAATTAGTTCGGCAGTTTGGTAGCTTACGTTCTGACTCCAAAGGTTTGTCTACGGCAATTTTACCCTCATTACAAGGTGCTGGTCCAATTCAGTACGTCCTTAAGAACCCCCACTCACAGGCCGCTCCTAAGTCCCTGAGATCTAAAGGGTTGTACCTGCAAACGTAAAAAAGGCAAGCAACCGCAACCAAACTACCTAATCACAAACAAAAGAGTGAAGCTCGACAATAATAAGTCGGAACCTAAACTATAAGCTCTTTTAGAACACAACTCAAAATACAAAAGTCAAATTATGGATTTACTGAGAATAAGGCAATTTACCGCATAAGATAATTTACGAGATGAAACATGTATTACTGAACAAAATTAACAGAGAAGAAGGCTACCAAAGAAAGAAAAAAAAAAAACTGGCCGAACGGAAAGAATGGTTCGCGTACCCATAAGACAGTTTACTCTGTATTTTTGAAAATATTATCACGTTAGTCTTTACATCAGAACTCGTAATCCGATTTACGGGTATATTAAATATATTAAGGCGAGCTGGACGCATAGTTGCGTTATACATAAGCTTGTTCTAAACACTGATAGAAGAGCACTTTCTTATAATCACTGAATTCTTAAAAGATAAAATTTAATAGATTATTATGACATTGTTATTGATTGATTGCAACAATATTCAGTGTTTTAAGGGGGAATAACACGGTGACGGCCGAAAAAATTGCTCATTTTCACGAATTTTTTTCTCAGAACTTCGAAATAGTAGATTGATGGGGCTTGCGGCATTAAATAAGGTATACATCGAAGGTCTTTCAGGACTTTTTTTTTAATTGAAAAATAATAGCTTCATGTCTTTTTCTGCGTTGTCCAGAGGCAGCTCAAAGAGGAGGTACCGTCATGGTTATGGATGTAGCGCAGATTTTAATTATTTGATTAAAAAAAAACATATTTTCTTAATCTACATAGATGTAATTTCAGTGTGTGTGTGTGTGTTTGTGTGTGTGACAGTGAACGCTCTAGAGCCAAAACTGTTGATCCTAAAATTATGAAAATTCAAACTTAAGCCTTGCATATGCCCTAGATGTGCACCTCTTATTTTTGAAAAGAACATTCAAACCGGTAGTGAATGTTTACTCTATACATTTTTTGTCTATCTCCAATATCACTGGAACGGCTACACTTACGGCAAAAATAGTTACGTTCATAATGAAAGATATTAAAATTTCGCAATATTGTTTGAAAAATTTCTTCAAAAAATGTGTTTGTTGCGAGAAAAATGCTACGAAACATTATAATTATCTTGTTTACATTGCCATGGATTCGCTTGTAGCTCAATAAATCGGATCATCTGTTATTATGACAGGAAAACAAAATAGTCTCAATTCGATAAATGACATTTCAGAATATTTCTTTAGTGTACTGGTTAGTTTGACTGTTTGTTTTGGTTGTATATATATATATATATATATATATATATATATATATATATATATATATATATATATATATATCTAGTGAAAACTGCGTAAATGGAAGTCGAGTGCAGGCCAATTTCAGAAATTGCTTCTAATCTGTAAAATATGAGAATAAAATAATTTTTCGATATTTAAATTCATTGGAAAATTAAAAACGTAGAACGCAGCTGGTGTATGTGTAATATGTACTTAAACTTTCAAATGCGTTTTTCGAGAAAAATCTGCAGTTTCGAGAAACTGCAGATTTTAAATGTTTAACCACGATATTGTAGAAACTACTGAATCGATTTTGCTCAAATGTTTATGCATACATCTCGTCTGAAGCACAATAATTGTGACATCTGCAATAGTTGTTCTTAATGAAACTGCAAAATATATATATATAAATATATATATATATTATAAGGTAAGTTTGGTTTTCATATGTTTTCTGTTGGATATATAATATTTATATATATATATATATATATATATATATATATATATATATATATATATATATATATATATATATAAATATTATATATCCAACAGAAAACATATGAAAACCAAACTTACCTTATATAAATGAATGGTTGGAAAATTATACCAATACCAATTTGTAATGGTTTTGAAGTACTAGCTATCAAAACTTACCAATAATCTACAGTAATATTCTGAAATGTCATTTACCGAATTGAGTTTAATTTGTTTTTTTGTCCAGATATTGATAGGCGCAGATGATCCGATTAATTAAGCTTCATTCGAATACATGACAACGTAAACAAGATAGTTATAATTTTTAGTAGCAATTTTCTCGTAACTGGAACATTTATTGAAGAAACTTTTCAAACAAAAATTGTGCGAAATATTAATATCTTTCATTGTGAATATAACTATTTTTAGGCCGTAAGTGCAGCCGTTCTAGTGATTTATTGAGCTACAAGCGAATCCATGGCAACGTAAACAAGATAATTATAATATTTCGTAGCATTTTTCTCGCAACTGGCACATTTTTTGAAGAAATTTTTCAAACAAAAGTTGTGCGAAATTTTAATATCCTTCATTATGAACGTAATAATTTTTGCCGTAAGTGTAGCCGTTCTAGTGATATTGGAGATAGACAAAAAATGCACAGAGTAAAAATGCACTGCCGGTTTGAATATTCTTTTCAAGAGTAGGAGGTGCACAACTAGACCATATACAAGTCTTAAGTTTGAAGTTTCATAACTTTAGGTTCGACAGTTTCGGCTCTAGAGAGTTCACACACGCACACACCCACACACACACCCACACACACCCACACCCACAGAGACGTCACTCCGAAAATAGTCACATTCGATTCAGAAAAGGTCAAAACGTGTATATATCCGTTGAAATCTCGAGTTAGATTTTTTTGGGGATCCCTATACTTACTTATTACTTCGTAAAAAGAAAATAAAAATGACCAAAATCGGTTTTGAGTCAGTGGAGTTAGAACTTTGACGATTTTTTAGCGTTTAGTAAATGGACTATAGATATTTTTAGCTCGCCGTACAGAATGTACAAAAGAGCTATAGTGATCGGTCGTGTGTCTGTAACAATCTCGGATCGACATATAATCTTAACAAAAAGTTCTTGTGTATTCGCCATGAATCCAAAAAAATATATCTTATATACTTGGATGTATGTATCTCGCTCGCTCGGTCGTAAGACCTGAGTTTGTGACCGCAATCCTCGGATGGTACCGGGTCGATGCTAATGAAATTTGATATACATACAATTTTCTCGCCCGTGAAGTTTCCGTTGCATCTTAAACTTAATTTTTAAGACTCGTCGTATATTAATACATTATTGTATAAAACAATAATTTGAATATGTTCCAATAATGAATTGCTATCACTTTTAGTATTGTATTTATTGCGATTGGGCTCGCGAGCTGGTGGCACTGGCGCCAGCGCCAGATCTTGTTTAAAATTATAATTTATATTTTTTTTCCTGGCCTTGTGGGTTCTAAATATGAATGAAGGTTATAAATATATGAAGTTTTATATGTTATAAGATAATAATGAAATTCAAAAAGACAAAAATAATTTCATTATAGCTCTCTGGCCCTCATTAGAAGATATTTGCTGGACATATAATATCTTAGAATTATTTGTAAAATTTGTCAATATTTGTAATTTTTAACTAAGGGCAGTATTAGGAGGGTATCAATTTTTGGGCCGTATTATTCCGGATCTGTATACACGATTGGATTTGAAATAAGATGGGGACTATTTGGCCACTCAAATTTTATGAATACCAAATTTCAGTAAAATCAACCCGGTACCATCAGAGAAGATGCGGTTACAAAGTTAGATTTTACGACCGACTAAGCGAGCGAGCGTGATATATACATCCATGTTTATGAGATATATATTTTGGATTCTAGGCGAAAAGACAAGAACTTTTTGTTAAGGAAATTTTTGATTCGAGCATGTTACACACACACGACCAAATACTATAGCTGTTTTGTATTTACATACGACGAGCTAATATTGTGATTATTATTACGCGTACAGTAACACACAGTGGCGTGATTCCAAAAATTGTCAGATTAAATTCCAGTCAAAACGTGTACATTCGTTAAAATCTCGAGTCCGATATTTTGCATGATAACAAGACTGACTAACTTAGTACTAGTAAAAATTAGAAATCGTGTTTTTGATGGTCAATTCATATTAGTTATCTTTTCTGTAAGAAGTCTCAATAAAATACAAATGTAATATAAATATTTATTAATTATATAACACACAATATATGTAACTGCAACAATCGTACACTGTATTTTTTTTTGTTTAAAAAATAAATAAATTGCGTAAAAGTAATGCTAAATTTATTGGGTCATACACGGTGAACCAACTGCAAGTTCATAAAAATTAGAAATGTCCTGGGAGGGCTACCTTTATGGAGGTATAATTAAGATTAGTTAGAATTATTATTTAATTTATTGAATTTATAGAATTGAATGATCTATGTAGAACTTGTATAAGCATGTATTATACTATTAAAATTTTCGAGTGCCTACATATATTTCGTAAGTAATGTATCCCTATGCCTTTGTATGGCTTCGGCCACGATAAAGATAAAATAATTGCAATTATGGCGCCGGGATTTGGCTTTACCCAGCGAACATCGTATATAACTTTATTCTGCTATGAAAACAAAATTTGGGGATTTCTACTTCTAATTAGTACATCAATGTAGCTGTGAAAAATAGTACGGGTACAGCAACGTGAATTAGGCTATACCCAAGTAAACTCGTGAATAATTTTTATCTGGTACGAGTACAAAATTCGTAGACCTCAGCACGGAATTAGCATTTAATTATTGCAGTTAAACATAATCGATTTAGAATCGTGGGTATTGTCGCGTGACCTTGACTATACCCAAGTAAAGTCGCGTAATAGCACGTAATTTGTACGTAACTATAGCAATAAATATTTATAGATTTGGAGTTAAGGGTATAGGAACGTGGCCTTGGCTATACCCAAGTAAAATCGACTATTTTTTTTTCTGGTATGAGTACGAAATTTATGGGCATTAGCATGTAATAAGCACTTAATTATTACAATAGCAAACATGGATTTGAAGCTACGGGTAAAGCGTACTTCCCGGATCTTGGGCTATGGCGAAAAATACTTTAACAGAAACAAAATCGAAATAATTTTGTATTTGATATTTGCCAATTTACACCGGTTAACACAAATAGATCAACTAAGAACGTGTTTGTAATGGATATTGCAGATAAATATTGAAATATATTTCGAAAAACAGTACGTATTCAAAATTATATTTTCATATATTGATAAGGATATATTGTAATAATAAGCTTAATTGTACAATTTCAGGGTATTACTGGGGAGTATTGGTATTTTTTTACAGTTCATTTGGGATATATATTTCTAATGAAAAATTCATAATAGAAAGTCGAATGCAGGTCACTCCAGATTTTTTAAATCATTTTATCTCTTCAAAAACATGTAGTTATAATTAGGTATTTTGCTGTAATAGCATCAATGGTGGAAAAGAGTATTATACAAAAATAAATTAAAATAAATCCAAACTGTAGAATGCACTTTAATAACCTCACACACAATAACTAATATGGTGAGCTATAGGCATCGGTGCCTGCCACCTTTGCTTGCTTTTTGTACTATCGTACGACGAGCTTTTAAAAAATAAATAAGAACGATATGAAAATAGAGTGAGAATACTATAGTTCTGTTGTACAATATTTGCGACGAGTCAAAAATGATTTGTATTTACCTGCAAAGTATAGTAGTATTATAACGAAAATAATCAAAACAAATGAACTTAGCCATAAACCCATGGTAAATGGCAAAGTAAAAATGTTACTCTGGTAACTTAATGGAGGTGACCGAAATATAAATCGGACTTTGGTTGGACTGGTCATACCAATATATTCGATAATTGATAATCGAACTTTCGTCATAAATAATGGTGAACCTATAATATAAACAAAATATTAATTATTTCTAAAGAGGGAAAAACTTTAAGAACAAATTAATTAAGTTGCTATACATGCCATTATTTATAAATGTGTTAACGTGTGGCACCAAGTGCCCATATCATATACAGAATACATCTGACACATATTCTATTATGCATTTAAATATAATATTCAATGCACTTTAATAACCTCACACACAATAACTACAGTAAATCTCACTCATGGTGCAGCTTACGTCGTAAGTTTTCGAATAGAAAATAATAATAATTGTAATGTCTTTCCTTGTTGCCCACAGTACTAGATGCATACACGGACAAATACAGTGTGTCATATATCTGCATCTTTATATAATTGCAATGAAATGAAATAGATATACGAGTACATTCTAAAATCCCAGCAATTGTTGGTCATATTTTAATAAATGACAAAGGAACATTTGAGTTCATAATTTTTTTTTATAAAATATATTTTTCAAATGGAAATGTGAAAGAAATTTGATTTAAACATGGATTCGATCGACATTATAATAGATATCAATCCTATTCTTACAATTCTATTCTGGGAGATATATCATGGTGATATATATCACAAATAGCGTGCTGCCACTTATTGATACTAGGTTGAAGCAATATATGACGGCATGGTCTTTGATATCCTTAACACCACCTCAACCCACTAATAATTTAAATGGACAAATATACATATTTCCATGCGAGGTTATATTTATTGCTAAGAAATAATTGTATTGAATTTCCCATCAATGTAGACCAATTTACCTTTGGTAAAATCTTTATGGTCATCTATAAAATTAATCATTATATCTTTTCGATCGAATGTTACTTTATCAATCCGCTTCGGAAATAAATAAATTTTCCAATAATAAAGCATTAATCAAGCAACAAAACTAAAGTAAACCAAACGTAAACAAACTAAACTCCAAACAATACCAACTTAAATTTGAATAATTCAAAACTTGTAAATTTTAAAGTAACTAAGTTATCAGCAGAAGCCTATTCCAAGAATGTCACTATCACGGCGTGATATACGTCATCAATATATCATCATATAAGGGTGATATCTCCCAGAATAGATAGCAAGATGTTCTATTCAATAAGATACAAACCACTACCCCCCAATCAATAATTTTACATAAAATAATATACACTTAGCTAATTTATAGAACTAAATTGATCTCAATTTCTTGCACAGATATAGATCATTGTTATTCTAATTATTTACTTTAATTATATGGCGTTGTATGTATTTATATTTTATGTTTAACATAATTGTTTGAGGTCCTCATGACGTCATGAAACTCGCCCACTACGATTGATTTGAACACGGTTTATAGTTATGATTTATGACGTAGCCTGCATCATAAGTATACTGTACTTTACTTTTTACATTTCAATAAACAAACTAGTGATGGACTTGATTTTGAATTTTGCAGTGGCACAGAATTTTTAATAAATATATATTATATATTATATGTTATATTATATATATATATATATATATATATATATATATATATATATATATATATATATATATATATATCTTTTTTGATGTACACATACCTCCGATATCAATTTCGTTTTTCTGCATGTATCCCAACATTCCATTATATATGTTTTGTTTGTCTGGATAGCCCCAAGTATTTACAGGATAATACTGATATTTAGCATTACCGAAATCAATCAAATGAGAAACAATTTTAAAGTTTACTTTTGATATCGAATCAATATGTTTATTTCTATAACAAGATATCATCAAGGGAATAACCATTGTTGTTAAATCAAGTTTAAGAAGCATAGTATATATTAATAATAAACATAATTTTTAATTTTTGCCTTCTGGTCCTGTAATTTTTGTAACAGTAAAATTACAGGACTTTTAGAAAAAGAATATTTAAGAATTTTTTAATTAGGTAATCAATTTTCTAAAAATAATTAATTATCCGTATGCCAAGGTAATTTATCTTTCATTTATATTATAGTAAAATACAAAAGTAAGATAATTTAAATTTAAGATTTGTATAAAGAAACCCTCATTTCTTAAAAACGATATTTCAACCAGGTGCTTATTTACTTGTAATTTTTTTGTTTATTCCAATAACGAAACAAGGTAGAGAAAGGAATATTATAACACTTAAAAATATAAAAATTTTGTTGTACAATAAAATAGTATATATAGAATAATAGTTTAGTCTTTTGCAAAATCGTTGCTAAAGATAGTTAAAAAAAAAAGAAGTCGATACTTACTGATGTAAAATGTAGGTAAGCCACAACATTAAAAATTACATGATGAGCGCGTCATACCTGTAATCTGTTAGATGATTATTTTGCAATGTATCATTGTTCAAAAATACAACACTTGATTTGATCAGAGTTCCATTTAAATTTCGTCTTTCTGTAGCCAATAGTCTACGTCTAAATTTCCCAAATTTGCCACTTTCAGTCCAATTCAAAACCACTTTTTGTACCAATTCTTTTCTATACGATGCAAATCGATAAAACTCTGTTAATATAAATTGATTATTATTTTTTTTTTGAGCCACAATCATATCGCTATCCATAAAAATATTTAATTCGATCATTTTTGTTTGGAGACAATTCCAAATATTCGAATTATCACTTAAAAATAGCCATTTATATCGTATTTTGTATAAATTTTGTTTATTCGCCTGAAAATAGAAATTATATTAAATATCTGCAATTATTATTATAACGACTTATAATAAACGAAATAAAAATAACTGCAATGTTAGCGAATATATGAATAATTATATCGATTTATATTACGTGTTTATAAATAATTATTATATAGTTTATTAATTAAACTTATTTAGATCCACTGATATTTGCAAATTTATATATAAATTAATCAGCGTATAAGAAATTTTGTTAAATAATACAATTTATGAATTAATTTTGCTTAGAATCACTGGGTTTTTTGAGATATTACTAATTAATTTAATGAATAATATTTATTTAGTAACACTGGTGCTTAAAAATATTTAATTATTCTATGTCCACAATGTAGTTCATTACAAATTTTATATACTTACTTGAACCAAAATATTTTGATAATTTTCACAATTTAAATCAATTATAAAGATTGCATATGCATTATTATAATCTATATTTATAATTGGTTTATCTATATTTAATACGGATAAGTGAATATTATCTTCGAAAACCATATTGGAAAATTGATTTATTTCATCTAGAATAAAAATTATGTATGATATACTAAAATGACTTCTACTCGCATATTTGATACCTCTGTGCCAGCATAATAATGCCGTGACTCTGACTGATAATTTTTCATAATTAATAAAATCTAGTATCATTTTTATTTCAAATTTTTTTTCACATTTTATTTGTTTGAAAATGATTATGAATGTTAGCAAAGTTAACGTATGTTTATAGAATACCATATTTTTGGTACAATTGCATAATAAATCGGTTAGCGTCCTTTATAAGTAGCCAGAGATGTGTGAGAATGAATAACTTATAGCCATGAATATTTGGTATATTTGTAGAAGTTACGTTTGAATATTTTATTAGTCAAATAACTAAGTTTTCTTTTATTTGAACAATAATTGTAAAAATAACCTTTTAGCCTATCGGCAGGATATATATATATATATATATATATATATATATATATATATATATACAAAAAAATCATTAAATGTAGTCTCACATATATATATATATATATATATATATATATATATATGAGACTACATTTAATGATTTTTTTAGGACATATTCGTTATCATATTACTTATTATAAAATGCAACGTATGGCAGTCTGCGTACACGCTTATAACTGGAGACCCGCTGATAAAGTTTTCATTCATATTTTAAATTTTTATACGAAAGTATAAATAAATAAATATTGTAAACATGAATAATTTTGAATGGAAATAAACGTAATTACCATCACTGAATCGAATTTCGGCATGACGTTTGTGTGTGTGAGTAAAATGAATTGGCAAATTACTGATTGGATATATAAATATTAATTTATTAATAGAATAAGGTAAATTAATTTAGAATAAATCAATATTATTATATATTTGCTATTATAATTAAATAATAAGTTAATTGGTTCAATTTCAAGGTTAAACTGTAGAGTTTGACAGTTCGAAGTAATTATGATTTTGGTTACTATTGATTAATAATTTAATGGAACTAGTATTTCAAAACCATTACAAATTGGTACTGGTATAATTTTCCAATATACGTATGTATATCATCACGTTATAATTTTGTAGTATGTTTGTGTGAATGAAGGTATTTTTACCGACATCCGTAGTGCGGCTTACCGCGAACAGGTGTAGCGGTTCTGCGAGATCAAATTTCGGTATCGCCTGACGCGACGAGACGAGTTTAGACTTTAACATTAGTCAAGAAACATGTTGGTGAGTCGAGTATATTTTTCTGTGAGAAAGCCACGTGCATCTCGCTACCAGGTATGAGTTTTTGAGATCTTTTTTACGTAAAGCCATATTAAGCTATCGTGAGTCTGTTTGTTGGCGCGCACTTTTGCGGAAAACGCAGAAGAAATCTGGGCTGTTCGTGAAAATCTTCACGTCGTCGTGGACGGAAAAGCCTTAAATCTAGCGTGGTTCAGGGATACTGCCACGTAAGTAGCGGAATTTTATTATCTCAACCAACGTTTTCGACTTATCGTTTCCCTCTCCTTAGCATGCCTTTCGGGGCCCCTGAATTTTGGACCACTGGAATTTTCGACCAATTCTGGACCACTTGCATTTTGGACCCTGCTTTTTGGGACCCCTGAAACTTGACCACTGGAAATTTGATCACCTGGAAATTGTCTTGAAGAACTGGGAGGACCTTATAATTATTACCGTAATTTATTGTTAATTATGGTTATTGTCAATTAGGGCTTCACTCTAAGTTTAACTTTGTTTACATAACTTTTGTAGTAGTCTTATTACCACTACCTATTATTAATTAATATATATATAATACGTCGAGAGCTTCACACTAACTTTAATTCTGTTAGTATAAGATTGAAATTTTAAAGCACGTCCATTAAATCTACGATATTGTAACGACGATACCACGGGATATCAAATATTATATTTGCCACGGCCCTAGAATGCATTCTACGCTCCTTTCCCTTTTTGGTCAACATTGACTAACAAGAAATTCCGAAGTGACGTCGACCAACGTGTATATTGCACCATTACAGTACAATAAATAATCTACGTGTTTTAAGGTTAACTTTTGTGTATCTTTCGCCTTGGAACCCTGCCCGAGTCCTTTTCACTTTCCTCGGGACTTGCGCAGGTAAGTATCACGACAACTTGATGCAAAAGCACTGCAGGTATTTGGATAGTGTGGCGCCCTTCGGTAAGAACTAAATTTTGACCGCGTGAACACCCACTCCCTCTCACCATTGAGCCGGCGGTCCTGCAGTAGTTTTTGTAGAATCCAGAATAATAGTTACTTTATAGTTAAAGTGAGGTTTTGTTTATTCGGCGACGTTACAATGATGGCAAGCGCTGGGATTTAATCTACGCGTAGACTGCGACAGTGCGGCAAGCGGGGCCGCGAAACCGAGCTTGAAGCGTGTAGAAGGCGAGGCTGTTGCTAGGCGAAGAGTGTTCGCTGAGTGTTGCGTTCGTAGACAATGGCGTGCCCGGTAGAACATGGTGGATATTCAAATGCCAAAATTTACCTGTGGTAACTGGACCGAATGGGTTGCTACGTACGATGCGTATACACTATTAACAGCATTACCTTTGATTTGGACGGTCCGGTGAAGCAAACATTCGGTAGTTTGACAGATGCACAGAAGAATAACTGGCAGACGGCCTGTCAACATTTAAAGCAAATATTTTCAGCAGAAGAAGACGATGCAGAAACACGGTTCCGTGCTCGTCGGCAAGAACAGGGCGACACGCTAGCCATGTTTGCAGCTGTGTTACGGTTGCTGGGGCAGAAAGCATTCGTGGAATATAGTGCGGTAACGCGAGAGAAACTTTTAGTGCGCCAATTTTTGTTGGGTATCGACCCAAGTGGAGGCGGCTCGACAAAATCCAGCAAATTTAACTGTGGCGTTGGCGGACGCGCAAGCGGCTCTACAAATTAATAAGACGCTGTACGAGATTCGTCATCAGCCACAACCACCATCTAGCGGCAAAGCAGTTACTCAAACAATGGCAACGATGAGCTTCGCTGAAGCTAAGGGATTGACCGAATTAGATGTGTTGCGGAAGACCGTAGAAGCCTTGACTCTCTCGGTGGAGGAAATGTCTAAGGCAACACGGAGGTTGGAGAACCGTTGGGAGGGCGAAGCTACACGTGAAGCCAGTGTTCATTAACGTGATCCGACCCCCCCTCGAGGGTCATTTGGACGAAATGCGAAACAGCAGCGGCGACATGAACGTTCTTTGTCCCCGCGCTGAAATAACTGGAACCGTAACCGGGAGGACGATAGTGAGGATAGACGCGACAGGCAGCGTCGCTGTTTTCTGCGTGACCGTGTAGGACATTTCATAAGAGACTGCCCGACTCGTCGCGAACAGGGAAACTGAAACGGACGCCATTGAGTCCCGGTAGGGTGTCTGATGCAAAGACGAGACAAATAAACAATGTAGACAATCGAGCTGCTGACGCAGCTGTAGTGCGCGTACAAGGACTAATAAATCAAATGTTCGTGAAATTTTTAATAGACACTGGTGCCTCCCGGTGTTTTATAAAAAAGTCGGTGTGGGACCGCTTGGGAGGTGGCCGGTTACGTTCAGCCACAGGACGGGTAGTGTTGGCAGATAACGAGTCATTGCACGTCGTAGGTATGGGTGATGTGACTGTAACATTAAATAGTTTTAGTGAAAAAACGGAAATGAGTGTATGTGACAATCTCATTGATGGCTGTGTACTCGGCTGTACTTTTATTCGCGCAAATAAGTGCGTAATTTACCCGTCTGAAAATTATATAGAAATAAAAGGGCGCAGAGTATCGGAATGCAACCTCTCTCCCGCGGCAGCGGTTCAATGTGAAACGTTGTTAATTCCCGCCAGGACTGAAGTAATAAGACGTGTGAAAGTTAAAGGAGATGAAGTAAATCTTCCTCGCGTTATTGAACCTGTGACCCGGTGTTGGGACAAATTCGGGTGTATGATCGGACGTGGTCTAATATCGAGAAATGAAGGCGGGGTGTTATTGCGAAATTCGTCAAATGAAAATGTTATACTGCGGCGCGATACGTGTGTTGGTATGGCTTACGTATGTGCGGTTGTGCAAGGAGAAAAGTCGCAAGCCTGTCCCAGTCATGAAATATTCAATTGGCAAGAAGCTGCTCGTCATTTAACGCCATCTCAGCTAGAACTGGCGCAACAATGCATCGATTTACACGAACCAACAGTATCTCAGGAAAGGGGTGACATCGGACGAACGCAAGTTCTACGTCATCGGATTGAGACTGGCGGCGCACCACCGATCCTAATGGCACCCAGAAGGCTTCCATTTGGTCGACGAGAAGAAGCTCAGACGGAGATTCGACGCATGCTTAAGGATGGTGTAATTAGTCCATCTAAATCTCTTTAGTGCTTTCCGGCTGTCCTAATTCGGAAGAAAGACGGATCTTTGAGGTTTAGCGTAGATTTTCGTCGATTAAATGAGGTTACCATCAAGGATAGTTATGTTTTACCTCACATTGACGAGGTGCTTGAATATGTCTGGTGCTACCCTTTTCTCAGCATTAGATCTGCAGTCCGGGTACTGGCAGTACGAAGTCGCACTGGAGGATCGTCCGAAGACCGCTTTCTCGATTGGGTCAGGGTTATACGAGTTTAATGTCCTGCCCTTTGGGGTGTGTAATGGCCCAGCTACGTTTCAGAGGTTGATGGATCTGGTCTTGGATGGACTTCACTGGGAGAGTGCTTTAGTGCACCTCGACTATGTCATAGTGTTCGGACCTACCTTTGAAGAACATCTCGAGAGGCTGTCACAGGTGTTAGATCGTTTGCAGACGGCTGGGTTGAAAATAAATCCCAAAAAGTGTCGACTGTTTCATCAAGAGGTGGAATTCCTCGGTCACATAGTTAGCAGTAAAGGCATCGCCACCGACCCCGAAAAATTACTGACTATTCGTGACTGGCCTACTCCCATAAATTTATCGGAACTGCGGGCGTTTTTGGGTCTAACGTCTTATTATCGCCGTTTTGTCTCAGGGTTCGCAAATATTGCAGCTCCACTTCATCGCTTACTAAATACAGGCGAGCGCTACACCTGGTCCAAAGAGTGTGAGGTAGCATTTTGTCACCTCAAAAGATGTATGACGGAAGCACCGATCTTAGCTTACCCACAGTCCGACAAGCCGTTTATCATTGATGTAGATACCAGTGGATTTGGTATCGGTGGTGTGCTGAGTCAAGTGCAGGAAGGCTCAGAACGAGTGGTGGCCTAACCAAGGCAGAGAGACAATATTGCGTAACCAGGCGGGAGTTGTTAGCCTTGGTGAACGTTTGCCGTCAGTTTAAGGGGTACTTATTGGGGGCCTGTTTCCTCGCTCGAACCGATCATAATTGTCATCGTTGGCTCGGGGATTCAAGAAACCCGAAGGACAGGTAACTAGATGGTTAGAGATTCTGGCGGAATACCATATGATAATTGAACATCGAGCCGGAAGAAGCACACCTATGCTGACGGTCTTTCGAGACGACCATGCACACAGTGTGGCTTCAACGAGAATGCTTCTCCACTTCGAGAACCCGAAATTCAGATTGGGACAGGGTCTTTGGCTACGATGCAACAGGATTCTACACCTCCAGTCTCCGAGCATTCCGATCTGACATCGATTGCTCAGGCACAATTGGAAGATACAATATGTGAGTCGGTAATTAGGTTCGTGCGCGGTGAGTATACGAGTGCGTGTACCTTATCTAAAGAGGCCAAATGTTTACTGGATATGAAACCAATGTGGGTGGACGGTTTTGGGTTGTGCGTAAATTCTAGTGCGTGAACATCGGGTTGTCGTGCCGCGTAAAATGGTATTTGAACTGGTGCGTACATACCACGACAGTGCTGCTATGGGCGCTCATTTAGGTGTAACTAAAACTTTGTCCAAACTAAATGAACGTTACTTTTGGAGCGGCATTAAAAACGATGTTGAACAATGGTGTCGTGAGTGCGAAGCGTGCAATCGTCGTAAAGCTTTTGTACCGGGTCCTAAAGCACCATTACAAACGCAGCGGTCCACTCGACTTTTTGAAAGAGTGGCGATAGACTTACTCGGGCCATTACCTATAACTATTAATTGAAATCAATATATCGCGGTAGTGTGCGATTACTTTACCAAGTAGACAGAAGCTTTCCCATTACCGGATAAATCGGCAGCTATCGTTGCGCGTGTTTTTGTTAACGAATTTGTCTGCAGATACGGCGCCCCAGAGACATTACACTCTGATCAAGGTAAAGAATTCGAGGCGTCAGTATTTCAAGTGATGTGTCGTTTATTTAATATTAAAAAGACTCGCACCTTACCATCCTCAATCAGATGGAATGGTCGAACGGTTTAACCGCACATTACTGGCTATGCTCTCTAATTTTGCCGGGGAACATCAACGGACATGGGATGAGGTGCTCCCACAAGTGATGATGGCATATCGAACAAGCCAACACGATAGCACCAAATATACTCCGTTTTTTTTAATGTTTGGTCGGGAGGTGCGATTACCAGCCGACGTGCAATACGCCTTCCCCAGGTACCCCATATCACACCGAAGATAAATATCTACAGAAGCTTCGCTTCTCATTGGACGACGCACATGAAACAGCGAGAAGGCATCTGAATGTGACTCACTAACGACAAAAGGAGTATTATGATCGAAATAGTCGACCACCAATGTATCAAATTGGTGATTTGATATGGCTTCATCAACCCACGCCTAAAAGAGGTGAGAGCCCTAAATTACATCGTCCATGGACTGGGCCCTATCGCGTGCTTAAAAATTTGGACATGAATACTTTCCGCATTCAGCACCAAGTATTTCGGCATAAACGTCTTGTAGTACACACGTACAAGACGATGAATGTATCGTTTCTGACGATCCGGAAGAGGCTTCCTCTCCGCCATTGCTAGTGGTTGGTGTACCGCAGTTAAACGCCGAGCTAGAAAGAAGTTCCAAAGTCGGTGTTTCGCAAGAGGATCTGAACCCGGCAGATAATCACGGCGACTCGTCTGATACCGGAAATTCCAGAGTGGATATCCTAGAGGTGGAAGTGAGCGCCCCTCCGATTACTGAACTGGCTACGGATTTGTCGCCAGTCGATGAGGGTAGGTTACCTCCACGCCGAGAGTTACCTCCACGAAGGGCCCTGATGAAAATTCACTTCCAGGAGGAAGTTTGAAGTCAAAAGGGAGTAATGTAGCGCATGCAGCTCCGTGCGCAGTTCGCACAGCGGGTGGGGACAAAAGGCAGCGGGCCGAGATCCAGCAGTAGAGTACGAATGCTGGTGCCGCATGGACTGTGTTGTTGTATTTGGTTCATGTATAATACGTTGTATTGATTAGTTTAAGTTTTCTTATGTATTTTGGCTTTGAATATAACAGTTACTTTATAGTTAAAGTGAGGTGTTGTTACAATATATATATATATATATATATATATATATATATATATATATATATATATATATATATATATATTTTTGTAATAAAAACACTCGTTAAGTTTCAAAGAATTTGTTTATTGTTAATACGTATTTCGGCTTCTTAGGCCATCATCAGAACATATACAAGAAAATTACAATGGGGTCTGTACTTATATCTAAAACAAATTGTAAACAATATGGAAGGGTTATATTAAGGGAATACCAAGCAAGGATTAGAGTGGTTTTAGAAGCGGTGACGAGTTCAGATCTAACTGTTCATTCATTAAGTTCTTGTTCTGAGAAACTGCTTTATTGATCTCTAATGCTTCTAGAAGGTTTAACTTTAATCCTTTCTTGTTGACATGTAAATTCTTAAGACTATGGATATCAAATTTATGATTCGATTCTAAAATATGTTTGGCAACATTAGAATCACTTTTTTGAAAACGCCAAGATCTCATGTGTTCGGAAAATCTTACATTAAAATTACGTCCTGTTTGACCTATATAAGAGAAATTGCAATCATTGCATGATATTTCATATACACCACTTTGTGCAAGTTGGTTCCGTGTAAAGATTTTATTATTAACTAAATGATTCTTTAAAGTGTGTTTATTATAAAAAGCTGATGTAATGTCAAGTGACTTTAGTTTTTCTGATATTCTAAAGCTGGTTTTGCCTATGAAATTAATTTTGCGATATATTTTAGTATTTTCTTCGATAGATTTGTGGTAAAAATGTTTGGTCAATTCCTGTCGTTGTTTCCTGTGCACCATCTTATTTATAATTATAGGGTTGTATCCATTATTTAATGCAATTACTCTTAATGTTTGTAATTCGGTTTCAAAATCGGAATCAGATAAAGGAATTTTAAGTAGTCTATATGTAAAGCTGTGGAAAGCTGAGAATTTTATATTTTCTGGGTGATTGGAGGATTGTGGTATAATTGTATCTGTATAAGTTGGTTTCCTGTAGATATTAAATGATAGTTTATTGAGATTATGCATGATAGTCAAATCTAAAAAGTTAATTTTTTTATCTATTTCTTTTTCTATGGTAAATTGAATGTTTTGATTTAAAGAGTTTAGAAAGGTTAAGAAATAATCTAGTTGTCTGTCTGTGCCTGTCCATAGGCAAATAATATCATCTACGTATCTGTACCACCATGAGATTTTATTTAGAAATGAATTGTTCGAATTGAAGAGCTTAATCTCAAAATCATTCATAAATATGTCTGCAAACAAGGGAGAAAGTGGAGAACCCATTGGTAGTCCATCATTTTGTTTATAGATCTTGTCATCAAAATTGAAATAGTTTTGGTCAAGACACAAATTAATCAAATTCATGAGTTCAGTTTTCTTAATATTACCGCAATAGGTAAGTTGCATTTCTAAAATATTCCGAAGTTCTTTTATTGGAATAGAGGTGAACAGGCTGATATCTATATAGGTATATATATATATATATATATATATATATATATATATATATATATATATATATATATATATATATATATATATATATATATATATATATATATATATATAATAAAAACAACATAAAAGAAAGATCTGCGTTGGCCACAACCCATTTTTTGTTAATAAAGCGCGATGAATCACTAACGAAAAGTATGCTTCTGGTCGTTAGTGCTTCGAATGTGTTTGCTAATGTGAAGTGGGCAAACACTATTAAATTGTTAATGACTTTCTTGTTAATGGGTTTTCTACTTTAGTTCATAGATCACTAAGCACTAAGAAGCACTAACGAACAGTATGTTATTAATTGAGAGTGATTCCAGATATTTGCTTACCATACGGACCCAATTATTTTGATATAAAAATAATTAAATGCATATTTTTAAATTCAAAATTCAAATATTTTATTATGCATTTCGGCCCGTGGGTTAACATCGTGAAAAATTCTCTTAGTCATAAAATATCTTAGAATGTTTAGTAGATTATTTTGGGGTTTTAATTATTTTTTATAAGGTCAGTTTTAAGGGGGAGATCGATAACTCGGGAAATATACGGGCGATTGGAAACGAGCGGATTCAAATGGGATGCCAAATAATATGTGTAGCAAATTTGGTATAAATCGCTCCGGTAACTTCAGAGGAGTAGAGGGCACAAATTTGGTGTGACGGGCGACCGAACGAGCGCCGACTAATATCCAAGTATATGAGTTATATATATTTTTGGAATCAGGGCGACGAGACTAACACATTTTGTTATGGGGGTACTTACAAACTTTGAGTCAGCCGCTATTATGTCAAATAATAATTATTACTTTCTTTTACGAATAAATAAGTATAGGGATCATCAAAATAATCGAGCTCGCGATTTAACGGATTTACACGTTTTGACCTTCATTGAATCGAATGTGACTATTTTGAAAATAACGTCTGTGTGTCTGTGAACGCTCTAGAGCCGAAACTGTCGAACGTAAAATTATGAAACTTCACACTTAAGAATTGTATATGGCCTAGATGTGCACCTCCTATTATTGAAAAGAATATTCAAACCTGTTTGCATGTTTACATAATGCATTTTATTTGTTTTCCCAAATAATGTTATCCCAAAGGCCATAATCAATTATTATATATTATAATTTTATATATATATAGTCAAGGTAAACCTTTTACTGTTAATTGTAGGGTTTAGTCTTTTCCTTCTAATTTCTACTCTCTTTTTGTTCAGGGATCCTGCAAAAACTTTGCCCACTGCTTTTTGTCTATTGCAGATCGTTTTGCATTCTGCACTGTTGTATTTTTTTATGTTAAAACCTTCTCTATGTTGCTGTCCCAGTCGTTTTTTGGTCTTCCTCGTCCTATTCTCACTCTTATTTTGGCTGTCCAAGCATTCTTCATGGGTCTTTTGTCGTTCATTCTTATTAGGTGTCCCAACCAACTGAGCTGTCTCTCCTCTATAAATTGAAGTATCGGTTTTGTACCTAGTTCTTATCTAATATCTACATTTCTTATTTTGTCCATCAGTGTTACGCCCTTGATCAACCTACGGTACTTCATTTCCAGAGCTTGTATTTTGCATTGCAGCCTCCTGGATATAAGTTTCGCAACCATATGTTAATATCGCCCGATATATCGTATTAAACACTGTAATTTTTGTTTTTTTGTGCTATTTCTTTCTTTCCTATGAAGCTATTTTTAAGCATATAGAATATTTTTGCTGTTTTGTCTATTCTTCTGTTTATATCCTCATCTTGCGCACCGGCACTGTTTATTAACATTCCGAGGTATTCAAATGTGTCTGCTTGTTCTATTTTGGTATTCTCTATTTTTATGTTAATAGTTTGCTTCTCGTTTGCTATCGCCATTATTTTTGTTTTTTTAACAATTATTTTCATACCAAATTCATTTAGTGTGTTGTTCCAAACATTTATATTGTGCTGCAGATTCCTTTCGTTACCTGCTAGTATTACAATGTCGTCAGCAAAGGCACATTCCCCAATTTCTACTCTTCGTAGGTTCTTGAATCTCACTACTAATTTCTTTATTTCCGGTTTGCATTTTCCAATGATATCATCCATGAAGACCGTGCAGAGCGCTGGGCTCATAACTCCACCTTGTCTTAGTCCTCCTCTAGTTTCGAATAATTGTGAGGCTCTATTCTTACTAATAACATAGTTTAGGTTTTTTTGGTATAAGCTTTCAATTGCACTTATTCACTTCTATTCACTTTTCTTTCTTCTAAGCTGTTCCATATCCTCTGTCCCTGTACTCTGTCAAACGAGATCTATAAACGCCATGAAAGCTTTACTTTTGCTTGTTAGTCTTCTGTGTTATTTGTTTAATTGTAAATATATGGTCTTGTATACTTCTTCCCCTTCTAAATACAGTCTGAGCTTTATAGTCAATATTTGTGCTTGTTTTGTTATTTCTTCTTCATATTTTACCGCTGTTGCTTTGTTTTTGAGTCTATATGCTTTAATAGTTTTATTTCTTCTTAAAGGTAATGTTTCTTTATTTTCTTTATTAAGAAATGGTCACTGGAGATTTTAGGCCCTCTTTCAGGACATCATTTATTACTATTCTATTTTCTTTTATACAAGTATATCTATAAGCGATTTTTCTGTTTCTTCTAGTACTTGTCTTGAATACATATGTATTTGTTTGTGTTCGAAAAATGTATTTGTTACTATCGGGTCATTTAGCGAACAGAAATCAATTAGTCTTCTTCCGTTTTCATTAATTTTTTCTTCTCCAAACCTTCCTATAACATCTGTTGATTGTATTTGTCGCTTCTTTACCCGTGCTTTGAAGTCTCCTAGTATGACAATTTCTCCCTGGCTGTTCTCTGTTTCCATGTGTAGTTGTTTCCAGATTTTTTCTTTATTCTTTGAAGTATCATCTTCAATTGGTCCATAAATTACTATAATTGTTTTCATTTTGCTATTTGGGTCTTTTATTCTTATTTTTAGTATTCTCTCTGAGCAGGCTTCCCATTTCTCTACTTGGTTCGTGTATTTCTCATGAATTAGGCATGCTACTCCTGCTGCTGCTCTTTGGTCTTGTGGTACTCCGCTATATATCAGTAAGTGTCCATCTTTGACAAATTTTTCGCCAATACCTTTTTTAGCTCGCCGTACGTAGTACCGAAGAGGCTAAAGCATTCGGTCGTGTGTCTGTAGCATTCTCTGATCAAAAAATTTCATTAAGAAAAAGTGTTCGTCTCGTCGCCCTGATTCCGAAAATGTATATAACTTATATACTTGGATGTTAGTCGTCGCTCGCTCGCTCGCTCGGTATCTCGTAAGACCAAATTTGTGCCCTCTACTCCTTTGAAGGTACCGGAGCAATTCACTCCAAATTTAGTACACATATTATTTGGCATCCCATTTGAATCCGCTCGCAGTTTAAATCCAATCGCCCGTATACTTCCCGAGTTATAGGGCCTCAACATTTGGAGCCCCCCTTAATACTGCCCTTATAAAAATAATTGAAACACTTAAAAATTCTAAGATATTTTTTGTCTACAATATTTTTTCATTTTGTTAACCCAAAGCCCGAAAAAAATTATTAAATATTATAATTTTGAATTTTAAAATATGCACTAAATTATTTTTTTATCAATATAATCTAAATTTGGTACACATATTATTTGGCATCCCATTTGAATCCGCTCGCAGTATAAATCCAATCGCCCGTATACTTTCCGAGTTATAGGGCCCCAAAATTTAGAGCCCCCCTTAATACTGCCCTTATAAAAATAATTAATACACTTAAAAATTCTACTAAAATTTCTAAGATATTTTGTCTATAAGATTTTTTCATTTTGTTAATCCAAAGCCCGAAAAAAATTATTAAATATTATAATTTTGAAATTTAAAGTATGAACTAAATTTTTTTTTATTAATATAATCTAAAATTAAATGTAAGACTTTTTACACCTATAACATATTTTCAAATTGTTAACCAAAAGGCCATAATAATTAAAAACCACTGCTCGCAACGCATATTTTACCTAAGGGCGAGCTCTGCGCGTTGGTGCGTTCTACGCGTACCAAATCTTGTTCTTTGTCTCTGTTATGGCCAGTATATCTAGTTTCACTTTTTCAAATTCGAATAACAATTCATGTTCTTTTCTATTTATGCTTCTTATGTTCCATTTAGCTATTTTAAATAATTCTTTGTTTCCCGTTACGTTTTTCCGATTGTTTTGCTTTGTCGTTTCCAATATATTTTCTTCATATAAATCTAATCGTTTTTTGAGTTCAGTGGTATATTTCCATCTGTCATTTCGTGTTTGTCCTTGTTTGGGTTTATTTTCCTCTCTGCAATTACCAGTCTACCTGTGTTATGATTCCAACTCCATTTTACATTATCTATGATTAGTTCCTGATACTTGACTTTGACTGTTTTCTTCATTGTTTTTTCTCTGTCTGCTATTTCCTTTATTTGTTTTTGTATTTTTCTTTCTTTCTCCGTTAAGTCTGATGCAATGTATACGCTATCATATTCACTGTGTCTTATCTTTGCTTTGTTTCTTAATATTTTCAGCTTTGATTCGACGTTATCTATTTCTATTACACTAACGTTATCTCGTATTCATAGCGCTTTTCTTATTTTTACATTAACTTGCATGTGCGTAGATATGAATTTCTGCATTGTATCTATAATTCTCTCTTCTGTTTTGTTGCTTACTTCCAGTCCTGATACTACTAGATTATTTATCTTTTTGGCCTTTTCCATTTTTTCAAGCTTATCATCTAATTGTACTAATTTTTTTTTTTTGTTTTTAGTTCATTTACTTCTTGTTTTAGCTGTTCGTTATCTGTCTTGATAGAGGATATCATAGCACTCAAGTTATTATTTTCTTTTCTGATCTCTGTAACTTCTTTCATCAATTTTTGGAACATTTTTTTGACTTCATCCATATCGCTGTTGTTCTTGTTCGTTGGCGCCCTGTTTGTTCTTTTGCTTCTTTTAAATACTTCTCCGCTGTTCTCTAATATTCTTTTCCTCTTTGAATCTTCTGTGCTATACTCAGACTCCGAGGACCCGCTCATCATTGCTGGTGTGTTAGTTGCGTATCTATAGGCGTAGAAATAAGCTGCCTCGCCCAGATCAACTCTTCGGAAGCGTGCCTGCTTATTACATAACCTAGACACTTATCAGTAATATTTTCTGCTTTTTTTTCCTAATGGTTATGTTTATGTTCAGTTTTCGATATGCTTTGTACTCACTGCGTATTTAGCTGTTAGGGTACACTATACTATTATTTATATGCTCGTAATTTCCCCTATTTGAAGTTTAACTACGGAGCTCACATTCTCATTCATACGCTAGTCACAAACTCGAAAATAATTATAATTTTGAATTTTAAAATATGCATTTTTTTTTTCAAAATAACCAACAAATAATTGTCAGACTGTTTATATCTAATACATTTCTTCAAATTATTAACCATCAACATAAACCAGCTTGTATATTTCTCGAGTTATATGGATCAAAAATATGGAGCCCCTTTTAGTACAGCCTTTATAACATACCTGAGGTTTTAGAACTCTTCTTTCAACTGGATTGAACTCTCGGTGATTAGTAGAAGTTAGTGACTGTTCTATTTTACGTAGATGACATACTTGTTGCATCACTTCGCTTATGAATTGTACACCATTGTCACTAATTATTCGTCTCGGAGTGCCGTACCGTAGAAACATTTCTTCAATTATGATATTCGCGAAATTCATCGCGGTTGCTTGCGAGAGTGGGAACATTTCAACCCATTTCGAGCTTATATCTTCGATTATAAAAATCCACTTATGTCCATTTTTTGTTTCTGGCAAAGCACCCATCAAATCTATTTCTAGAACTTCAAAAAGGTGTGTATTTGCTGGTGTTTGTAGTAATCCTACAGGTTTTTGGTTAGTCGCTTTATATTTCTGACACGGTGACAGTGACGCACGTATTCAGATGTATATCGTCGCAATCCAGGCCAATAGAACCTGCAGTTATTGAATCATTGTACTCTTTTAAAATATCCACTTGTGGAACAACCAATTGCGCATTGTCGGACTCGGCTTCTTGTGAATATCTATAGTACTCCTTGGAGTATTTGTAGAAATTTTCGGTCCATTGAGCGGCTTTGGAAATTGGAACTTCCTCAACCGCATTTATTATTTTTGCTATTTCGCGGTCTACCAATTGATCTTCGTATAGAGTTTCGGCATTTTGACTGGGTAAATTAGTAGTAATATAACATATTTTGTTTGTATCACCACGGTAAGGTGATGTTGACTGTGTATCAGCATTTACCTTACCTGGTGTATACTGTATTTTAAGATCATACGCTTGTAAAAGTAGCGCCCATCTAGCAAGTCTTCCAGTTGGAGACTTTAGTGTTATTAGTCAACGTAGAGGTTGAACCAGAAGTAACTGAAGAAGTACGTGATATGTTATGCCGTGATTGCTTCCTTCAGGGAATTAAATGCTCAGAAATGAGACTTTGGGTTAAAAATTCAAGCACACTAAATCGCTACATAAGCTGTCCTTTCGTCGACCATCTATTATAACAATGCAAATAGCGATTGTAAATTCAATGGAAACAGAACCAGATCGAATCAAGAAATTACAGGAGGAAGTAACTTCCATACGAAAAACCGTATAACAACTGCCATATCAGCCTCAGCTACCTAGATATCGACAAACAACGAGAAATGAATGTTGGAATTGTGGTAAAACTAGTCATTTACAAACACAATGTTCTAAATCTTCAAAACCGGGAAACTACGGGAGGGCGGGGAAGTAAGTTATGCGCTGGCCAGCAATGTAGTATTTGTTCGGTGCATGGTTTCTGGAGGTACCATCTATGTACCTGGTTACATAGGTAAGGTTTATACAGAAATGGTGATTGATACTGGGGCTTCAATATCATTAATACACGAGGATATATGGAACAAGTTGGGGATTACCAATCTACAACCAGTTTATATTACGGTTTTGAACGCAAGTGGCAACCCGCTTGAGTTCTTCACAACCAAATATTGTGGAAATTACATGATTCGGAAACAGCTGGACATTTGGGCCAGCTATAAGCATTAGAACGGGTACGGTCTCGATTTTATTGGTCCTGTTTATAAAAGGATGTTAAAGACAGGTGTGCTAAATGTGAAGATTGAGCGAAAAGGAAATCACCCAACAAACATCCGCGTGCTCCTCTAAGTACCGTATCCGTAGGACCACTTCCGAAAACAGCGAGAGGAAATAAATACATTTTGGTAATTGTCGATTATTTCACTCGTTGGAATGAAGCTTATGCAATCCCAGAGCAAGAGACAATAACGGTTGAACCAAAACTTGACGAAAAATTCATTTGTCGACATGGGTTGGTTAGCGAAATTCACACTGATCAAGGTCGACAATTTGAATCAAATTTATTTTCAGAAATGTGTCAAAAATTATTAATTCGAAAAACAAGAACTACCCCTTACCACCCCCAATATGATGGATTGGTAGAGAGTTTTAACCGAACATTTATCAAGAATTACAACATAAACGAGAAAAGAATTATTACGATAAAAAAGAAGAAGACTTTATTCGTTATGCTGTGGGCGAACTCGTATGGGATCACAAGCCTGTTCTATAAGTGGGGCTGTCATGCAAACTGAATCGTCCTTGGGATGGACCTAATGTTATAATGTCAGTGATTTCGAATCAGGTATACCGAGTGCAGAATTATTCGAAATAATATTTTTTTATATTATTGAATTATGATCCACAATCATCATATCGGTGTTTAAGATATGCCTAATACTAACACGAGTTTTCTTTTTTATTACATTCATGTTACTTAGTAACTAAACTAACATACATAAATATAACGCATATGCTATAGGTAAATTTTATAACTCATATACATAACCGTTGAAAGCACCGTAATATAATATAGTGGTTGCATAATTATTAAACTGTGTGCTCTATATGTAAAATATACAAGTGTGTTTACTGGGAGCATGTTCCTCGGCTTGATTCGCCAATAGCCCCTACACTTTTGGAGTTTAGGGCCATAGAAACTGAGTTCCTTCCTTATTTAATATGAGCCCTAGAAAACTATTTAACATATTAATTTTTTTTTTTTTATATTTAATATATATAATAAATATCGTATTTTGAATGATTAAACTTATTTAATAACGTTAAAACTTTTTATATCTATAGCATTATTTCAAATTGTTAACCAAAAGGCCATAGTTATTAAAAACCACTGCTTGCATCGAATATTTTACCTAAAGGCATTGGTTCGTTTTCGCGTACTTGTTATATAAACAATAAGGATTTCAAAAAATAATGACCTTTTTTTGCCAATATGATGTTAATGCCAAATAATCGTATGGTTTTTATTTTAGTTGCATTTTTTTTTCTGTACATAATGTCAAATTTTTTTATCCAGGTTAACATGAATTTAAAAGAAGTAAGATAAAAGAGCTACTATTTACCAGGTACGTAAATATGAAACCGGAATTGTTGTATAGAAAATAAACATTAATTTTATGAAAATGATAAAAAATATTTTATTCGAAGTATTGTCAATTGCTAGCTATACATTTCTTCCACCTGACTGACAATTTGTGGATGCCACGCCAAAAAACTGTTGCTCTTTTGATACAAACCAGTCATCGAGCCATTTTCGTACATTTTCATAAGAATTAAAGCGCTGCTCAGCAAGTGCGTGTCCCATCGATGCAAATAAGTAATAATCGGATGGAGCCAAGTCTGGTGAGTAAGCCGCATGCGAAAGTATTTCCCGACAAAATTCCTCAATTATATCCTTGACCGGTTTGGCGTTGTGTGATGGTGCATTATCATGAAGCAAAATTACTTTGTGTTGCCTTTTTTGATATTCTGGTCGATTTTCAAGTAAAGCTTGATTCAAATCGATCTTTTGTTGTTGGTAGCGTTCATTATTAACAGTTTCACCGGATTTTAGCAGCTCATACTAGATACACCAATTTGATCCCACCAAACACAGAGCATTGTCTTCCGTCTATAGCGATTTGGCCTTGCAGTCGATGTTGATGGGTCGCCTGGAGTTACCCATGATCTTTGACGCTTAGGATTCTCAAAATATATCCACTTTTCGTCGCCAGTCACAATTCGATGAAGAAATGACTTTCTTTTGTACCTGGCGAGCAGCATTTCACAAGTGGTTTTTCGGTTTTCCTGCTGTCTTTCATTCTGTTTATGTGGAACCTCATTTTCCCATTTTCTGGATCTTTCCCATGGATTTCAAACGTATGGAGATGGCTTCTCGTTTCACATTTAATTAATCTGCGAGTTGTTGTTGCGTCTGAGCATCATTCTCATCCAACAATGTTTGCAATTCATTGTCTTCAAACTTTTTTAGTGGTCTTCCACGTTCGTCATTTTTCACATCAAAATCGCCACTTTTGAATTTCTTAAACCACATAAAGAACATATTTTTTTTTCATAAATGGCTGATTGTAGCCGTAATGAAATTTTCATTTTTGGAAATATCACCACGTATTTATATCATGATATAAATACGTATTTACATATTATACTTCCAATTTTCGTAAAGATCTGATGATTTTTACGCTAGAAATTGTTTCTTTAGTAAATGTAAAAATAACTAAGTTAATTTTTTGTTTATGAGATTACGATGCATTTTTAATGTAACAACACCTGTAATACAGTTCGATAGTCTGCTTTAACAAGTATTTTGGTATCTTTTTACTAATTTCTTTCTACAATTCATGGAAGGACACGCTATAACACTTTCCAATATTTTTCAATGGAAATATTTATGGAAATAAATGCAACATATAATAAATTATACCCAAAGATTCATAAATGCAAAAAAAAAAATTCCATCGTCTATATGTAGTGCCCCCTTTAATACATTTTTTTCTGGCTATTAATAATATGAAGAAACAATATACATATAAAAATGCATATTACATTTTTGATTCGATATAATAAAAGAAAATTATGAATATTATTCATTTCAAAATTATTATATTTTATAATTAACTCGACCTAAGAAGTACAGGTAAGTTATAGTTTCGGTCGTATGTGTGAAACATTCTTGGAAAAAAATATCCTGAACAAAAAGTTCTTGTCTCGTCGCACAGAAACCATAAATAAATATAAGACTAGGGTCACCAGTGGGCACCGTGTGCCCATATGGTACACAGAATATTGGTCAGTTTTGACGGGTGAAGATGTTTCTTGTAAATCATAGTTACAATATAAAAATAAGGGATTACCCTTATACGATTTTTCCTTCAATTTGTATCGTTTAACAGGTAACAAACCTAAAAAAAAATTAAATATTCATAATTTGATATATTTTTCCAGCCAATCAGGTGTCTAAATATGTTTGAATTAACTCTTCAAGATTATGTTTATTATTTAATGTATAATTTAATTTATAAATTAATTTACTGCATCTATTTGTAGTTAAATATATGGTACAATGCACCATTATTTAATAACTAGGGTCACCCGTGGGCACCGTGTGCCCATATGGTACACTGAATATAGGTCAGTTTGGACGGGCGGAGAATTTTCTTGTAAATCATAGTTACAATATAAAAATAAGGGGTTTTCCTTCAGTTTGTATCGTTTAACAAACCTAAAAGAAATAAAATATTCATAATTTGATATATTTTATTGACAGATGTACCTTAGTTACAAAACCGGCTCTAGATTTGCTACCTCTTCAGAAATCTAATATTATTTCATAATTTGTCTATTGCTTTTATTAGATGTTGTAACTGCGGTATTACTGCGAACTGAATAATACAAACAATATTTTGAACATTATTTGTACACGTGCATTAAAACAGTCTCCATGCATGTATTATTACACAAAAATCGGGATTATAAATTTACTTACGGTTTCTGTTTTCTAATTGAATCGATTATTCAAAAAATATGTGTATTACAAACCTTTTTACACAACACTTTCAATGATTCGACATTTGATTCGTTATTATTTTTGAGTCAAATTATCAGGCTAGATTCTGAATTTTGCAGTGCCACGGCAGTTTTAAAAGTAATAATGGGTCCTATGCTAACACACAATGGCACAATGCACACAACTCGATATGCATTTTTCAGATTCAAAATATATTTAAAATTGACATTTGAATTATTCTGACGCATAACCTTTTATTTTTACGTAGGGCAGATTACTTGATTAGAAATTTATTCATTGCTGTTGTGTAGTCTTTTATTTCAGTATAAACTATTTGATATTATATACAAAATTCTTATCTGTCGCCATGGCATGGTGAGTAAGACACTCGCCTCTTACTCTGTAGGTCGTAGGTTCGATCCCCGTCTATGTAAATTTGCATTTTTTTCAAAAAAAGCGTTCTACACACACTCACATATATACAAAAAACATTTCTGGGTATTTATATTAATGATATATACTTGGATATTAGTCGTCGATCGTCTGCTCGTTTGTAAGCTACCGAAGCGATTTGAACCAATTATTTTATTTAAACTGCAAGTGAATTAAAATGTGTAGCATATTTAGTGAAACCCTCCGGTACCTTCAGAGAAGTTGAGGGCACAAATTTGATCATACGAGCGAGTGAGCGACGACTTACATCCAAGTATATAAGTTATGTATATTTTTGTATTCAGAGCAACGAGACAAAGACTATTTAGCTCGCCGTACGAAGTACCGAAGAAGCTAAAGCATTCGGTCGTGTGTCTGTAGCATTCTCGGTTTAAAATATGTCAATATCAAATAGTGTTTCGTTGCCCTGAATCCAAAAAGCCCCCCTAAATTTTGCCCTTAGAAAAATAATTAACACCTAAATTTTTTACATAATATTCAAGATATTCTATGTCTACAAGATTGGTAACCCAAAGGCCGTAAAAAATTATTAAATATTATAATTTAGAATTTTTAGCAACTATTTCTTTTGTAGGTTGTTTATCAAAAAGAAAATCAATTACTTGTAATACTTCTAATATCTATAACATTATTTCATATTTTCAGGGTGTTTTGTTATTTTTCAATAGGCAGCATTATGGGATCCCTCAAATGTTGGGGCCCTATATCTGCGGAAATATACGGGCGATTAGATATAACCTGCGATATAAACTGAGAAAGTTTAGTACAATATGTTGGGGTTTTAATTATTTTTTGTAAGGGCAGTTTTAAGGGGGATCCGATAACTCGGTAAATATACGGGTGATTGAAAACGAGCGGATTCAAATGGGATGCCAAATAATATGTTTAGCAAATTTGGTGTAAATAGCTGCGGTGCCTTCAAGGAGAAAAGGCCAAAAAATTTGGTCTTACGAGCGAGCGAGCGACGACTAACATCCAAGTATATAAGTTTTGGATTCAGGGCGACGAGCCAAACCCTTTTTCTCAATGATGTTTTTTGACCCGATAATGCTACAGACACACGACCGATTGCTTTAGCATCTTTAGTACTTCGTACGGCGAGCTAAAAACAGGTAAATAAAAGGAAATTATGTATATAAAATATTAACCAAATGGATTATACGGTGAGCTGAAAGTACATATGATGTTGTTTTAGAAACTTTTAGTTTATGTTGTAAAAGTACTTGATAAATTTCAAGCAAAGAAAATAAACTCGATTTCAACTATTAATTTAATATAAGATATAAGTTTTCTTCATGATGTTAAAATAAAAAGTTTTTTCCGTACCTAAAGTTTCTAGAAAGTGTTTTTCCAACATGAGATAGGAAATAGATTTAATAATACAAAATACTTCCGGTACATGTAGAGAAAAAGGAAAAAATCAATGATTATCTGTTCTAAAAGGAAAAACAATCAAAAGTTTCCCCCAACATTGAAGTGGATAAAGAAGTACACACATATCAAAGAATGTTTACACAATCTCATCAATCCTATAGTCCTGTTCTGTACAGACTTAATATCGCTCGATTGCGCCTTGAACCGAAGCTGGAGTTGACGTCAATGAATGAATGAAGTACCAAACAAATCAGATGGCATGCGGGTAGCTACCAAGAGATTTTTTTTGCTTCTGATAGTTTTAAATTGTTATACGCTGTTTATGTTTCTAAACCGATAAACTGCGTATACATTTAAAATAAGTGTCCAAAATATTAGTTTTTCCATGCAAGTTTTTTTTTATATATACATACACATGTATATATATATGTATATATATATATATATATATATATATATATATATATATATATATATATATTTATATCCTATTTTTCATTATCAGTTCTAGTAAGAACAATAGGTAATGAACATGCGAGACACTTAACGCAATGATGAAACTCCTTTTGATTTTAATTGCATATTAATAGCTTTAAAAACAGATGCTGTTGTTATAAATAGTCGTATCAATTAAAATTACTTAATTGTTCTAGACCTTGAGTCCCATTTATAAATAGCACGAATTTAGTCTACATAACCCATTACCTGCCAACGTTATGTAATCGCAACATATTACATTCCATTTTTTTCGGTTTTATATTTATTTAATTTTTTCCTTTAGAATATAAATAAAGAAAGGCCTAAATTAGTCTGAATTAAAGTCTTTTTCTTTCTTGCAATTAAAATCCTGCACAGAAGTTCAGTGCGCCGAATACTTTGATAGGAGCAAAAGTAATGTTTTCTAATTGTTTATGAATGTAACAAAACAAATTTATGACTATATAAAGAATTGAATGAGATATGTGATTTTATATTGAATTATATTAACGTTGGCCTATTATGAGTAATCTACCGAACAAGTTACAACTCGCAATAATTTAAAACGTCAGTGATTCTCGTTAGTTCTTGTAATGTTCTTACAGTAATAGTGGCAAAATAAATCCGGTAGTGATATTTGATTATTTTTTGCCCGTCGGAGCCTGGACTCGGCGACACAGGATGCCCACTGCAAGGCAATATCAGGTCTCGTAAGATTGGCCAAATATAACAATGAGCCGACAACTTTCCTGTAGCGGTCATGTTGAAACGCCGGACTCGGCGCGTCGTTGCTCAGGAAACCAGTTTCCATCGGTGTTAATTGGTTTCGCGTCTTGCAACCTACATTCGGCGATAAGTGCAGTAATTTTGACACGCTGTTGCACGAAAACTTCGCCGGCTTTATTTCGTTCCACATGCAAACCGACGTAATGTCGTACTGCTCCCAAGTCTTTGATTTCGAATGATTTGGCAAGTTCCTTACCGATCTGCTCTGTTATTTGGGCACTGTTACCCACCACGAGAATGTCATCCACATAAAGCAGTACATGAACGTGAGCACCACTGTTTTCTATTCTACTAAATAAACACGGGTCTGCCCTACTTTGTTGGAGTCCGATACTTTTGAGTGTGGCTGTCACGGTTCGATTTCATGCTCTCGCTGCCTGTTTCAAACCGTAGAGGCTCTTGCGGAGACAAAGGACCTTTTCCTCCGAGCCGCGTATCTTGAAACCTTCTGGTTGTTCGAGGTAGAGCTCCTCCTCGAGTTCTCCATATAGATACGCACTTTTTACATCGAGATGCCGTAAGTGCTGTTTCTTTGCTGCTGCGTACGCTAGTAGTACACGCACAGTGTCGTGTCGGACGACTGGAACGAATGTTTCATCATATTCGACTCTATACCTTGGCGAGAAACCTCTCGTCACCAACCGAGCTTTATAGGTCTCCACCTCTCCGTGCTCGTTGGTTTTGGTTTTAAAAACCCATTTGGCTGTGATTGTGCGTTTACCGGCAGGTAAACTAGCGAGCTCGAAAACCTTGTATTCTCTGAGTGATTTCATCTCCTCCTGCGCGGCTTTGTGCCATTTATGCTGTCGCGTTTGGGCAGCTGACACATTTCTTCTCATGACTTAGGTTCTTCAGTTAGCATGCAGTAACGTACCGGTGGCTGACCTTTATTTGCATGGTTTGACGCACGCACTGCAGATAATTGCTGAGGCATTTCCTTTCTCTCCTCTGGCATCTTGCTCTTTGCGTTGCTGGACGTCATCGTCGACCGATGTAGGGGTAGGTGATGTGGTTGGCTGCTGTTTGTCCAAAGCAGTTTGCACTTCGAACTCGTCGTCAGAGATTTTTCTTCTGTTGCTAGGTTGTTTATCAACAGTCAAAATGACCATTGGTGTCGATGTCGCTTCCATCGGCATAAGCTGTGTCGGTGACTCGATTATACGCACGAAGTCAGTTACCCAGACTTAAGCTGTTTCTGGATCGAGGATTCGGTAGCCCTTCGTAGTTGTGCTATACCCGATCAATACCCCTTTGACTGCCTTATTATATATACTTGCGGCGCTTGACGTCGGCTACGTGAGTGTAGACGATTGAGCCGAACACACGGAAGTGGCTCACATCGGGCACAGTTCCGTCCCATAACTCATACAGTGTCTTACCGACTGACCTGCACGGTAACCGATTCTGTATATAGGTGGCCGTAAACATCGGTTCATCCCAAAAACGGTTATGCAATTTCGCATCTACGAGCATGCATTTAGTCATTTCATTGAGTGAGCAATTTTTGCGCTCTGCACGACCATTTTGTTGAGGAGTGTGTGGCACCGTGAGTTGGTGCAAGAAACTTGACAACTCGCCGTTGACGTACTCGCGTCCGTTATCTGATCTTATAACCTTTACTCGCCGTTGAAATTGGTTTTCAGTCTGCGCAACGTAACTTTTGACATGTTCTGTAACCTGATCTTTTCGCTGCACGAGACAGATCATTGTGAATCTAGAATGATCATCTATCAGCGTGAGTATCCATCGGTTTCCACTTGGTGTAGCTGTTGGCATTGGTCCGGCCACATCCGTGTGCACCAAATCCAATGGTTGTTTTGCACGCGATGTGCTGGCAGGGTGCGGTTTCTTGGTTAGTTTACCAACAATACACACCTCACAATCCTTGCTTGGCTCGCCAGTGGTGACCACTCCATGTGCGAGGTTGTCGCGATGTAAGAGCTGGATAGCCGCTGCATTCCGGTGTCCAACCCGGCGATGCCAAACGTCGATGGTGACGTGGTTGGCGTGCTCGACACTCACATGCTTTAGTGGTGTCTGAACTGCTATACCAAGCCACTCGAGCGCATACAAACCGTTGCGTTCCTTAGCGCGCATATATGCCTCTCCGCCAAGCTCGATGTTGCAACCCTTGTCTTCAAAGATTACTTTGCAGTCCTTGCTGAAAAGTTTGCTCACTGATATGAGACTACTTTCGAGTTCAGGTACGTAGAGTACGTCCTTTAAACTCGTATTTATTTCGATTCCCTCTTATGTTTTACCTCGAAGACGAACCGTACCGATTCCCGATACTTGGATGTTATGACCACGACCGGCGAGTTGAATCATTCGCGTAGTCTTTGTTAGGTCACTAAACAGATTGGACGTCATGTGACTCGTACAGCCCGAATCGACGAGCCAGTCGATGCTCGTGTCGACTGCAGATGCGATCAATGTTCTCTCCATGGTGACGATTGAATGGTCGTCGTCCCATCTGTTGTCCGCTGTTTGCCTGCTGCTTCTTTGGATTTCCCGCTGCCACATGCCAATTCTTTCTGACGCTTGCGGCATTCTGCCTTGAAGTGCCCCTTCTTGTTGCAGTAGTAGCACTCTTTGTTTACCTTGGATGACTTGTTACTGGTTGAGTTGCCACCCTTGTGACCACTGCTGCTGCCGCCGACGTTGCCCTTTCCGTAGCCCTGATGCGCCTGGCCAGGTTGCCGCCACGGTTTGGCGAACATAGCGTCATCGTTGCCTTCGCCAACACGACACTCTACACGTCGCGTCAAGCAGTTTGCCAACGACTAGCTCCATCGTGAGTGTGTCCTCGTCTCTGCTTTCCAAACCTGAAATAACATTATCGTAGCTCGCTGGTAGCGAGAAAAACAGTGCTGAGATTTCTTCATCGAGATCAATGCGAGCCCTAGTGGCCCGCACTCTGCTAGCCTTGTGCATTGCGGTAATGTGCTGCCGCATTGTGCCGGATGTGTACCGCATCGCCCACATTTGCCGCCACAAAAATGATTTACTGGTTCTTGTCGACCGCTCATATAGGTTCTGCAACGTTGTACACACGTCGGCAGCGACCTCGAGGTGACGGATGTGAACGAGTTGGTCTTCGTCCACCGACAGCATGAGCCGTGTCATAGCCGTCTCATTTTTGCTGACCCAGTCTGGTGTCTTAGGCTCAGGCATCGGTGATGTGACAAACGTCCATGTCTTGTCCCTTGTCAGGATCCAGCGCATTGTCACCTTCCAGTTTACGTAGTTGTGGTCGTTCAGTCGTAACACAGTAGATTTTTGTGTATTTTCCATAATTGTGGCTATATTTATACACTTGTGTAAATTCTGTTAATTTATCAACGTGGACTGGGCCCATAACCTGATGAATAACTATTTGTTCGTAAACTGGTTTTTATTATCTTCTTATAAACAATACATATCATTAAAAGGAACTAAGTACAGAGAAAATAATGGAAGTACAAAACACACTAAAAAACTATCAACTGTCAACATCAAACTTGGTTGTTGTAACGACGGATAAATATTTCAAAGCCCGCTTCCCTACGATAATATAAATATGTAGGTGAATGAACACACGCTTCTTCCTACAAAAATTATATTTCCAAAAATACAGTTACTGGGTGTGCAATTTTTTGGATATCGGGACATTGATAATAGAATTGTAGGGTTTTTATTTAGCCATGTATGATACTTATGGTTTTTTTATGTGCTATTTGAAATTGGTTCAGTTGCACATTTGAAATAGTGAATAAGATATTTTCTGTAGAGGTGTGAAATTTAATACATTTGTTAGATTATTTTTTAGTTTAAACAAATGCTTGTATATTGGCGTTGTTTGTTGGCTTGCGGTTTTTGTTAGGAAGGATGTCGTGAGATATTTCTTGTGCATGTAAAGTTTTGCTCTTCAGCTTCATTTAGAATGCTTGTTCTAAATCCTACTGTTGCTATGCGGATTGCTGCGTTGTGGACAGCATCAATTATTTTTAATTTATTGTTATTATAAAAAGCTGTTATTTTTGCACTCCCCAAGTTGTGTTTCCCAGTATTTTTAGAATGTTTAACCTTTGAAAAAAATTTTTTTTCAGAGTTTTTATATTCGTATTTGATATTAGAGTAGAAAATACGAAGTTACATATGATTCGGAGCCATCTATGTTATGCCAGAATGTTATGTGATTTATATCTGACATATGTGTATCGAAGTTAGCAATATAAACAGATCGTTATTATTTTCATCTTGACTCGAATATACGTCATCGGTAGTTTCTAGATTTAATTGCTTTAATAGATCATTTTGTATTTTAGTAAAACGTGTTTTTAGTCCTCTGTTCTTTAACAGTAGATAAAGTGATCTGAGCATTTCCATGAGTTTGCTAATGTCTTGAGTAATTTTTTTGCGTTGCATAGATCAATTGATCTGGTACACCAAATCCATCCTCTAGGAATGTTTTCAAATGTTCAAAAGATAATACGTAATTGATTGGGTTTATATTTATCTCTCTTTCTATGGGTTCTAATGTGACGTGTTCTCCTTGGCTTTGTGGCCTGGGTTTCTTAGATATTGGTTTAGTGTTGGTGTACATTTGGATTCAGGATTGTGGGTACTTGATCTATTTGGGTGAGAAATGTACTTGGTTGTGTGTTATTGATTTGCTCTGTTGTACAGAATTCTGCTGATTCAGGTGCGGGGCGTTTATTTGCTGCTGTATTTGGAATAAACGATTCTTCGACATCGGTGGCGAATAGGTCATTTGTCCGTTTATTAATATTGCTATTGTTCGATGGATTCGCGATTGTTCGTGTCTTTTGGACCGTATTTTCACTGGTATTGGTATCTTTAAAATGGTTGCTCAAGTGTCCTGGTTTATGTTTTTGCAGATGAAACATGCTTTATTTAAGAATATTTTGTGGTCTGTATTGAGTGTTATGGAGGATGGTATTTGTATTTCTTCATTGGTATTTGTGAAAATGTAAACTTGACGTGGAAAACTAAGCACATGAGAGTGCTCGGTTTCTTGCATTCCGACTCTAAGGAATGATATTGGTGAAGCTAAGACTAGGCCTGTGTTTTTCAGTGTTTCTTCCTGTTAAGAATAATAAGGCAATTTGGTATATAAGGATACGAGAACTCCTGGATATTGTGTAGAAGAAAACTTTATTGACAGTTATAAAAAAACACTACAGTAACTACAACAAGAATAATTGAGTAACATACGTACTTGATTCTAAACGTTTGTATTGTGTACAACACATTTCCAACACTTCCCCTCACAATAAACGGGGTATTACAATGAGCATTGATTGATTGATATAAGTTATTACAATATAAATTACATAAACATTTTTCAACATTTTACATTTGTACATTGCAACCTTATAAAGAAGAGTTACATATTTCATGCAATCTAAATCTGAAAACAGTATCATTGAAAAAACAACAAAGATTTGATTTTAATTTGTGATGTCCAAAAGGTCTAGGCATTTCAAATGCTTTGGTTTGGGTAGTGCCTTTGTCATCACATCGGCAGGCATTTTCTCGGTTGACACATGTCCCAATTCGATCTGACCAGATTCCAACAATTCGCGTACAAAGTGATGACGGATGTCAATGTGTTTTGTGCGTCCATGGAATATGGGATTCTCAGCGAGTTTCTGTGCACCGATGTTGTCATTCAACATCTTCACGATTTTTAAGTCGTTGATGCCAACTTCCGATAAGAAACGTAGGAGATACACGGCCTCTTTCGCGGCTTCCCCTAGAGCCATGTATTCCGATTCGGTCGAAGATAGGGCCACTGTTCGTTGTTTCCTTGCTTCCCAGGAAACAATTCCACCGTTCCAGACAAAAGCGTATCCTGTGTAGGAGCGCCGGTCGTCCGGATCACCGCCCCAATCCGCGTCCACGAAGCCAGTTAACGGACTTTGCTGTCTATTGAAGGTTATTCCAAGCTTCGCACTTCCTTTCAGGTATCGCAATACGCGTTTTGCAGCTGTCCAATGACTATTTCCGAATGAGTTATTGTACTGACTCAATGAGCTTGCAGCGTGTGCAATATCTGGCCGCGTTGTAATTGACAGATACAGGAGGGCTCCTACTAGTTCACGATAGGGTGGTTTTTCTCCATCATCTTCTCCCCAGGATTCTGATTTAGACAGTTTCACACCAACGTCTAAAGGGGTAGACACCGGGTTGTAATTTAACATTCCAAACTTACGTAGTAAATCGTTGATGTACCCCTCTTGGTTCACACGAATTCCACTGTCCAGCTGCTCAAAGTCCATTCCCAAGCAGTGTTTCAGTTCACCGAGGTCCCTGACATCGAATGATCTTCTCAAATGATCACTGAAGTCCGCGATGTATTTCACAGAGTGAGAGATGATTAAAATATCGTCGACGTAAATAACAATGATAATCAGCCGATTCTGGACTTTCTTTAGGTAGTTACAGGGGTCAGCGTTAGATGGTTTCGCTCCAAAATGTCGAAGCTCTTGATCGAGGCGCTTGTACCATACTCGTCCTGCTTGTCCATATAGTGCCTTTCTCATCAAGCATACTTTATCTCCATTTGAGAGATCGTCCAACATTTTCCTCGCTTTATTAGCGTTGTCTGGATTCTTTCGCTCTTCGCAGATGATGTGTTCGAGAATGTCTTCCATGTGTTTAGGGATTTCCATGAAAACCTCCTCTTCCAGAATTCCGTTCAAATAAGCCGTTGTTATGTCGAACTGGTGGATGTGCATTTTCCGTTGCGCCGCAAGCGCAACTGCAAGTCGAATTGATTTGAGTCGTGCAACAGGGGCATACGTCTCGTAGAAATCCGTACCGGGTTGTTGCGAAAAACCACGTTCCACGATTCTGGCTTTTCGTCGTTTCAATTCACCGTCCGGACCATACTTGTTGCGTAATATAAATCGACTTCCGATAACTTCATGATCTTCAGGTCGATCCACGATATCCCAAGTATTGTTCTTTAGGATTGACATCATTTCAGAAGACATCGCTCGTATCCATTCCGGCGATTCAGGGCTCGACATCGCGCGCTCAACTTGAACTTCAGTTAATAACGCGAATTCGGCCATTTCATTTCGCTCTTGAGTGTTTGAGTGAATCTTCCTCGGTCGGCCTGATTTCCCGGTCAAGAGTTTCCTGGGTCTGCCTCGACCTCCTCTTGATGCTGTTTGCGGTTGAATTTCGTTCGGTTCGAGTTCGTAAAAATCACCCTGCATGTCCGCACCAATGTTGTCCAATGGAAAATCAGGATTTTTGTCCTGATCGGCCCCCCGACTTAAATCGATGTCGAAATGTATTTCATCGTCGTCGGCGTAGGTCGATACATTTGAGGATTTTTCGGAGATGATCTTCCTCGAGTAGAGTTCATCAAAGTTTGTTCCCGATGATGTTCTTGGGTTCGTTAGGAATTTCACATCTCTGGTGATTTCGATTCGTCTCTGTTCGGGTACCCAAATTCTGTAGGCCTTAGATTCTTCGGAGTAACCTAAAAATACGCCTTTCCGAGAACTTGGTTCGAATTTTCCTCGCTTTTGCGACCTGTTACGAGAGGTGCTTTTCCAAAAAGTATTTCATAAGGAGTTTTACCTTTTAATTTACTTGTGGGACTTCGGTTTCGAATGTAATTTGCGGTATTATATATATATATATATATATATATATATATATATATATATATTTATATATATATATATATATATATATTTATATATATATATATATATATATATATATATATATATATATATATATTTTCGAAAAGACAGCAGTCATTTTCAGTAATGTCAATCGTTGGGATTACATGTGATATGTTTTGTGTCACATCATTCGAACCTTCTAATACGAAAAGATCGGTGTAACCTTTACATGATGGTTCAATTTGAAGGAGACCTGTCTGGTGTAGTATAATATCCTCGATATGTCAAGGGGTATCTTCACACAGAAGGGTTAACGTAATAGGTTTTTGAAGAACGTATATCCATTAATTGTTTTTGATGTAGTTCCAAGTTTCGATTGTGGCCATGATGTTTCTTGTTTCGTAGTCTATTGGAATCTTATTGATGTGTTGTGATAGAGTTTATATAAATTATATAGTATTTTATCTACTAATGGTATTTTGAGTGCAAAAATGATTAAATCGTTAATCGAAAAGATTTGTATCTCTAGAATTTTATAGTATAAGTGAATATTCTCATTATCTAAAATGATTCGTAAATCGTGTTGTCCTCTATATTGTCGAAAATTTTGGGGGTTATTATTTATAGTGATAAAATCCCATGTTTACCCAAATTAATCGAATCTTTATATTTATCGTATTCATTTGAGATTTTGTTTGTTAAAGATGAAAGAGTCATGATTTGTTTAGTTATTGTTGATTCTAGTCTTATTTCATCTAAAACCGAGTTTGTCCTTGCAGATAGTTTATTAATTAATTTAATATTTATATACATTTGAACTTCACTTTGTTGTAAGGAAGTCACTGAATTATAATGTTTCTGATTGTACTAGACTGTCATCTAAAATATATTGCTTAAGTGGATTAGTATGATATCTTTTCTTTCTTCTACCTATTTGAATTTCTACAGTTTGATTTGGAAATGTGTTTGTTATCTTAAAAGGACCTTTAAAATTTGGCATTAGTTTTTTTAGAAAGGTTTGGTTTAGATTGCTTGTTATAAATAAATATAAAGTCGTTGACTTTGAATTGTTTGGAATTATCATAATATTGCTTACTCTTATGTTTTGACGTAGCAAAACTAAATTTAGTTAGATCATCTTGAACTGTCATTATATATTTATTTCCTGATTCAGTTATTGGAAACGGTCCTACAATGTCTAAAGCTAATCTTTGGAATGATTGTTCGGATGTTGTCGTAATTTCCATTGGTTGTTTCGAAGGTTTGAAATTAGTTTTGTTTAATTGACAGAAAACACATTATCTTATAATATCTCCCTTCATTGAAGGCCAATGGAAATTCTGTTTGATTTTCGAATAAGTTTTGTGGAAACCGTAATGACCTGATAATTTACTAATGTGATTTTCTACTAATATTATATTAATTTCGTCGTCATTTTTTGGGTTTATTTTTGTTGAATCAAATATATATATTTCGTTGTTGGATTTATTGGTAGCTAGGCTATAAATAGAAGCTTGATTTGGAATAGGTTCGATTGATAATTCCGGTATTGGTACTGTTTGTTTTTCAATTGAACTATTTGGTATTGTAATAAAAGATTTATTTTGATTGTGAACGGGAACAATTGTATTTGGTATTAATACAAATTAATTGAATTTTTTAGCTGATACTATTTCTTCTTGAATACAATGTGGATTTAGTAATTTAATTTGCACAATTGTTTCTGTTCTAGGATTGATTGTAATTGTAGATATTGATTGCTGCGGAGTATTGTGATACAGTGGAATTAGAAATGGTATACTTGCTATAGTAGAACTAGAATAGTCGATTTTTGCTTTTTCAGAACGTAGAAAGTCATCTCCTAAGAGTCCGTCAAAGGGAATATTTGTAGGAGAATTTAATAATTGAAAATTAGTGATTAATTTCGTTTTATGTATTTCAAGTTCGATACTTGTTTCGCCAATTGTTTAAATTGGTGTATTGGGTGATAGTCCATTTAAAGAAATAGAATTGTCTCGAACAATTTTGAAATCATTTAAGCTAGATGCCTTAATTAATGAAACCGAAGCGCCAGTATCTATCAGAAATTTAAGAATTTTGGCGTCGGAATTAGAAGAATTAGATTTAAATAAAACGTAATTCAAATCATTACTAGTTGCAATACAATTTGAAAGAGGTATTTCATTAGAATAATTACTGAATTCTACTGTTGCCTGTTCCAATAAAATCGGAGGATTGGGTAATTGCTGGCGTTTGGGAAAATTTTGTTGATTATAATTTATACTTCCAGTTTTGTTTTCATTGGATTTGTTTTGATTAATATTAGTATTACTATAGGTTTGATTTTGTCGTTTCAATGAATTATTAAATTACCGTTTTCGACATTCGTCAATAGTGTGTCCTAGATTTTTGCAATAACGACATTGTTTAGTAGCTTCTTGATTATTGGAAGTAGAACTTGAAGGTTTGGAATTAATATGAGTGGGTCTAGAGTTATTTGTGAGGTTACCATTATATTTGGGTTTGTTTTTAAAACAGTTATTTGTAGTATGATTAGTTCAATTGCAAATTTTACATTTTTGAATGTTGTTAATATTATACGTTAGGCGTAGAGCTTCTTCTTCAGCTAAAGCTGCATTGAAAGCATTGTTTATTGTTCTAAACTCTCGGTACCGTAACATTTGTGGGATTTGTGAATGTGTATGGTATACGAATCTATTTAAAGAAATATCATTGATCATCGCTAGTCTACCATGTAATGTATCATGTGAGTCTGATGAATGTATGGCGCCTAATACCTTTGATGTTAATTTTTCTAATTTTTGATGAAACTGAGACACATTTTCATTAGGTTCTTGTCTCATACTATTTAGTTCTTCTAACAATTGATCTAGAGATTTCTTGCTTTGGTACAAATTAATTAATAATTCGGAAATGTCCGTCCATGTTGTTAAATTGCAATGAACATCAATTTGCTCTCGAGCTTTACCTGTGATTGTATTTTTCACAAATAATAACAGTGGTTTAACTTGTGTTGGTTTAGCTAATTCGAATATAGAGTCCACTTGTTTTATGAAACTACGTAATTTATATTGATTAGATCTTTGTGAATGATATCATTGTTGACGTACCAGGGGGCGTTGATGATTGTGCGCAGTGTTTTGAAATCTCTGAATGATGTTGGTGTTTGAGCGTTTTGCACAGCCCCATAGCTGTATACCGTATGTCCAGATTGGAATTAGGGTCACTTTGTATAGGAGGATCTTATTTTCGATCGAGAGGTTGGAGTTTTTACCAAGTAGCCAGTATATTTTTCTCATTTTTATATCGAGTTGTTTTCGTTTTGTTGGTAGGTGGTGCTTCCACGTTATGCGTTTATCAAGGTGCATGCCTAGGTATCTGGTTTCATTTTTTACAGCTAAGATATTGTTGTTTAGACTAACCACTGGGCATGTTGTGTGTCTTGTGGTGAACACTACTTGAACTGTTTTGTTTTCATTCAGTTTTATTCTCCATTTTTCTGCCCATGTTTCTACTTCTAATAGGGCAGTTTGTAGGATTTCTGATGCATTTTGTGGGTTTTCGTGCGATGCAAGAATTACGGTTTCGTCCGCGTAAGTGGCTGTTAGAACATCGTCTCCGCAAGGTAGGTCAGCTGTAAATAACTGGTAAAGTATTGGGCCTAGTACACTGCCTTGAGGTACTCCAGCTTTTATTGCATATATTTTGGATCGGCTATTTCCCTGGTTTACATAGAAGTATCTTTCACTGAGATATGACTTGAACAATAAGTAGTAATTGTGTAATAAACTACTTTTGATTTTGAAGAGGAGGCCAGGGTGCCAGACCCTGTCGAAGGCTTGGCTGACATCCAAGAATGCTTCACTTTTTTTTTCTTTTACTTGTTCAATTGTAGAATGCTGCGCCCGGACTCCGAATTGATGTTGTGGAATTATGCTATTTTCTTCTAAAATTGGTTTTAGGCGTTTTTGTATCAGTTTCTCAGCAATTTTCGGCAGAACGGGCAGTAGTGATATTGGCCTGTAGGATGTTACTTCATGGGCCGGCTTTGCCGGTTTGTGTACACTTATAATGTGGGCTAGTTTCCATTTTATCGGAAAGTATTGTACTCTAATGATGGCATTGTATGTTTGAGTAATTAGTACTATTAATTTTTTTGATATTTCTTTTAAGACTTTTGCAGTAATCAGATCGAACCCTGGTGCCTTTTTATCGTTTAGTAGTGAGATTTCGTGTTTTATATCTGCTGGCGTGTAATATTTTATTGGTTTAGAGAGTTGTAGTGGTGCATCTAGGAATTGTAGCACTTCATTTTCTATGTCGTTTGTTGCCGAAGGGGGGTGTGGCTGGAATACTTCTGAGAGATGTTTCGCGAGAATTTCAGCTTTGTCCTGATCTGCCCTTGCCCAGGTGCCATCTTCTTTTCGTATCGGTGGTATGTGTTGTTGTGGTCGTTTTAGTTTTCTTGTGACCTTCCACAGTGAATAATCGTTTTGAGGGTGGTTTGAGAGATTTCTGATGTGTTCTTTAAATGTCTCATTTTTTATTTTTAATAGAAGTTTTTTGACTTCCTGTGTCATTCTATTTAGTATGTTCTTATCTCCTGGGTTCCTAGACAACTGCCATTTCTTTCTCATTGTACTTTTTCCGCAATTTTTTCTTTCACATATTTTGGATAATTTGTTAAATTTGATTTTTTTGCTTCAAGATTAGGTGTGGAGGACCATGCAGCATTTTGGATTGTTTGAGTAATATGAGCAACAGCATTATCGATGTCACATTCTACTTGTAGAGGTATCGTTAGTGTTGCGTGTTCATTGATGTAGTTGCGAAAGTTATGCCAGTCTGTTTGTGCGTTAAATAGCGAGGGTTTTTTTATTTTGGTTTTAGTTGGTGGTCAGATGAGGGGTCGTAGTTGGAAATGATGTTCATGTAGTGTGGCGTTATTCTATTTATTACAAAGAAATCCAATAAGTCAGGAATTTTTGAGAGGTCAGTGGGCCAGTATGTCGGTTCTCCTGTACTAATGTGACTAAATTGTTTGTTTGTTATTGCTTTATGTAGTTCCTTGCCTTTGGGGTTGAAGGTTCTTGAACCCCACTGCATATGCTTTGCATTATAGTTTCCACCTGCGATGAATCTTGGGCCAAGTGACTCGAAGTATTCTTCAAATTGATTTTGTTTGATGGCGTGTCTGGGAGGACAATATACGGCAGCTAATGCTAGTTCTCCACTCCCATCTTGTATTTTGATATTAGTGGCTTGGAGGCAATCTTTTTTGCATTTTTCAATTTCATAGTGGCATATTTTGTCACTAATTATTATGGCAGTGCATCCGTGGGCGGTTCCGTCGGGGTGTTCGGTCTGGTATGTTGTGTATTTTGCTATTTTATAGTAATTTTTGTCAGTAAAGTGGGTCTCATTTATTAGTAGAATGTCAATTTTTTGTTCTTTGGGAAGTATTCCACTTCTTGTCGATGTTGGACTAAGCCATTTGCATTCCACATTGCTAATCTTGTATTATCCATTACTTGTTTTTAACTAATGTGGTTATTATGTTTAATATCATATTGTTTTGGTTCATTAGCTGAGTAAATATTGTCTCGAATCTTCTTAGGAATTGTGATAGGGTTATATCATCATGACTTGAGGATGTTCCTTCTGTGGTGGTATTACCTTGGGGGGATTTGACTCGTTCAGCGTAGGTTGTTTCATTATTGCCTATTGTGCTGAAGGTTTTCTCTGCGTGACGATTGCTGGTCGTCAGCTTTCCTGTAATTTTGTGTTGGTTTTGGATTGGTTGGTTTGTTTCTAGAATTTTGTATTTCGCGATAGACTGTGCAACCTTTGTAGTTTGCGGGGTGAGTTCCATCGCAATGTACGCATTTAGGCGGTGCTTTTTTGCTTTCGGTGCAATCCTTTGTGGGGTGTTGTTCAGCGCATTTTACACAGTAATATTGTCTGTTACAATATGTTTTGGTGTGCCCATATTCTTGGCAGCGGGTGCACTGAGGGATATCTTTCTTTATTCGAGGTGGCTCCACGTTGATTTTCATGCCGAGTAAATGTGTTATCTCGAATATTAGTTTGTTGTTTTTCGCTGGTTCAAGATCGACAAAAAATAGTGGTAGAAGTTCTTTCGTGTGCCAACTAATGATGTTTGAGACATTTCTTTCTGCAAAGCCATTGTTTTCTAGTTCCGTTTTGATATCTGCAACTGGGACCGAATGATGGATGTTTTTGATGACGACCCTGTATGCCCGGTCTTGTTTGGGTTGGTACGTGTGCATGGAAATGTCAGCTAGCTTAACATCAAGCTAGCAGGCCCCTATAAAGGAAACTATATTTTTGACAAAAAAAAAAAGATACATTTATTGCTATTTTATTGCTAATTTATTACTCCAAAATAAAATTTATTGCTCCGGCCGTTTTCCGAGAAATCGGGATCTGCTGACTTAACATCAAGCTAGCAGACCCCTGTATAAAAAGAAATTTAGACAAGAAAAATATAGATACAATTATTGCTATTTTATTGCTAATTTAATACCCTAAAATTAAATTTATTGCTCCGACGGTTTTCCGGGAAATTGGGGACTGACTTCAAACTGAACATAAGGCGCGATTTACAGGGTTAGTCAATGTAAGGGTCCTTTCTATTTAATTGCTCGAGCAGAATGACTTCAAACTGAATTATAAAGCTCTATATGGAATTGTTTAAATATATTCATTTTATTTTCGAACTTAATCCAAGGGAATTGGGCATATTACCGCTGTCCCAGGCGCGAATTACAGAATAAATCAATTTAAGGGTTCATTCTATTTTATTGCTCGAGCAAAATGACTTGAATCTGAATTATAAAGCTCTATATGGGATTGTTTAAATGAATTATATAAATTTATAGTATTGTTAATATTTATTTGTGAACCAGAATGTAAAGGATAGTGAATCACTGAACCTATGCAGTCGGAAAAATTTTCGCCACTGTTCAATATTTATTATATTGAGTCAAATATATAATATACAAATGATTTACTTCGAGTAATGTGTTTTTGAAACGAAGAAATGTTACTCGTATTTTATAAAATGTTTTTACCTTCTGAAAGGTAATATTTGACTGGTGGCAAATTTACTTGTAATATTTTTGTAAATGGTTACACTATATAAATAAGGCATTTCCCTTACACGGTGTTTCCTTGTGAGCACGCGTTCTTATTCTCGTTAGTTTATAATTAGGTTATTTATTCTATAAATATAATTATATAATGATTGCCAAATATCATTTGTAATTAATATAATAAATAAATACACTGTGTGGGATTCATATATGTATATGTATATGTATATGTATATGTATATGTATATGTATATGTATATGTATATGTATATGTATATGTATATGTATATGTATATGTATATGTATATGTATATGTATATGTATATGTATATGTATATGTATATGTATATGTATATGTATATGTATATGTATATGTATATGTATATGTATATGTATATGTATATGTATATGTATATGTATATGTATATGTATATGTATATGTATATGTATATGTATATGTATATGTATATGTATATGTATATGTATATGTATATGTATATGTATATGTATATGTATATGTATATGTATATGTATATGTATATGTATATGTATATGTATATGTATATGTATATGTATATGTATATGTATATGTATATGTATATGTATATGTATATGTATATGTATATGTATATGTATATGTATATGTATATGTATATGTATATGTATATGTATATGTATATGTATATGTATATGTATATGTATATGTATATGTATATGTATATGTATATGTATATGTATATGTATATGTATATGTATATGTATATGTATATGTATATGTATATGTATATGTATATGTATATGTATATGTATATGTATATGTATATGTATATGTATATGTATATGTATATGTATATGTATATGTATATGTATATGTATATGTATATGTATATGTATATGTATATGTATATGTATATGTATATGTATATGTATATGTATATGTATATGTATATGTATATGTATATGTATATGTATATGTATATGTATATGTATATGTATATGTATATGTATATGTATATGTATATGTATATGTATATGTATATGTATATGTATATGTATATGTATATGTATATGTATATGTATATGTATATGTATATGTATATGTATATGTATATGTATATGTATATGTATATGTATATGTATATGTATATGTATATGTATATGTATATGTATATGTATATGTATATGTATATGTAAATGTATATGTATATGTATATGTATATGTATATGTATATGTATATGTATATGTATATGTATATGTATATGTATATGTATATGTATATGTATATGTATATGTATATGTATATGTATATGTATATGTATATGTATATGTATATGTATATGTATATGTATATGTATATGTATATGTATATGTATATGTATATGTATATGTATATGTATATGTATATGTATATGTATATGTATATGTATATGTATATGTATATGTATATGTATATGTATATGTATATGTATATGTATATGTATATGTATATGTATATGTATATGTATATGTATATGTATATGTATATGTATATGTATATGTATATGTATATGTATATGTATATGTATATGTATCAAAATTTATCTTAAATGTGTCATGCGATTTCGAATTGTTTATTACCAATTTTTAATTTTCTATTATTTTTTATGTATATAGGGCACTGTAATTGCGGTACAAAACCACAAGGGATTATTGAAAATGAAAATGTCAAACAAGATATTGTCATTTATTGCAAGGTACAAATAGGAACCGGTAAATGCGGAAAAAAATGGCTAAGGCAGCCCGTGAGAAAGGAATTGGCAAAAGCACTTCAGACAAAGTCAGCCGACGTTTTAAGGTCTGCGCTAGCCAAAAAGCATATGGTTCTAGGAGGTGACGAGCAACCGCATGTATATTGTGTCTCTGTTCTTTCAACATCAAAGAACAAATTTATTAGCAAAGAATATCTCGATAAAAATACAATTCACGCTATTTATTTAATGAAGCACATTCATTATTAAAATTGTATTCATGGAATTGGAATGGATCCTTTTTACGTCCATTATTGGACGACAGAGCAAATGCAGAGTTTTAAACATTACCAAAAAACCGAACATTGCAAAGTAACGATTAACTCTACAGGAAATGTAGTGCATAAAATTAAAACAGCCATCAATGTATGGTCTAAACATATATTTTTAACAATGATTGCCGTGAATAGTGATGTTCGCGGACAATATTCGGTTGGTCAGTGTCTGTCTGAAATTAACACCACGGTTTCCATGATACATTTTTTCATGTCATGGATCAAAGACCTTACCCAAAGGAAATTGTCACTGATGGTTCCCGTGCTTTATTAAACGCAATTGTTCGAAGTTTCACGGATAGTGCATCGCTGGACTCGTATGCTAATTCTCTGCGATTACAGCAAATGCCATCCTGCTTCATTCGTATTGATGTTGCGCATTTCATGAAAAAATATGCTGTTTTTTTGAAACCAATGCCATTTCAGATAAAAACATTTTATTTAGCATCATTGGGACAGTTAATAATTTGTGAAAATATAGAAGAAGCAGAATCCCTTGTACTATCATTATTGACAGTAAGTCAGTGCTCGACATGCGGAACTGTTAAGGCCGCCGACAGATTCGAAAAATTCATCACAAAACGGTATACTATAACATGATTCAATTATGTATACCAAAACTTACTTCTAACGAACGACCCAACCTTGACGAGCAGCTTGTGTGCGACAAGATAAGGTTGTATTTTAGAAGAAGACGGAAAATGGGAGATAAGACTATTTATTCGAGAATGAAAATATGAATCGGCAAATTACTAGAAAAATAAATTACAATCATTTTACTGTATGTGTAAACTGTATATTCATAACATATATTATATTAAAATTATGTTTCTATAACTAATATATACATATTATATAAATACAAAGATAGGATAAATATAAATATAATATATATAATAATATTTTTGACATCCTAAATGGTTACTATAAACATGGTACGGACCATTTTTCATATCTCTTTTTAGCATATTTAAATCATGCTCGAAACTGCAATTGTAAATTGCAGACTTAGCAACTTTACAAAGTTCATCAATTTTGATTTTATTTATTTGCTTCCTGGCAATTTTTTGTGTCAGATTTTATAGCAAATAAAGATTTGCTATAATTTTTTATTGCATGATTGGTACATGATTCTGCTTTAGTTACAAATTTAACGTAAAGCACTTTTTCATTAATTTTTGCAAATACGCTTGAATCACCATCTGCAATAAATTTTTCATAACGCACATTATGCATTTCTTCACTTTTACAAAATCCTTCAACAATATCCTAAATTTACAATTCTGTTTCCCTGTTTCTGTTTCCCTGAATACTTTTTTCAAATGTTACGATGTGTTTTAAATATGTGTGTTATAACTATATTCGTTTATTGAACACCAGTCTTCTTTAATTCTGTATTTCAGAACGTATAACCATTTACAGTCTATCTACCAGTGAAATAGGTCGTGCATTGAGAGTGATTTAGTGAGTGACAAAAGTGTTGTGAATTATTATTTGAGGTGAGGTTGATAGTTAAACTATAATGTATTGATATTTGGGTATTGTACTATTTGTATTAATGTTGAGATATATGAAGTATGACTAGGTATGTGTGAAAGGAGACAAATCTGTTGAATTGATATTGATATTAATATATGGACGATGGGAAGAAGTGTCCGGATTGGTATTGAGATATAATTATGGAGTAAAGTAAAGAATATGAGCTAGACATATTAAATGAGTATTGAGATAATGCTAGAGAGTTGAATATATGTGATATGAGTTGTGTTGAATATGTGAGGACGATGACTATTGACAAAGGCCTGGCTGACGGTGTGTTCGGGGGCCCAACGTTGGCCTGTCTGGTGTATCCGGGGCCCAATGGTGGCCTGTCTGGTGTGTCCGGGGGTCCCAACGGTGACACCACTGGTTGATGTGTTCTTCAGGGGGTGGTCCCAACGACGGTCAGAGTGTGGCGTGTGTCGCGCACGGAAGACCCCTCATACGTAACCTATACGCTTACGTATGAGGTTTACTAATTGACTTGCGTTGACGGTTGAGGGTTGATTATATGGGGTTCTGGTATGACCCTGTGTGAGAGTGTGTGTGTGAGAGAGAGAATTATAGACTGGCTCCTCACTGAGTCTATACTCAAACCTGTATTCTAATTTCAGAGCCTAAATAGAGTATAGCCCGGATTCCACGGGCCGTCACGTATAAATATTTCTATGTTTATACTTATGTAATTGTATGATGTTATTATTGGTTTTATTATGATAATGTGACATGCAGGAAATATATCAGTGTTTAAATATCGTCGATAGCCTCCGACTACAACAAATCTACAAGTAAGTTAAAAGCGAGTTGTAATACAAAATCTAGTTCTGGAGGTGGATTTTAATCACATTCTACTATTAATTTATGGACTGATACTCCAAAAATAGTAGTAACACATAATATATACATTAATACTTGATAATTAGAAATTTCTTTATAATCACCCTTCCTATGCTGGGATCCTGAGTTACACCCGCTAACGTTATATCGTAGTGGTTTGGTAGCTATAGCGTAGCGTCATGTTATTTGTTTAATTAAATACAGTATACAATTTGTTTTATACTTATTATATATTTGTTGTTCAACACTTACATACTTCACTTAATTTTCGTACGGTCTTTTTCTAACACTAACCTAATAATCTAACACGCACAGATCATAACATGTTCCATGACCTTCGTTTTAGCTAGCGTGAAATAAATTTCGGCGCTACAATATCGTCCGCTATCGTAGCACTTCATGTGTTAGCGGTCGTATAGATTACCGACAAAGCGTAAAGTTAGTAGCATGTTGACAAGGGGTATGGTAGGGGAAGGAAAACTATAGCGTAGCGTAGCGTAGCGCTAATACAACTCAGAATCCCAGCACTAGTCTTTATCAGACATCCAGTGCCCCTCTAAAATTTGCAGAGGAAACGATGATGAATTTTTTATTTCATTATTATTTTCCAATTCTGAAAACAAACGTTTCCTTGATTTTATTTTGGGAGTCAAATTATTTTCAATATCCCCAGATTGATGGTCACTGCTTGTTGTTCTTCATATTGTTGAGGTTCGGGTAATTTTACTTTTATCTTATTTTTATAACAAGTTTTATGAGTGGGTCTTTCACTTGGCATTCTCTTAAATATACGATTTGATCTAACCATTTTTTAATTATAATTTAGCTACAATAAATAAATGATTTGATTTTAAATACGAGGACTTTTGAGTAAGTAATAATATGTAATATTAGTAACGAATTATTACTTGCAAAATGTGATTATTAATTTGAGTACAATATATATTTGCATAATTATAATAAAAATAATAATAAAGAAAATACTTACACTGTAATAACAATATTTCCGGAACAACACACATACAGGTATTTAATATTTATTTATTCGACTATTGATATTTCTTATACTGGCACAAATACAAGTGTATCGCAAATATAATTCGAATACACACTCAGTAATATAAGAACAACTAGCGATACATATTTATTCCAGTGCGGAAGAAAGTTTGAGTAAGCCATACTCTGCCGCGGCACCATGCGCCATTTCGCTGAACTATTTTAACATTGGCTCTTATGGAGAAATCTAATTTCTTGTGTTTTTTCAAAACTGCTTGGTTAATTTTTTTTAATTTGTAAGTGTGCATACACTAATTTAATTTGTCGGTGATGACTATGTTTTTAGTTATTCTCGATTATTATATAAAAAGATACCCCCCGTAACTATTCTATTTAATTAAATTAAAAAATTCTTTTATAGTTATCCCCGACATATTTGTATATGACTATATAATTTTAAATTTAACCAAAATCGGCCGAATAGTTTTCGAAAAACACAAGAATTACACAATTTACCAATCTGTCGGCGACCTTAAGACAACAAATCAAGCAACGCAATGCCAGAAACAAATTGAATTACTTAAAAATTTAATTACAGGTATATCGTTATTGTATTATATTCCATTTATATAAACGAATCTTGCGTCTAGTGTGTTGCACTTTTAATATACACCGGCAATTGACATGGAAAATTAGTTTTTTTTTTTTTTGGTAAATTTTTACTCATTGCTTTAACTCACGGCAATGACTTTTTTGCACTAATTGCTAATGCTAGCCAATCAAATGAGCTATCAGTAGCACTAAGTACAAGAAAATGCATATTGAGAAACTGAAATCGCTATTATATTAAGTATCCGAACATTTTAGGGAAAAGTGATTCAAAGTCAACAAACGAGTTAATTAATACATTTTACAGAGATAACGACAATCCAAATGCCGAAGATTTTACGAATCATCGAGAAGAAGAAATATTTCAAGAATTAGATGATGCCCGAGAAAATTCTTGGACAGAATGGGCAGAAATTATTGATAATAATGCCAAGAAATGTATGATAGAACAAGGTGACCATCCTAATAGTTATTATCAAAATAAATTAAACTTCTCAAACTACTTGATAAAGGATCTCCGGTATTATCCACTGTGGTCAAATGTCTGTGCTAAATTTTTTTGTATAAATTACACAGCTTCCAGTGCAGGGTCAGAGGGAGAAAAAAAAATCTGTTGAGTCGCTTGAAATTAGCAGAGAAATATCGCAGTGGAGAGATATCTGTTCATCAAGTGGGTGATGCCCAAATTGAAAATATAAATGCATTTCCCGCAACTGAAACTATAACATTGACTAATACAGTATGCAATACAAACACCAATGCAGAATTAAAGTCATACCAAGTTGCGGATGGATGACCAGAATGCCTTTATGTTGGCGAACTGGATGGATTGCATGTATGCGATGTATGCGGAACATCAGTGCATGCAATTCCTGAATGTTGAAGCTCTCATACCAATTTTGAGGGTTTTGGTGAGAGAAGAATATGTATAGATTGTACAAAATCGGAGAGCACGAAAACTATAATTGAGTATCGCGAAATTGAAAATTGGGGCGGCTTGGGTAAAGATAAACAAAAACGAAAATCTGCTTTATATTTAGGCGAAAAGAAAGAAATAATAAATGATAGAGTATCAACGCGGAAGTGTCGAACTTTACCAATAATTAAAAATGGCTCTTGCATGGTTCTGGCAAGCCTAAATATTGATGGTAAAAGAATTGTACTCACAAACACTTGTGCCTTTGATATGCTCTATCAAATATCAAATATATAAATATATGCTGCCGATCATGAGCACATTCTTGAAAAGGTAACACAACTTATATTGTTTGCTATTATTATTAATTCTTGATTCTCCCAGATATGAGTGTAGAATCTACATTTTTAATAACATTCTCTTATTTATGTGAACACATCTATTTATACATCTAAAATACTAATTTATTTATTTGTGTTTCTTCTACCTATGCGATTCACTTACAAAAAACACTAACATTTAACTTATTGGCTATTGTAATTATAGTCGTAGTTTTCAATGTTCATTTTATAGTTGCGGATAGATTTCTATACATAAATTCGAGTTTAGCGCCGATGTTAAATACGGAATATTTCTGTAGATTGTGGGTTTTCTTTGGTAATTATTTATAGCACAAGTATATTTTTGTTTTATAAATTGAATTTTATTTTTTACTTTCTTTTCAACTATTAAAGTTGTAATAGAATTTGCGGTATAGACATGCGATAAATTGCTAGTTCATCATATAATATGATTTCAAAATATAATATTGAAAATCTCGTAAAATTATTAATATAACTATTTGAATTTTATTTATTACAGTTTCAATGTAGTACAACTGAGCTCTTGAATTTAATAGCACATACGATAAGGCATGGAATTAATAACTATACATATCGTTCGCGAGCTAAAATATTAATGAGAACCAGAGACTTAAAAGAATCCGAAAGTTGCCCAAACATTTATAATATTAATTGTGAAATTAATATCGGAGGTCTAGCTTCAAAATTAGTTGAAAATGACCCTAGTGTTGAAGAAACATCATTTTGCGATGTGGGATGCTCGCCAAAAATAAAATATCTGGAGTGGCCTGCACTCGACTTTCTTTTACGTAGTTTTCAATAGATAGATATTAATATACATATATATATATATATATATATATATATATATATATATATATATATATATATATATATATATATATATGTATATATATATATATAATATAATATAATGAAAATAACTGGATAATTATACCAATTTATAATGGATCTGAATTTGAAGTACTTAACGTATTCACTCTTAAACAGTCAAATTTCACAGTAAAACTCTGAAATTGTTAATTAATTATGTCAGCAAATATAATATAAATTGATTCTATAATTATTTACCTGCTACAATTTATTCTAATAAGAAATCAATATTTTAAATATTAATTCATACAGATAACTGTCAAAGTAATGCTTGTTTATTCTCAATAAACAAGAAACAAATGATGTAACTCATGGTTGATTCGTTTTAAAAAATATCTGGAGTGGCCTGCACTCAACTTTCTTTTACGTAGTTTTCAATAGATAGATATTAATATATAATGAAAATAACTGGATAATTATACCAATTTATAATGGATCTGAATTTGAAGTACTTATCGTATTCACTCTTAAACAGTCTAATTTCACAGTTATACTCTGAAATTGTTAATTAATTATGTCAGCAAATATATAATATAAATTGATTCTATAATAATTTACCTGATACAATGTATTCTAATAAGAAATCAATATTTTAAATATTAATTCATACAGATAACTGTCAAAGGAATGCTTGTTTGTTCTCAATAAACAAGAAACAAATGATGTAACTCATGGTTGATTCGTTTTAAAAATAATAAAATTAGTCACAATTGTAGGTATCACCATGGCAACGTAAATAAGATATTTGAGTTTTTTCGTAGCAGTTTTCTCATAACTGGTACAATTTATGAAGAAACTTTTCAAACAAAAGTTGTGCGAAATATTAATATCTTTCATTATGAATATTGCTATTTTTGCCGTAAGTGTAGCCATTCTAGTGATATTGGAGATAGAACAAAAAATGTATAGAGTAAACATGAACTACCGGTTTGAATATTCTTTTCAAAAATAGGAGGTGCACATCTAGGGTATATACAAGTCTTAAGTTTGAAGTTTCATAATTTTTCGTTCGACAGTTTTGGCCCTAGAGCGTTCACAGACACACACACACACACACACACACAGATGTCATGCCGAAAATAGTCACATTCGATTCAGGGAAGGTCAAAACATGTATATCCGTTGAAATCTCGAGTTCGAAATTTTTCATGATTACAATACTTACTTATTACTCTGTAAAGGAAAGTAATAATAAAATTTGTCACAATTGTAGGTATCACCATGGCAACGTTAATAAGATATTTGAGTTTTTTCGTAGCAGTTTTCTCATAACTGGTACAATTTATGTAGAAACTTTTCAAACAAAAGTTGTGCGAAATATAATTATCTTTCATTATGAATATTACTATTTTTGCCGTAAGTGTAGCCGTTCTAGTGATATTGGAGATAGAACAAAAAATGTATAGAGTAAACATAAACTACCGGTTTGAATATTCATTTCAAAAATAGGAGGTGCACATCTAGGGTATATACAAGTCTTAAGTTTGAAGTTTCATAATTTTTCGTTCGACAGTTTTGGCCCTAGAGCGTTCACAGACACACACACACACACACACACACACACACACACACACACACACAGACAGACAGACAGACAGACGTCATTCCGAAAATAGTCACATTCGATTCAGGGAAGGTCAAAACATGTATATCCGCTGAAATCTCGAGTTCGAAATTTTTCATGATTACAATACTTACTTATTACTCTGTAAAAGAAAGTAAAAAATTAAAAGTATTGTCAATTGATGAGTCTGTCTGCACGTTTGACAAAATGAAAAATATTTTAGATTCTTACGTAAAAATTCAGAATAATAATAATAATTGTATAGGAAATGTTACAAATATTGTTACAAAAACAGGTATTATATAATAACCCCAGGTTCGGAGCGCTTTATTTATAATTGTGTCCATCGATACTATTCGTGGCCATTTTTTACAGTAGCTCGAAACATTGTAAAAATTGACAATTTTTTTTTGAAATATTCTACTTAATATTGTCTATATAAATTTTAAAATATGGTTGTATATATATATATATATATATATATATATATATATATATATATATATATATAGATATATATATATATATATATATATATATATATATATATATATATATATATATATATATATATATATATATATATATATATATATATATATATATATATATATATATATATATATAACATGATAAAAATCCTAAAAATCAGTGCTTTATATATATATATATATATATATATATATATATATATATATATATATATATAAGGCACTGATTTTTAGGAAATTTTATCATGTTTGAACCATATATTATAACAAATACAGCTGTTCAAATGAGACTAAAAGATGTTCCTCAAACGTTTGACGACAAGCACAGAATTTAAATTAATCGGTTTTGCACAACACATTGGCAGTGTAAAACTAAGAAGATCTGATCCAGAAGCAAGTGGGGGACATTATAAGGCAATATGCATGCGAAATACTAGGTGGTATGAATATGATGATTTGGGATCAAAATTTAGAACACGAAACGAAACTTATAAAGTAAATGTTGCCTTATTATGCTATGTAAAAATTTAAACAAAATAAACCGACAAACAATTCATGCTTAGATAAAATTGATATTATTTACCCAGTTCCTCATTAATAAATCCGTGTGCTATGAACAATTCATATAAAACAATGCCATATAGAGCTTTATAATTCAGTTTGAAGTGATTCTGCTCGAGCAATAGAATAGAAAGGACCCTTAAACTGATTTATTTTGTAATTCGCGCCTGTGACAGCGGTATTATGCCCTATTCCCTTGAATTAAGTTCGAAAATAAAATGAATATATTTAAAAAATGCCATATAGAGCTTTATAATTCAGTTTGAAGTCATTCTGCTCGAGCAATAAAATAGAAAGGACCCTTAAATTGATTTATTCTGTAATTCGCGCCTGTGACAGCGGTAATATGCCCTATTCCTTTGGATTAAGCTCGAAATTAAAATGAATATATTTAAACAATGCCATATAGAGCTTTATAATTCAGTTTGAAGTCATTCTGCTCGAGCAATAAATTAGAAAGGACCCTTACATTGACTAACCCTGTAAATCGCGCCTTATGTTCAGTTTGAAGTCAGTCCCCAATTGCCCGGAAAACCGTCGTAGCAACAAATTTAATTTTAGGGTATTAAATTAGCAATAATTGTATCTATATTTTTCTTGTCTAAATTTCTTTTTATACAGGGGTCTGCTAGCTTGATGTTAAGTCAGCAGATCCCGATTTCTCGGAAAACGGCCGGAGCAATACATTTTATTTTGGAGTAATAAATTAGCAATAAATGTATCTATATATTTTTTTGTCTAAAAATTTTTTATTTTGATTAGGCTCTGCTAGCTTGATGTTAGGTTAGCTGACCTTGATTTCCCGGAAAACGGTCGGAGCAATAAATTTAATTTTAGGGTAATAAATTAGCAATAAATAAGGTGCATGATTTTCATTGTGGTCTGCTCATGTGGCTCTGCCAGTTTGACAGAGCCCTGTTATCTTTTACAAATACCATTATGGTTATATACAGAGTATGACTCAGAAGTAAAATATTATTGAAACGTATGAATGGTCAAGGTTAGAAATAGTAAAATGGGTCAAAGAGTCCATTACAATAAACTTATATTACATGTTACAAAAATACTAAACTTAAAGATTGTAAAAATAAACGAATATATTGGCATGCATTTTTATACCTAAACTAAACTAGGCTAGGAATCTAACACAATACTAAAATCAAATACCCACTACGATTATTGAGATATGTATTTTACTTTAGAATATATCCTGAGAGACAGAACACAGGAAAAACATGTACTAGATATTAACATATGCAAACACTTGTTGATTCTTGAGTGTTAACAACAGTTAGGTTACAACCGCCAAGTTGCTAGGCAACCAATACTGATAATTGTCAACGCTCTACTGCACAACTCGAATTTACATTTAAGAAGCTTATGTTCTCACTTAACAGTCTTTGCGGGACGGGTCGGGGGAAAGAGACACAGCACGTAAGTGTGAGTAAGACGGTGCCGAAAACAGAGAGGCGTTGCCCGTTTCAATACTGATAGTCACAAGGTCGTAATGACAGCAAGAAATGCACTACTCTAACACTAACTATTGTCTCTCTTGACCATAACACAACTCGAAGCGTACACAATATTCAGATTTTATAGTCAGCTCTCTAATTGCAATTATAAAATTTTGTAAAGGTTTATTTTTATATGAATTTAAAAGAGTAGTATTTGATAGAAAATTTAGCGCCCTATCGTATGGCGTCGGGAGGAAAGTGATCTAGTTTTGCCTGCAAATTTGTTTAATTTTAAATTTCACGACTTTTAACAAGTAACTTCTAGTTACTCGATTGTTAGGAAATCTAGAGATTTGATTTTTCTTTTAAAAGATACGCACACAATTATGTATACATAAACTCTATTAGGAAGAGCCCCAATAAAAATAAAAGAGGACACTGCGTCCAAATCGAGTAATAAAAAATGTAGTCTCAAATCTATGCTTGCACTCGTGTCTTTTTTCAATATTTCAAAAATAGCTACACTTACATATATAAACATCTGCAGTGTACTTGGTAACCTTTTAAACACTATTCATGTCATAAGTATAATTTCCCATACCTATGTTACCACAGCAACATAAATTAGACATTTAAAAATTTAAATAGTAATTATCTCGTTATCGGGAAACTGCTTGAAGAAATTCTTTAAACAAAGAGTGTGCATAATATTAATATATTTGATTTTAAATACTAGTATATTTTCTGTAAGTGCTGTCATTTTGGAGATACTACAGAATTTCCAGAAAATGACTAGAGGACACAGGCACTTCCGGTTTTCTTCTGAGGCATATACAAGTTTAAAGTTTTATGATTATAGCATTGGTTGTTTTTGCTGTAGAGCGTTCACACACACACATACTATGTTTACACTGTTTTTATAAAGTCCCTTATTTTTTGTCCTCTATCATAACGGCTATCAATTTTTTCTGGTAAAAACCCTTTAAAATAAAACTCTTCCAATTTGGGAAACATTTTTGTATTCCAGAATTTATCATCTTTGTAGATCTGCAATATAATTTTCTAGTTAAATATGCATTAGTTAATTTATTGCTAAATTAATTGTGTATTTACTTTTTCGGTAGTTAGGCCTTGTGGAGTCCATACTACAAAATAACAATATGCCCTATTAGTTACATGAAGCTGGCCCTGTATTTGAAAGTAATAGTCGTGAGATCTTTTTAGCCTCATTATTCCATTTTCCACTGTGGCAATTTTTTTTTTTTTTTTTTCAATTCCTTCTTCTGGAGTATATTCGACATTTTATTTCAATAACCCCATCTTCATTTATCAAACCATCTGGCGATGAAGCTAAAAATGGGTGAGTCTGGCTAATGAATAAACCAGAATCATTTATTTTTAACCCAAGCATCTCCTCAAATTTTCTTTTTGCAATGGGCTCATTCTCTATACCGTAATTCGTTGCAGAGTTACCAAAATAATTTGAATACAGCATAGATTTAATTGTGTTCGCACAAGAAGTCGTTTTTCTTTGTTTGCATATTTTGCCAAACCATGACGATGTCAATCTTAAAGATCTCTCATCTTTCCATACCATACTATTACTTTGTCCTTTGGTTTCACATTCAATTTGTTTAGCAGTTTCTGGAGTTACACGAATTCTTTTTAAAAATTCATTTTTCATTTCGTCATATATTTCAGGTAACATATCGGGTTTTGATTGAGCTAGGGGACCATAATCGGAATCAGACTGTGTGGATGCCTTAGCTTTTTTTGGATTTTCTTTCTTATTATACATCCTATTGTAATGAGTTACCGATTTCTTTTTCATTATGTATTTTTTAGTGTGTTTACCTGGACTATTCTTCGTTACCGATTTATGAATAACACTGTAGTATTCACTACCTGAATTATAAGAAATCGCAGCAGCTTCACACCTCATCTGATATGAACCTTTTAATGAATAATTAACGCGCTTACCGCCAATAAATTTTGCTACTACACTGTTATAGTGCTCTGCTGCGTTGTTATCCATGTTTAAAAGCAAACTATCTGCATTATGTGCAATTCTATTTAAACATCCCAAAATATCATCAAATAACCCAGTAGTTTTAATAGACGTAATCGAATTTGTTTTCTCCTTCCTTTGGACCATTGCAGAAATAATTGGCGCGATTTGTATGCTCACCAAATACATGATTAATACTATTTAAAATATCACGACGAAGAAGTCCGATTCTCTCATTTAATTCCGTATTGTCTTCATTTCTTTTGATTACAGCCTATGTAATTCCATTACGTAACCTTCGAATATTATTTTTTAAGTAATTCCGTTGTTGAACTGGAACATTCTGTTTTTTTGAACTTATAGTTTTAGTTGTCAAATTTCGTAGACGTGTACAATAATTCCTTAATAAATGATTGCAACATTCTATTTTTTGTACCACCGGATTGGAACCGTATGGACGTGCTTCCTGCAATTTTTTGGTAACACTGCTATCCCCATCTCCAACTAAATATGCGTATTTTAAATTATGCAGTTCAACACTTTTACGGAATCCTTCAACTATAATATCCGCTTCCATGCTTGTTGAAGATTTGTCCCAATTTTTGAAGCATTGATGCGACTTGGGTTCTTCTTTTCTTGTTTCTGCCCGAGCGCACACACAACAATATTTATTTCGTATTCCAAGATATAAAAGTTTACCTGTTTTTTGTCCAACAATACATCCTACACCTGATAATGCACTATAGTTAACATTGTACGACCGTTTACACCACGCACCATCAACAATCACAGTAATTAGTGGATAGTTCTCATCAACAACCTCACCTAAACTACGCGCGATTTCTGATTCTTCTTTGGTAGCATCTTCCATTGTTTTCCAAGCAATCGCATGTATATGTTCAGCAATATCTTGTTCTTGTTTTGCATAGAAATGAGAAGACATACAAGGTATATCACATGGTGCAGTTACTTCCTCTAATTGAGAATAGCCACCTCCAGTTGAAACAAATCCAAGAACTGCAGCTCTATTTATATCCAAACTTTGTTTGCCTTCTGTACATATTTTGCTCGTCATCATGCAATTGTTACATTTTATAGTGAAAACACTGATAAAACCATGCCTCTGTTCTTTCACAATATCACAATTTTCAATACTACATGAAAATAGCCCATGATGTTTAAATTTTTTAATTTCATTGAAAAAATGAAATGGATCAACAATGCGACGTCCTGATCCAACAAATGTGTCCTGTATTTCTTTATTCATCTGTTCGTCTTGGTGCACACCAACATAATTTAAATTGTCATTACTAATATAATCTTGCAAATTTTCATTGGTAGGTAAATTATTAATACTCAAATCATAATCAGATTTATTAACTTGCACAGAATTATCATCTAAAAATAATTGTTTTTTGCACACAACACTCTCTTCTTGTATAGTTACGTTTTCTTTCTTTTTGTTAATATCTTTCATTCGCCTTTTGACACTTTTGCGACGTGCGGAAAGTTTTAAAAATGTTTTACTATGTTTTCGCCCCATTATACGACAAACACTAACTAATATTACAAATCACTATCATGCACAACTAACAAATATCGAATGTAAGTAGATACTATAATGCTATTCAAAAGGAACATATTTCGGTGTCTGTTTGTCATTCTAACATAAATATCAAATATAGTCACACATATATACATTGTCTTTGCTACGTCTTTAAATAACAAACTACGTCACTGACTTATTTTATAAATCAATAAATACTATGAATGCAAGCCAAGCTAATTTTAATACAATGTAAAAACATCAGTATTGTCTTGCCCTAAACTTTGTTATACGTAGACCGTATATTTTGTTAGTTAAAGAGGTTATTAGAGAATTTTAAACAATGTAAACATACTATATTAGAAATGATTAAACATTGAGTATAGACAAAATATAACTGCTGCGTATAAGAATGTCCAGTGCAATAGTTGTAACCATAATTTCATTGCACTAGACATTCTTATACGATTTCTAATATAAAATTTCCCATACCTACATTACTATGGCAATATAAATAAGATAAAGAATAGCGATTATCTTGTAACTGGTACACATTTTGAAGAAATGTTTCAAACAAAAGTTGTGCAAAATATTAATATATTTCATTTTTATTGTAACTATTTTTACTGTAAGTGCAGCCGTTTCGGAGATATTACAGAAACTGCAAAAAGTGACTTAAGTAAACATATACTTCCGGTTTGAATATTATTTTCGGTGAACCTTGCGATGTGCTACTTCACCTCCGATTTGGATGAAACTTTGTGTAAAGGACCGTTTTAGCATCCTAAATAAGGGAAAAATAATAACTATTGGCGGTCGGAATATTAAAACCAAAATTAGGTGAACCTTGCGATGTGCTACTTCACCTCCGATTTGGATGAAACTTTGTGTAAAGGACCGTTTTAGCATCCTAATTAAGGGAAAAATAATAACTATTGGCGGTCGGAATATTAAAACCAAAATTACTTCCCATCACTTAAAAATGAGACAACCACAACGTAACCACAATCCTTGATTTTGTATACAAAAGGATTATTTACATTTTCGCTGTTTGTGGTTACGTTGTGGTTGTCTAATTTTTAAGTGATGGGAAGTAATTTTGTTTTAATAGTAGCGCCAAAATCAATCTAGGGGATTTTGTTATTTGGGAAAAACAATAAAAGGTCAATTCAAGGTCATGCGATTCCGACCGCCAATAGTTATTATTTTTCCCTTATTTAGGATAAAACGGTCCTTTACACAAAGTTTCATCCAAATCGGAGGTGAAGTAGCACATCGCAAGGTTCACCTTATTTTCTAAAATAGGAAATGTTCTTGCTAATCTTAAATTTAAAGATTCATAATTTTATCTTCAACAGTGTAGGCTGTAGAGCGCATACACACACACACACAAACAGACACACAGACGTCATTCCGATAATAGTCAGACTCGATTCAGAGAAGGTCAAAAGGTTTATTTCCGTTAAAATCTCGAGATCGAATTTTCATGATTACAGTACTTATTACAGCGTATAAGAAAATAATGAGAAGAATTTATATAGCCGAGTATTTATTAGAGTGGTAGTGAGGGGTAAAGAGAGTCTCTTATGACTAGTTGCATTGAACTACAGCATTAGACTCGATTAGACACACCCAGTGTTTCCCCTCCAACATAATATAACTTACAAGGTACTCGCAAAACACAGTGGCGCTAGTGGACGGATTAAAATGCAATGCAAAAACTAATATTTTTGGGAACAACCTGAGGCTAGGTCCAACACAATTTTGATCTGAAAATTTCAGTACATATTAGCGAAACATGTAAAAATCTCGCGACGAGAGCCAAATTCTTTCGGTGTAATAATACTTTGAAAATGACGAATTTTACGTGCATATTTTTTTATTCTGATGAAAGAAAATTCGAAAAATCAACTCGTAGCGACTTTCCTTATACCTTTGTCTATGAGGTAAAAAAAGAATTAAACCTTTAGAACTGATCAATCAAACAGTATTTGCTCCAGAAATACAAGCATTTTCGTCTTATATTTTATTCGTTCCATAGCCTCTTAAGTGTACATTTGTATGTAACATTACATTCTTTTTGAAAACGAATGTAAAATGTAGTACAACGATGTGTATATAAAATAATAAAAATATATATTTATATACAATGTAATAAATAATTTATTTAGTTTGAATTATCATTGTATTTCGGTATTATTTTGTAAATAATGAACTAAATAGATAATAGAATCAATTGACTAAGCGAATAAACTACAACGCTTTAATGCAGGGAAACCAAAATTGTCGACCGCAAACTGTTTGTTCGGTTGCGGGGCAAATCATAGTCGCCCGAGAGACGTAGATTGTTAACCCCAGAACGAAATTGCTTTGCTACCTCTGCTATAATACATACATGTTTTATAAATATAATTACTATTCTGTTTCTCTTTTCAATTTCTTAATTATTTCTAGTATAGTAATTGTGTACAGTCAAAAACACCGAACTACATATAGAATTTTGCCCAGAAAAATTAAAATTAGGATCGATTTCTTAGCGGAGGTACCTATCATAAAATTAACTGAAATATTCATTTGAAAAATTATACGTTCTAAAATTAATGAGCATCATATTATAGTAATAATATAAATTAGCTTGCTAAATTATATCAAAGTAATGTAATTTAATAGAGTACCTAATATTACATATAGTATGCCTAGTAAAATTTTACAAACAAATAATGTATCTTGCAATAACAGATCTGTCTATAATATTACAATATTCTCTTGTAATTTTTTACATTGGCTCAAAACATTATGCTAATTTACATTTAATGTATATAAAAAGTTGTAATTATCCATATTTTTATAGGGAAGCTACATAAAAATAATATTAATCCAGAAAATTTACGTGTAATATTACATTTAAAAACTCAAACTTGTGGTGTAAAAATACATCAAAATATGATATTACCATGATAATTTTCGTAACATTTACATAAATATCATTGTAAAATTCCATCGACTTTTTACAGTGTAGAGGACACAAATTTGGTCTTACAAACGTTCGAGCGAGCGACGACTAACATCCAAGTATATAAGTTATATATATTTTTGGATGGCGACGAGACACATTTTTTAAGGATTTTTTTTATCCGAGAATGCTACACACCACCGAATGCTTTAGCTTCTTCGGTACTTCGTACGGCGAGCTAACAATAATACGAAAGAAATCACTTGCGACAAGGAATATTTCAAATATATAGATGTGTTCTACTCAAAATCTCAACTTCGTGCTCTGTCTATCCAACGTATATATAGAGCACAAAAATGCAGAAAGTGATAAGCCAGTTGACGGTGGAACAATCTCCCCGGTTTCTGGTCATTAGGAACAAAAAGATGGGTCTGATTTTTCCAAGGTCAGCCCGTTTTTAATTAGTAAACAATTATACAGTTTGGTTGGCGATGTTCAATCTTTAAAAAAAAATAAGGATGGCATTTTGGTTGAAACGAAAACAGCCAAGCAAGCAACTCGGTTGCTGCAAACCACTCTTTTTTCTGAAGTTCCTATTGAGGTGTCACCTCACTCGACCCTCAATACCGTCAAGGGCGTGATTACTTGTCGCGATTTACTAAATTGCACAACCGATGAGCTTTGCTCAGAGCTTAAATCACAAAGAGTTTCTGAAGTCAGGCGGATTACCCGTAAGGTCAATGGCGCAGTGGAGAACACTGCGTCCATTATAGTTTCCTTTTCGTTGCATAAGTTGCCAGATATAATTCGGGTAGCCATGTACAGCTTACCTGTCACGCCTTACATTCCCAATCCGATGCGCTGCTTCAATTGTCAAAAGTTTGGTCACAGTTCAAAGACGTGCAAGGATAAAAAAATTTGTATATGTGGTAAAGCACCCCACGAGGAACAGCGCTGTACCGATCCGGTAAAATGCGTTAATTGTGGAGAAGGTCACCTCGCTTTATCAAGAAATTGTTCCAAATTTAAAGAAGAGTATGCTATCATGAAGTACAAAACACTAAACAACTGTAGTTTTCCTGAAGCTAGAGCTTTTGTACGTCAGAACTCTGCAGATCCGGCACTGAGCTTCGCCAATGTTGCTGCAGCTAAGCCTGCCACCCCTACTACCTCTATTAACGAAATTGCTGCTCTTATACCTGAAATTTAAGAAAATATCATGGAAGCGATTTCCACTAATATGGGCGCCATCATTAGCGCTGTTCTTTCTAATCCCTGTACAACAACCAGCATCACTGCAAAATCTTCTTCCCCTGTTGTGCCACTACCTGTTCTGCCAGGTACATTGCAATCACAAAATAACGTGCTTTCGTCTAATTCAATACCATTTCCTGCTCCTGTTCTGTCAGGGCAGAATACAAATGTTTCCCCCTCTGACTCAGAGTCAAGCGCTATGTCGATAATGCCATCTCCTGCTCCTGTTCTGTCAGGGCAGAATACACATGTTTCCCCCTCCGACTCAGAGTCAAGCGCTATGTCAATTGACAAGGAGGCGGTTAGAATTGCTCGAAAACCCAAAGATAGGCGTGGGTGGGTTAAAGGCAGACCGAGAAACCCGAAACCTTAACACGTTTCGAGTTTACCTCTAAAGTTAGCCTTCTCCTTCTAATTTTTACTTTTCATTTGTTATGTCTAATTCATTCATCATTTAATGGAACTGTAATGGAATCGTCAACCACCTAGCTGAGTTAAAGCTATTAATGGCCCCAGAGTAATATGCATCCAAGAGAGCCATTTAAAACCTCTCGAAGTTTTCAAAATGCGGGGATATAAAATCCTCCGCAAAGATGTTGAGCCTGTTGCACGTGCTCATGGTGGCGTTGCAATTGTACTTGATTTTTCTATTCCATATAAAGATTGTAACATAACAACAAGGTTACAAGCACTAGCATGCCAGTTATTCTTACCTCAGACATTTACTATATGCAACGTCTACCTTCCAGATGGCAACTGGAACTTGAATGATCTCGAGGACTTAGTACGGCAGCTTCCGACTCCCTACGATTACGATTTCATCATTTATGTTCACGACGCCTGCTACTTGCAAAGAACATGCGTTAGGTTTACTCAAAATCTCATTTTTGTGCTCTATATATACGTTGGATAGACAGAGCACGAAGTTGAGATTTTGAGTAGAACACATCTATATATTTGCAAGTGATTTCTTTCGTATTATTGTTAGCTCGCCGTACGAAGTACCGAAGAAGCTAAAGCATTCGGTGGTGTGTAGCATTCTCGGATAAAAAAAAATCCTTAAAAAATGTGTCTCGTCGCCATCCAAAAATATATATAACTTATATACTTGGATGTTAGTCGTCGCTCGCTAGAACGTTTGTAAGACCAAATTTGTGTCCTCTACACTGTAAAAAATCGATGGAATTTTACAATGATATTTATGTAAATGTTACGAAAATTATCATGGTAATATCATATTTTGATGTATTTTTACACCACAAGTTTGAGTTTTTAAATGTAATATTACACGTAAATTTTCTGGATTAATATTATTTTTATGTAGCTTCTCTATAAAAATATAGATAATTACAACTTTTTATATACATTAAATGTAAATTAGCATATTGTTTTGAGCCAATGTAAAAAATTACAAGAGAATATTGTAATATTATAGACAGATCTGTTATTCAAAGATACATTATTTGTTTGTAAAATTTTACTAGGCATATTATATGTAATATTAGGTACTCTATTAAATTACATTACTTTGATATAATTTAGCAATCTAATTTATATAATTACTATAATATGATGCTCATTAATTTTAGAACGTATAATTTTTCAAATGAATATTTCAGTTAATTTTATGAAAGGTACCTCCGCTAAGAAATCGGTCCTAATTTTAATTTTTCTGGGCAAAATTCTATATGTAGTTCGGTGTTTTTGACTGTACACAATTACTATACTAGAAATAATTAAGAAATTGAAAAGAGAAACAGAATAGTAATTATATTTATAAAACATGTATGTATTATAGCAGAGGTAGCTAAGCAATTTCGTTCTGGGGTTAACAATCTACGTCTCTCGGGCGACTATGATTTGCCCCGCAACCGAACAATCAGTTTGCGGTCGACAATTTTGGTTTCCCTGCATTAAAGCGTTGTAGTTTATTCGCTTAATCAATGGATTCTATTATCTATTTAGTTCATTATTTACAAAATAATACCGAAATACAATGATAATTCAAACTAAATAAATTATTTATTACATTGTATATAAATATATATTTTCATTATTTTATATACGCATCGTTGTACTACATTTTACATTCGTTTTCAAAAAGAATGTAATGTTACATACAAATGTACACATAAATGTAAATTCGAGTTGCGCAGTAGAGTGCTGGCAATTATCAGTATTGGTTGCCTAGCAACTTGGCGGTTGTGACCTAACTATTGTTAACACTCTAGAATCAACAAGTGTTTGCATATGTTAATATCTAGTACATATTTTTCCTGTGTTCTGTCTCTCAGGTTATATTCTAAAGTAAAATACATATCTCAATAATCGTAGTATTTTACAAATAAATGTATTCACACAGAGCCCACGTAGAAAACGTCCTTTCACTCTGGCTTCAAGTACACGAATATATATATATATATATATATATATATATATATATATATATATATATATATATATATATATATATATATATATCTACATATATTTATACAAATATTCTCGTTTATATATATATATATATATATATATATATATATATATATATATATATATATATATATATATATACAAATATACCCGTATGTATATATATATATATATATATATATATATATATATATATATATATATATATATATATACAAATATACCCGTATGTATATATATATATATATATATATATATATATATATACAAATATTTAAAATTATATGTATGTATATATATTCCAAACTAAAAAAATACCAATTTTTCACAGTAATACACTGAAATTGTACCATTTATCTTATTATTTTATTAAGTTGTCAGATACTGTCTCATCAATATTTATTGATTATAAATATATAATATTAGGAAATAATAATCCAACAAAAACAATTTGAAAACCAAGCTTACCTTATATAAATGAATGGGTGGAAAATTATACCAAAACCAATTTGTAATGGTTTTGAAGTAGTAGCTATCAAAACCAACCAATACTTTACAGAAACATTCTGAAATGTCATTTATCTAATTAGCCTATTTTGTTTTCTGGTCGAAATATTGACAGGCGCAGATGATCCGATTAATTAAGCTACATTCGAATCTATGACAACGTAATCAAGATACTAATGATTTTTAGTAGCAATTTTCTCGTAACTGGTACATTTATTGAAGAAACTTTTGAAACAAAAGTTGTGCGAAATATAAATATCTTTCATTATGAATATAACTATTTTTGCCGTAAGTTCAGCTGTTCTAGTGATATTAGAAATAAAACAAAAAATGCAGAGTAAACATACACTGCCAGCTTGAATATTCTTTTGAAAAATAGGAGGTGCACAACTAGACCATATACAAGTCTTAATTTTGAAGTTTCATAATCATACGTTCGACAGTTTCGGCTCTAGAGCGTTTACACACACACACGCACACACCCACACACACACACACACACACACATTCCTTTCGGAAAACCAGTACGGGTTCCGAAAGGCGAGATCCACTGTTGATGCCATTGACATGGTCGTTGACATCGCCCGTGGGGCCATTTCAGGCAAGCGCTGGAAGCGAGGGGCCAAGCAATACTGCGCTCTTGTCACCCTGGACGTAAAGAACGCGTTTAACTCGGCAAACTGGGATCGCATCCTGGAAGCGCTGAGGCGGATGGAGGTCCCGGAGTATATAATGTACATAATAACTAGTTACTTTAACGACAGAACTCTGACATACAGCACAGACGCTGGACCAAAGACCTGTTACATCACAGGTGGTGTCCCACAAGGTTCGGTACTTGGTCCCTTGTTGTGGAACATTATGTACGATGGGGTGCTCAGGTTGCCTATGCCCACGGGAGCCACGACGATCGGCTTTGCAGACGATGTGGCGGTGGTGGTTGTCGCCAAATACCTGGAGGAAGTGTCACAGAGGGCAAACGAGGCCGTCGAGAATATCCGCTGATGGCTCTCGGCAAATGGCCTGCAGCTGGCAAACTACAAGACGGAAGCAGTCCTGGTGACTAGCAGAAAAGCGAGGGCTGCGACATAACCTCGCAGCCATCACTGCGATATCTAGGGGTCCAGATAGATGCAAGGCTACGGTTCGACGAACACCTGCGAATTGTGAGCGCGAGGGCTGGAGCTATGTGCAACGCCCTGGTAAGGATAATGCCAAACATCGGCGGTCCGAGGCAGGCCAGGCGACGGCTCCTTTCGAGCGTCGTCAGCTCAGTGATGCTCTACGCAGCCCCTATCTGGTCGGAAGCCGCGGCGGTGGCTTCGTACGCGCGACAGATGACTGCGGTCTATCGTAGGAGTGCCCTGAGAGTAACCCGGGCATTTCGCACGGTCTCATACGATGCCGTGTGCGTGGTTGCCGCCGTGATGCCGTTCCACCTCCTGGCTGAGGAACGGACGGTGATCCACCGGCGAAGGCGCGAAACCCAGTCAACCGAACGGTGCAACATTGCCACGGAAGCCAGGACGGCGATGGCAGCGCGATGGCAGCAGCTGTGGGACGAATCGACCAAAGGACGGTGGACTCATCGTCTCATTCCGGAAATCACGGTGTGGTCAGCGAGGCAGCACGGAGAGGTGGATCACTACCTCACGCAGCTGCTAACGGGACATGGCTGCTTTAGAGCCTACCAACTTCGCTTCAGGTTGGACGACGATGCTTCGTGCCCCGTCTGCCACCCTGCGCACGAAACCGCGGAGCACGTATTCTTCCACAGCCCGCGCTTTGACGGAGAACGGGAGGTCCTGCAGCGACACCTCCGACGACAGCTCTCTCCGGAGCACATAGTTGGCGAGATGACCGCTAGTGCGACCGCCTGGGACGCGGTGTCCAACTATGCGGCCAAGGTCATCCAGGAGCTCAGACAAACGGAGAAGGCACGGAAAGGCCTGCCCGTGGCGTAGAAGAGGAGGGCGAGTAGCCACACTCGAGGGCGCTTGACAGCCAGTCCGCCCCCGCGAAGTAATGCCTGACGGCGGTCCCGCGGGGTAGCGTGATGTATAGGGAGGTGGTTTTAGTGGGTAAAAATCCCACACGCTGTCTTTTGAAGATTTCCACCTGCCCTCGCAAAAAAAAAAACACACACATACCCACACGCACACACCCACACACACACACATACCCACACACACACAGACGTCACTCCGAACATTCGATTCAGGGATGCTCAAAACGTGTATATCTTTTGAAATCTCGATATCGATTATTTTGGTTATCCTTATACTTACTTATTACTTTGTAAAAAAGAAGTAAAAAAAATGGGTTGTGGCCAACGCGGGACTTTCTTTTACGTCGTTTTCATTATATATATATATATATATATATATATATATATATATATATTCCAAACAAACTGTAATTTGAAGTTCTAGCTAGCACAACTAACCAATACACTACGGAAATATTCTGAAATGGCATTTATCTAATTCAGTCAATTTTGTTTTCTTGTCGAAATATTAACAGGCGCAGAGGATCCGAATTATTAAGATACATGCGAATCCATGACAACGTAAACAAGATATTTATGATTTTAAGTAGCAGCTTTCTCGTAACTAGTACATTTTCTAAAGAAACTTTACAAACAAAAGTTGTGCGAAATATTAATATCTTTCATTATGAACATAACTATATTTGCCGTAAGTGCAGCTGTTCTAGTGATATTGGAGATAGAACAAAAAATGCATAGAGTAAACATGCACTGCCGGTTTGAATATTCTTTTCAACAATAGGACTAGACCATATACAAGTCTTAAGTTTGAAGTCTCATAATTTTACGTTCGACAGTTTTGGCTCTAGAGCGTTCACACACACACACCCACACACACACATATGTCACTCCGAAAATAGTCCCATTCGATTCAGGGAAGCTCAGAACGTGTATATCCGTTGAAATCTCGAGTTCGATATTTTTGTGGATCCCTATACTTACTTATTACTTTGTAAAAAGAAAGTAATAATGATGTACAGGCAATGTGTACTTCATAGACAACAATTTGCGATAATAAAAATGTATTTAATATTTACAGTTTTGGGAAAAAATAACAAAGCACTTCAAATAATTCAAGGGATTTTACTGTTATCAACGTAACAAACGCCTAGTGAGCAAGAACCAAATTTACAATTATTGCGTAGTAATATTTAGCTCGCCTTACAGAATGTACAAAAGAGCTATAGTGATTGGTTGTGTGTCTGTAACATGATCGGATCGGGAAAAAATCTTAACAAAAAGTTCTTGTATTATCGCCCTGAATTCAAAAATATATATATAACTCATATACTTGGATGTATGTCGCTCGGTCGGTCGTAAGATGCGAATTTGTGACCGCAACTACTCCGAAGGTACTGGGCCAATTTTAATGAAATTTGGTATACATGTAATCTTCACGCTCATGAGGTTCCCGTCGCATTTTATATCCAATCGTCAGCACAGGGCCGGCGTTATAGGCCCCCAAAATTTAGAACCCTCCTAAATACTGCCCTTAGTCAACTTTTAAATTTTTTTGAATTTTTTACTAAAAATTCTAAGATATTTTATGCTATTAAAATTTTTTCAAATTGTGAGCCCACAGGCTTAAAAAAATAATATAAATATATTTTGAAGTATATCAGACATTGATCGCCATCTGTTAATGAATTGAAGAAGATATGTTATGTGACAGTAATTTTTTTTGCTTATATTTTCCAATGTATAAACCATTTGCTTCTGTGTTTTAATAATTTAAATTAGGAAATGTTCATCAAATAATTTTCAATATCCTTGGCTAATCACGAAACGAACGAAATTAACGTTACCCTTGTGTGCAATTTTAAATGTGGGGTTTTTGGAAATTAAAACTGTTATGGTACAGGAATAAATAAATCTCGGGATTATAATTGGTTAGATTGGTTCAATGGGCAATGTGAGTATAATGTCGATGATTTAGAATTATATGCTTAAACTCAGAAATTCATTTATTTCATGTTAAATGCAGAAGAAATATCATCAAACATTCAAGACAACATAAACAAAATATTAAAGACTCGTCGTATATTAATAAATTATTGTATAGAACAATATTTTGAAAGTGTTCAAATAATGAATTGCTATCGCTTTTAGTATTGTATATATTGCGATTGGGCTCGCCGGAACGTCGAGCTGGTAGCACTGGCGCTAGCGCTAGTTCTTGTTAACGTTAACAAGATCCCTATGATTTTTAGTAGCAATTTTCTCGTAACTGGTACATTTCGTGAAGAAACTTTTCAAACAAAAGTTGTGCGAAATATTAATTTCTTTCATTATGAACATAACTATTTTTGCCATAAGTGCAGCCGTTCTAGTGATATTGGAGATAGGACAAAAAATGCATAGAGTAAACATGCACTGCCGGTTTGAATATTCTTTTCAAAAATAGGAGGTGCCCAACTAGACCATATGCAGTCCTGTCGTCCTGTTCGATTTCAAAATGATTTGGACGACGATGTCGTTTTCTTTTGTCATGTCTTTGTCGTTTAAGGTTTAATCTACTACCTTTTCGATCCATTTTCTAATCACACTAAAAATATTCCGTTTTCAGCAATGTGCGTGTCAAATAAAAATACGGTCACAGTGTTGATCCCCCTTAAAACCAAATAGTTTCTTTTATGAAATAATAAGTAAGTATGGAGCTCACCAAAAAAAAAAAAAAACAAACTCGGGTATTCAACGGCTATATGCCTTTTCGCCTTCCCTGAATCGAATGTGACTATTTTCGGAATAACGTCTGTGTGTCTAGAGCCAAAACTGGCGAACCTAACATTATGAAACTTCAAATTTTTACCCTTGTATATGGTCTAAATGTGCACGTCCTGTTTTTGAAATGAATATTTATATAATGTATATTCTATGCATTCTCACTAGACCGACTGCACTTATGACAAAAACGGTGACGATCATCATGAACGATAATAATATTTCGCACAACTTTTGTTTGAGAAATTTCTTTAAAAAATGTACCAGTTACGAGAAAACCGCTATGGGAAATAATTATAGTCTTATTTATATTGTCATGGAAATACATTTGTAATTTTTTTCTTATAGTTATCGTATGTCTTATGCTTGAAAAAAATTGACAAATAAACAAAATATAAATAATGTATGTCGTTTTGCGCTAATTAACACAAATAGATCGACTAAAAAGTTGAATTTTAAAGAATTATATTGAAGAATCAATATTCGATAACATAATAAAATAATTAGCTAATTGGTACAATTTCAGACCATTAGAGTGGAGTATTGGTATTTTTTAACAGTTTGTTTGGAATATATATTTCTAATGAAAACTACGTAAAAGAAAATTCTGTGTTGGCCACAACCAATTTTTTTTCTTTGCTATTCAAAAACCGCTGATTGTTTAAAATTATCATAGAAAAACATAAACTGACCATATTTATCTAAGGTATCAAATTAACAAATCTACTTAAAAAAGAATATATTTCAATTGATTTGCTAGCAATAAATAAGTTGCGTATTGCGTATTTATGTATTGCAATCACGAAAAATGTTGAACTCTAGATTTTAACGAAAATATACGTTATGACCCCCCCGAATCGTTTCTCACTATTTTCGACTTGCTGTATGTTTGTTTGTTTATCTGTCTGTTGTAACGAAGCAAAATAGTTAAGCGCCCGCGTGCGCACGGCAAGCGAGTTGTTATCAGTCAGCGCTCCGAGTTTAGTTCGGTAGCCAGCACTCGGCCGAGTCCGGAATATTAAACACACCTCGCTGTGCCACGCACGCGCTCTCGTTCGATTCGAGACCCCACTTTAACCCCCACTCGTGACGTGACAACACTAATTGATCGGTTTGATAAATAGCACGGATCGACAATAAAGATTCATTCATCTTGGTGCTGAGATCAGGAAGAATCGGGTGTGAACGGTGCTAGCGTTGAGGCTAGTTACCGGCAAAGGAGCTCTGGATGTTGAGATTCAGAGTGGAATTTGTGGAGCGTTTCTGTGATATTTGCTAGGTGTTGAGATCTAGTAAATATGACAGCGGCTATTGTACAGGCTGCCAGGTGATGGGATCTGGTTGGTTTTTACAATAGTTGTACGCGTTTTGTCTACCGTTAACCGATTCATGTTTCATACCGTTTTGCGAAATTCATATTTATACTCTCCTGTTTAATTTAACGTAACTTCCATAACTTTCATTATTCCGTTGTTAGATTGATTCTGATATATTATTTTATTATATGTTTGGGTGATAAACCGGCGAATCTTTGATTCATACATTTTGTCTTTGAAAACATATTTATACTTTTGTTTAACTTAACGTAACTTCAAAAACTGTAATTATTCTGCTATTAGATTAATTCTAATATATTGTTTTATTGTATATTTTTGGGCACATCAAACTTAGCATTTGTTGTCGTAAAGGGTTGCGACCGCTGGTTTGATCCAAAATATATTTCGTGTGTTTGTAAAGTAAATATCTATTATTTGTTAATGTTTGTAACATCTATATTTTGTGGGGAAAAATAAAATATCTGGGGATTAAACTACATTGTCATCTTTTATTATCAACGACCTCTGGAAATAGAATATTTCTTCACTGAGTACCGGGAAATCTGTCGCCGTACCCAAAAGCACGGTGTACAGATTGATATTGGCGCCCGAACAAGCAAAGTACCGAAAGTAAGCGTCACAAAACTGGCGCCCTAACAGGGACTTTGTTGATAAACAGATAAAAGATGACCAGCAAAATAACGTTACCGAAATCAAATAAACCAAAAATCCGCAATCCAGCAGAATTTATTACCCGAAAATAATTTACCTATATCATTTACAAAAACTGAACTACCTACCGTTACCGTCACCGACCGACCTTCATTCACCGACCGACATTCATTCTCCGATCGAATCAATCCTGAAAACTCTCGTCTCTGTGTCGAGCTGCTGATAGTCGGACAGATACCGCTGTTCAATTAGCAGTTCAGACAAGTTGAAATCCGATAAACCGACAGGTGTTCAGATACCGCTGTTCACACTGAACGTTTAGGATGAAATCCGTGAGATTGAAAGCCGGACAGATACCGCTGTTCCGACTGGAGATACAGCAGTATGCATTACTGCCAACCCTCCCGGATGTTTATGGAAGGATGCCGCTTCCAGGTGGAAGAGACGAAAGGATTGATATACTGAAGGCTAAACTACGACCGAGAATTCAACGTACCGAATACACTTCATAGTGTGAAGTGCACCGATGTACCGACCGAAAATAATGTACCGACCGACACCGAAACACCGATGCCGACCGACGACGATGCACCGATGTACCGACCGAAGATGATGTACCGACCGAAGATACTGTACCGACCGACACCGAAACACCGATGCCGACCGACGACGATGCACCGATGTACCGACCGAAGATACTGTACCGACCGACACCGACCGACACCGTACCGACCAATACTAAGATGTAGGGTAAATGTAAAGAACCTAAAGCCACACCGCGGTTCTAATTTTGTTTCAGAATATGATGTATACATTCCGCCCGTTACCGCTAATGTTACCGCCAGTTACCGACAAGGAATACCTTTGGATGAACATTCCTAAAGACCAGCCCAAATGAATCACCATTATATTAAGTTGTATATGTGGTGGTTAAGAAAAATATCTTATTTAAATTGCCAAACATATTTGATCAAATATAGTAATTTAAATAAATTTTTCTTTTCCGAAGTAAGAGGGGGGTGTAACGAAGCAAAATAGTTAAGCGCCCGCGTGCGCACGGCAAGCGAGTTGTTATCAGTCAGCGCTCCGAGTTTAGTTCGGTAGCCAGCACTCGGCCGAGTCCGGAATATTAAACACACCTCGCTGTGCCACGCACGCGCTCTCGTTCGATTCGAGACCCCACTTTAACCCCCACTCGTGACGTGTACAACACTAATTGAACGGTTTGATAAATAGCACGGATCGACAATAAAGATTCATTCTTCTTGGTGCTGAGATCAGGAAGAATCGGGTGTGAACGGTGCTAGCGTTGAGGCTAGTTACCGGCAAAGGAGCTCTGGATGTTGAGATTCAGAGTGGAATTTGTGGAGCGTTTCTGTGATATTTGCTAGGTGTTGAGATCTAGTAAATATGACAGCGGCTATTGTACAGGCTGCCAGGTGATGGGATCTGGTTGGTTTTTACAATAGTTGTACGCGTTTTGTCTACCGTAACGTAACTTCCATAACTTTCATTATTCCGTTGTTAGATGGATTCTGATATATTATTTTATTATATGTTTGGGTGATAAACCGGCGAATCTTTGATTCATACATTTTGTCTTTGAAAACATATTTATACTTTTGTTTAACTTAACGTAACTTCAAAAACTGTAATTATTCTGCTATTAGATTAATTCTAATATATTGTTTTATTGTATATTTTTGGGCACATCAAACTTAGCATTTGTTGTCGTAAAGGGTTGCGACCGCTGGTTTGATCCAAAATATATTTCGTGTGTTTGTAAAGTAAATATCTATTATTTGTTAATGTTTGTAACATCTATATTTTGTGGGGAAAAATAAAATATCTGGGGATTAAACTACATTGTCATCTTTTATTATCAACGACCTCTGGAAATAGAATATTTCTTCACTGAGTACCGGGAAATCTGTCGCCGTACCCAAAAGCACGGTGTACGGATTGATATTGGCGCCCGAACAAGCAAAGTACCGAAAGTAAGCGTCACACTGTTTATGATTGCTCTACAGCAAAATCTATTAATGATAATTCTTCATGCTCATGTAGTGCCCAGAGGAGAACCTCCTATTTTTGAAGACAATTTCTATGCAGGTATTATTAAGATCATACATTTGTCAGTTTATATTAAAATTTCTAGTAACTCTTGTAAGTATTTTCAAAAATATGTAATATTTATTAACGCTTTAGAAAATCAGATATTTACATATTCGTTTCCATGGTTTCTATACATATTTGATTATTAGCTATCATTGTATCAATTTATAACAAAAGCAATGCAATGTTACAAGTATAAGAAGATGAGTGCAGGAAACTACAGATTTTTATAAAATATACTACAATTATAGGTATATTATTGTTTATATTAAGGTCGCCGACAGATTGGTAAATTGTGTAATTCTTGTGTTTTTCAAAAACTATTGGGTGGATTTAAGTTATATTTAAAATTATAAAGTCATATATAAATATGTCGGGGATGAGTTCCAAAGAATTTTTTAATTTAAATAAATAGAATAGTTATGGGGGTACCTTTTTATACTGTACTCAAAAATAACTAAAAACATACTCATCCCTGACAAAATAAATTAGTGAAGGCACATTAGATTTCTCCATAAGAGCCAATGTTAAAATTGTTCTGCGAAATGGCGCATGGTGCTGCGGCAGAGTATGGCTTACTCAAACTTTCTTCCGTGGCATCGATAGTAGTACTGATATTACTGAGTGCTTATTCGAATTTTCTTTGCGATGCATTTGTAATTGTACTAATATAATATATATCACTAGCCGAATAAATAAATTTTATATACCTGTATGTGTGTATGAAATTGTCCCGGATATATTATTATTATTGTGTATTACCGACGAAAATATGATACCAGATATCAAGAAAACAGGTTTATTTAACCATATTATTGGTAAATTAAGTAAAATTAAGAACTGCCGTACGAAAAATTGAGAAACTTCAAACTTAAGATTTGTATATGATCTGGTTATGCACCTCCTATTAAAAAAATTAAACCGGAAGAGAATTTTACTTTATGCATCTCCAATATTACTAGTACGGCTGCACTTATGGAAAAAATTGTTATGTTCATAATGAAAGATATTTATATTTCGCATAACTTTTGTTTGCCAAGTTCTTTTAAAAAAAAAAAAAGAGTTACGAGAAGACGCTATAGATAATCATAAAATTCTTATTTATATTGTCATGGAATGGAATTTGTGATAATATTTACATTCGAATTTATAAATAAGTATAGAGATCACCAAAAAAATTGGACTCGAGATTTCAACGGATATACATGTTGTGACTTTTTCTAAATCGAATGTGACAATTTTCGGAGTGACCTCTGTGTGTTTGTGCTCTAGCGCCGAAACTGTCTTACGTAAAATTGTGAAACTTGAAACATTACACTTGTATATGGTCAAGTTGTGCAAATTATGTTTTTTAATTGAGGAAACAAGTTTTTAAAAAAGGCTTAATTCTTAAGCATGTGTATTATTACAAGTCAAGACTACAACTGACTTAAAACTAGTTTCTAACTTCTTTCTACATCTTATCTAAAAAGATATATAAAAGCTGATGTTGCATTTGTCGCTGTTGTGTGCGAAAATGCATCTGAATAATTAAAGTAACAAAGGAATATAAGTTATTATAAGTAATATAACTCTTCCACCCTTAGATTGGAACTTCCCCTGGAAGTTGCAAAGGGGTTTCTAAGAAGTTTATAATTTTTCTTTTATTTTTACATAGAAAGAAGTTGGTTTTAAATATAATATAACATATTACAATTATAATATAGCAAATTAAACAATATATTATTATGTTATGAATATTAGGGTGGTTAAATTTATCTTCAGAAATTTTTCTTATGTTATTATTTGCAATTACTAAATTTTTTTATTTCTTTTAATTCAATTATTTTATTTATACTTTGTGTTTTATTAAAATATGAGAAATCAAAGTTTTCAAATACAATTTCTTGTCCATTGAATTGTTCTCTGAATTTTATGTTATCTATTAAACAATCTTTTTCATTATTAAATTTATAAATTCCTTTTATATTTATTACAGTTTTATAATCGGAACATTCTATTATTATTTGTTTTTCGATTTGACTTACAATTATTATGATATGGGAATTTTCAATTTGGAATATATGGTAATCATTTGTAATTTTATTTACATTTGTTGAGATCTATGAAATTCTCAAATAAATTTTTAATACAATTACTAACATTATCAAATTTACTTTTACAATAGTGTGAAATGAGTCGATATTATAAATATTATGTTTATGTTTACATACTAGTTGCTGTCTTATTTCTAAAGTTACAAAAGTCTCATTTACCATAGTTGGTATAGGGGTTAGTTGGAACAATTCATAGTAATTGTTAAAATACATAGGTATATCCAGTAAATAAGTTATCTGTTCTTGATTTAGTTTACAGAATGTTTTTATTGGTTTATTGGACTCTCTAAAGTTATTAGTTTTTTGTCCCGTGCCAAGGTTACAAAATGACAGAGACGTTTCGATTTCGTTCAAGATGTTTATTAAATTTATTATTAAAAAGGTTATTTGATTGAATATATCTTTTATAAAAAGTATATTGATGTGTTCTAGTTTTGTTTCTAACATTGTTTCTATCTGTATTATGCGACTTACCAATGTTAATTCATTTAGCCGAATATTTTGAATATTATCGTTAAATATTTCTGTTAATTCATTAATTATTTTAATATTATGATCATTTTGTTCTCGTAAACCTTTTTGATTTTTATTTAATTGATTAATTAGATTTTCATATTTTTCTCCATCGTTGGCATCTAAATTACCCGATATTTGTTTTATAATTGAACTTAATCCGTTAATTAAACCGCGTTTTTGTCTTTTTGGAAAAAGTTCTATAATTTTGTTTTTTAACTTTTTGAAATTAAAATCTAATATAATTTTGTTGTGGAATATTTCTCTATTGAATATTTCATCTGTTACATTTGTACTATCTAATAAAGCTTCTTTCAATACCTTGATTTTATCGAATTCTGATATTATTGGTGTGAGATTGTAAGTAATAATGTGAATTTGAATATAATTTGGCATTACCTAATTTTATCATATTTACGCCTATGTTGTTGTTGATTGGTTCTAGATCTTTTGCTACGGATGTTATGCTCCATCTGTAACAATGCCATTTGTGTTTATTCTGGGTCTTTTAATCTTATCTAACTTATGCTTTTTATTCTGTGTATCAAGTATCACGCCAAGGTCTTTATTATACTCTTTCATATCAATTTCTTTGTATTTTGGTTTTGAAATTTTTCCACTATGTCTAGGATGTTCTTTCAGGTATAGTTTTCTGGGTAGATCAGTGGGATTATGTGGGGTTTAAATCTTTTTTCTTTCTCTAATTTTATTTTTGAAATTATTTCTTTATTAAGTAGATTCATACGTTTTTTATGTTCATCAATATATTCTTGAGTGCATAAAATGTTACTGGTATCAATAGTATGATGAGGAATATGTCCAAATAAAATCTCTGTGGGAGTTTTTGATGTAATTGAATGTATGGAATTATTATATGCTAAAATAGTGTAGTTAATTTTTGTAAGTAAGTTTTCGTTTCTAAATTCGGGTCTTCTATTAAGTATTCTTAATTGTTCAATAAGGGTCGAATGAAATCGTTCTACTGGACTATTAGATTTTGGGTTATCCACGCTAGTTATGTGAATATCAATTTTGTGTAATTTTAGTAATTCTTTTAGTGTTTTATTGTTGAATTCTGTTCCGTTATCACAAATAATTTTCTGAGGGGTAGTGTAAGTAGCAAAATACTGTACTAATTTACTAACAATTTCTATAGCACTATTATTTTTTAGTTGATAGACTTGTCCAAATTTAGAAAATTGATCTATAATAGTTAGAAATTTTGTCTTTTCTAACGATAACAAATCTATGTTAACTATTTCTAGAGGATGAGAAGGGGTTGGCGTTAAATTATTTGGTGTTTCCAACGGTTTCCTTTCGTATTTTGTTTGAAGACAGATTTCGCATATATTAATGAAATCTTGAATTACTTTTATCATATTGGGCCAATAATATTGTTGTCGTAATTTTTGATAGGTTTCGGTGATGCCTCTGTGATTAGTTTTTCCTTCGTGATATTTTAATACAGTTTCTATCTGTTCTTCTTTGGTCTCTATGTCTTTTAATAAGGTTTAACATTGAATTAATTTTAATGTATTATTCTGGAAAGTTTTTTGTATTCTGTCATTAAACTGGTACATTAAGTCATCAATAAATATACAGTAATATTTTATGTTTGGTATTAGGTATTCCTTTATGAATTTACAAATTTCGTTCTTTAAGGTTTGCTGGTTTAACATAACAAAAATTCGTTGGTTTTCGTAACCAAATAGTTTTTGAACTCTAATTTCCGTTGGACCAGGGTGTTTGGATATGATAATTTGATTTTTTCCGATATTTACTGGTGATTCTATACAAGTAATTCCATTTATTGGGTGTTCGTAGTCTGAATGCACTGTGTCCAGATCAGAGTGGTTATGTTCTACTTGAATACTTTCTAACTCGTGTGTAAAATGTTCAATTTGTTCAAAATTACAAATAGTTATTTCTATCGAAGTGTTATTAAATAATTCGCTAATGAGGGTTTTGACGGTTGAAAAATCGAGTTGGTCTAATCTTGAATCTAGTTTAGGAATACCTAATTTACTGATTTCATTTTCGATAATAAAGAATTTTAAATATTGCAATGTTTTTTCAAGATTGGATATATTTGGTTTATCGAAATAATTTTGTTTTGTAATTAAATGGAAAATAATTCGTCCATTATCTATGTGTTGTATTAATATATCTCCTATGTTTTTATTTTTGTAATTTTGTTGGAATTGTTTACGATTATATTTTTCGTTTAATTGTACCGCAAGACCACGAGATAATTTAAAATCGGCAGATATACAATGGGCTATATGATTATTAGAATTTAGAAAATTTTTATCAATTTCTTTTATTACTAATTTTGGTTTAATGCGTGAAAGTGCATCGGCATTTGTATTTGTGGTGCCTTTCTTATATTCAATATCATAGTTAAATTCGTCTAATTTTATTTTCCAACGAATTAATTTTGAATTGGGGTCCTTGAGCGAAAATAGCCAAGTAAGAGGTTTTTGATCAGTTCTAATTAAAAATTTTACACCGTAAAGATAAGGTCGAAAATATTGTGTGGCCCATACTATAGATAATAGTTCTTTCTCTATGGTAGAATAATTTATCTCATGCGTATTCAGCGTTCTTGATGCGTAGGAAATAGGCAAATCTTTTCCTTGGAAATTTTGCGATAAGACAGCTCCGATAGCGTAATTGCTAGCGTCTGTTGTTACAATGAATTGTTTTTCAAAGTCTGGGTACTGTAGGATGGGATCATTAATCAGCAGTTTTTTACATAGTTCAAAACATTCTACGTAATCATTGTTTTTAATATCAATGGTATTTCCTTTCTTTAGACAGTTTGTGAAGGGTTTGGTAATTTTAGCAAAATTTGGAATGAATCGACGGTAGTACCCTAAATGGCTTAAAAATCCTTTAATTTCTTTACTCGTTTGTGGAATTGGATAATTTTTTATAGCTTCAATTTTGTTGGGGTTTGGTTTTATTCCATGTTCCGTAACTATGTGTCCTAAATAAGCTACTTCTTTTCGAAGGAACTCAGATTTATCTATTTGCAATTTCAAATTTGCTTCTTGTAATTTAATAAATATTTTTCTAATGTTATCTAAATGTTCAGGGAGTGACGTGTCCAAAATTATGTTGTCATCCAAATAAACTAAACATATTTTACCAATGTATTCTTTTAATACGCAATTCATTAGTCGTTGAAAGGTACTGGGGGCATTTTTAAGACCGAAAGGCATTCGTTTGAATTCAAAATGGCCTGCCTCTGTACTAAAAGCTGTTTTGGATATATCTTTAGGTTCTACTTCAATTTGGTGAAACCCTGCTGATAAATCTAACGTGGTAAAATAGCAACTTTTACCTAATTTGTCTAAAATCTTAGTAATATTAGGAATTGGAAATTTATCGTCAACAGTTTTATTATTAAGTTTCCTATAATCTATCACCATTCGATATTTTCGTTTTTCGGACGCATCTAGTTTTTTTGGTATAATCCAAATTGGTGAAGACCAAGGTAAATAGCTTTCCTGAATAATATTTTGTTCTAATAGATTTTCAATTTGTTTATTTACTTCATTTTTATAGATTTTCGGATATCTATAATTTTTTGTATAAATAGGCATCTCATCAGTTGTATTAATTTGATGTTTAATTTTACCTGTGAAGGTTAATTTGTTTATTTCTTTAGGAAATAAATGTTTGAACTGTTTTAATAGTTTAATTAATTCCGTTTTTTCTATGTGATCTAAATGGTCAATGCGTAAATTCTGAATATCGATATTAGTATTTATTTCATTTGTGAAAGTTTCTAATGTTGTGTTCTTGTTAAAATATTGTAATTTGAAATTAATGTTTAACAAAGTTATCGTATCTGAAACAATATCCAATTTTGCTTTTAGAGATTTTAATGCTTCTAAACCCAAAAGAACATTAAAATTATCGTGAAAATCGAATAAATAACACTTTATTAATTTGCCTTTAAATGAGAGCATTATAAATTCATTGCCATGAGTGATACCTGTCGCAGTGAATAATTGAAATGATTCGTTATAAATGTGAAATTTGGATTTATTTTTATAAACATGATTTTTGCTAATAAGCGATTTTGTCGATCCAGTATCGATAAGACAAATATAGTTTCTTAGTTTTAAATAAGGTAATTTACTAGTATAGTTACAGTTTAATGATTCTCCGTATCTTGGAGGCTGGTTTCGTCTAAAAAAGAATTTTCATCTTCATTTTCTGTTTCGATAATTTCTGTATCACTTGTGTCATTGGTTATTTCATTATTGTAAATTTCTTCCGATAAGAAATTTCTTGACGTGGTTGGGTTAGAATTTCGCGTGAAATAATTATTAACACCGGTTTTTTGTTGTTGTGGTGTAGGCGTGAATGTTTGCCTAGTTGACATGCTCATTGGAGTAGGTTGATATAGTTTTATGGGTTTGTTATTAAAATTTGGTCTTGCATTTTGTGGATTGTTATAATTTTGGTAATTATATTTGGGGATAGGGGGTAGGTAAAGGTTTAACTGGTCTATTTGGTATTATGGTTTTTTCTGCGTCAGTTTGAAATACATTTGTAAGTAAACCGTATACTTCGTTTATTGTTTTTGGGTCTCTTGCTCTAATAAGTGGCCCTACAGGATCTTTTAATCCTAATATGAGAACAAGTAAAGCAATTTTATTAATATTCGTCTTTAATGTAATAACATCTGTAAGTTCATAATGTAATTCTACATATGACGTATATGCATTTACAAGATTTAATAATTGATTATAAAAATCAAAACATGACTTATTATTTTGTTTGCACTGGGTCAATTCTATTAATAAAGTCACATCGTCTCTCTTATCCGTGTATGCTTCTAATAAGGCATGTTTTACGTCATTTCATACCTTAATGTTATTGCTAGCTACATGTTCAGCTGCTTCTCCTTTTACTTTACTTAGTAAACTATTCAAAAGATACTCGTTTTGAAAGTCTTCTGCTACCGCAGTATTAATAAATCGGTTTATAAGCCGATCACTTAATTGCAAAAATCTATTAAGCAATTTTGGGTTCCCATTAAATTCTGGGACCATATTTAAATGACATTCTTTTAATTCTGGCGGTGCTATATTTAATAATATTTATAAGAGTATAAAATTCAAACTGACAATATTAATATTATTGAGAATGTGGTAATAGCAATCTTCATTTGCTGATGAGTGAGTGTAGTCTTGATGCGGCAGGGTTGCTGGCTCTCGCTTGGCGGGCTCGATGCAAATACCTCTTGAAGAAGCGATTCTACGGCGATGGCGGGGTCTCGGACTCTCGATATACGGGTACTGTGAGAATACCTCTCGTCGCTCGTTCTTCGCTGATGTTTGAAGTTGTTTTTTTTTTCTGAAGATGATTCTTTAATTTTCAACACAGGCACTAGCGTTGCTGGCACTGGGAGTAATTTTTGTGAATCAATTTGTACCTCTGAAGATGATTCTTTAATTTTCAACACAGGCACTAGCGTTGCTGGCACTGGGAGTAATTTTTGTGAATCACTTTGTTCGACCGAATAAATTGTTGAGACAAACGTAAATTTTTTTTTAATTGTAATTTACTTTCGGTATCCTACCGATTGCGCCAATTATGTTTTTTAATTGAGGAAACAAGTTTTTAAAAAAGGCTTTATTCTTAAGCATGTGTATTATTACAAGTCAAAACTACAACTGACTTAAAACTAGTTTCTAACTTCTTTCTACATCTTATCTAAAAAGATATATAAAAGCTGATGTTGCATTTGTCGCTGTTGTGTGCGAAAATGCATCTGAATAATTAAAGTAACAAAGGAATATAAGTTATTATAAGTATTTACAAGTTTACTCTATGCATTTTCTTGTTCTATTTCCAATATCACTAGCACGGCTGCACTTATGCTCATAATGAAAGATATTCACTCGCCCAACTTTTGTTTGAAAAGTTTATAAAAAATGTTCCAGTTACGAGAAAACTACTATCGAAAATCTGAAAATTCTTATTTATATTGTTATGGAAATGCATTTGTAATATTTTCTTTTATAATTATCATATTAACTCTGTCTGAAAATAACAAGACAGATAACCACAATATAAATAATGTATACCATTTTGCGCTGTTTGACACAAATAGATCGACTGAGAAGGTGAATTTTGAAGAATCAACATCTATGTTTATGCGTATTGAAGAAAAAATATTTGATAACCTAATTAGCTAATTGGTACAATATCGGTGTATTTCTGTGGAGTATTGGCATTTTTTGACCGTTCGATTGGAATATATATTCCAAATGAATACTATGTAATAGAAAGTTTTGTGTTGTGTTTTATATTTGAAAGATATCGTATTACTTATGCCTGAAGGAGATTTGACAGATAAATATAAAATATAAATATTGTATGTCATTTTGTTCACAAATAGATCGACTGAGAAGGTGCATTTTTAAAAAACAAAATCTATGTTTCATATTGAAGAAATAATATTTGATAACATAATTGGTACAATTTCAGGATATTACTGTGGAGTATTGGTATTTTTTGACAGTTTGCTTGGAATATGAAGAATTGTTTGTGGAACAAATACCAATAGATTCCAAACTTTGGTCGGAAGAATTGTTGCCCAAATTAAAATTATTTTATTAGAATTCTTTGTTATCCGTAATTATACTACGAAGATTTTCAATGGGTCTCAAATATTTGGGGTGATTGCAATTCTCTACTCATTATATTGTAATAAATATATGTCACAGCCGTGGCAATACTGACATTAGCAGTGTGGCAACACTAACGTACAACGACAGCAACGACGGGAACACTTACTGGTGACACTAATCAATAATATACGATAGTGAATAACTGTCAATGTTGTAGCTGTATTTAAGTTAATAGTAATAAAGACGATAATAGTACAAGCAGTCGTTATAGTTAATGCTAATACAAACCTAACGACAAAACGTAACATTACATGGTGCCGAAACCCGGTTTAGAAACGAAATTCGTTGAAAAAGAGGTGATACAAGATGGTTAACAACGTAAGCGTGAAACCGCCAAAACAGTTAATAATTAACAATGAAACAGACATGTCGACCGAATGGAAGCTGGTTGCAACAATTTCGATGGTACGAAATAGCAACAAATTTAGCAACAAAAACAGGTTCAAATCGCGGTGTTTATGACAACAATTGGTCCAGACGCAGCTAAAATCTACAACACATTCAACTTAAGTGATGAAGAAGCAGCAAATCTAGAGTCGATCATTCGAAGATTCCAGGAATGTTTCGTACCAAAAATCAACGTAACATATGAAAGATGCATATTCAACAAGACCGAACAGAATCAAGAAGAAAGCTTCGACGTATATCTAACGAAATTAAGACTAACAAGTATATATATTGCGAATACGGTACGTTAGAGAGCAGTCTAATATGCGACAAAATAGTAGTTGGCATAAACAATGACACAGTTCGCGAACGGTTACTAGCGGAAGACAAGTTAACGCTAGAAAAAGCCATAAATATCTGTAGGGCAAACGAACAGGCCCGCAACCAATTAAATATAATAAAAAACGAAGAAACTCAACAAATAAACGCAGTAGAAGCCAGAAAATACAAGAAAGAGTTCAATAAAGGTGACAAGACGTTTAATTGCAGGAGATGCGGAACAATACACGCGAAAAAATCATGTCCCGCATTCAACACGACTTGCAAAAAGTGCAATAAACAAGGGCACTTCGTAAAAGTCTGCAAGGCGAAGATGATGGACACGTTCTGTACAAATGACTCAGAAACTGATGTTACTGACGCAGCCATAGAACTTAAAAGTGAAATTCAAGTTAGATTCGGGAGCACAGTGTAACGTTTTTAGCAAAGAAATAGCTAAGGCCGCTAATTTAAAAGTCCACAAGTCAAAAACCAAATGGCTAGAATCATTCACAAATCACAAAATAGATGTAGTAGGCGAAACAACAGCAGAAATACAACACAAAAATAAGATAACAAAAATAAAACTGTTGGTAGTTGAAGAAAAAAGAATTGAGCCAATATTAGGCAAAGATACATGTGTACAACTAAAATTGATAAAAGGAGTTGAATCACTAAAAGAAAAGAAGAATGAAAATGAAAGTTTGGGATGCTTAAAAGATTTCGAATATGAAATCGACTTAGTAGAAAACCCAAAACTGCCCACATATTCCGCACGCAGGATCATATATGCACTCAAAAAAGAGGTCAAAGAAGAACTGGAGAAGATGACCGAATTAAAAGTTATCGAACCAGTTACCGAACCGACCCCAGCAGTGTCACTAATGGTGGTGGTCAAGCAAAACTAAAAAATACGAATCTGCATAGATCCGTCTGCATTGAATAAAAACATAAAACGAAGACACTATCCACTCAATACATTGAAGGAAATAGCAGCTAGGATAAACGGATCCAAATGGTTCACGTTACTAGACTGTAAAAAAGGTTTTTGGCAGATTAAGGTAACTGAAAGAACATCAAAGTACAAAACATTTGCAACACCATTGGGCAGATACCTATGTCGTAGGATTCCATTTAGATTAGCTTCAGCACCAGAGGTATTCCAACAAATAATGTGCAACCTACTCCAAAACATCAAAGGAGTAGAATGTTCAATGGATGACATATTGATACACGCGATAACGCGAGATGAATTAGAAAATTTAACAGAAACAGTATTAAAACGATTGGTTGAAGCAGGACTAAAACTAAATCTGGAAAAATGTAAATACACGCAAAACCAAGTAAAGTTCTTAGGTTACGTGCTCACCAACAAAGGGTTATATCCTGATCCAGAAAAGGTAGAAGCCATTATCTTGGTGAAAACCCTAACTTCAGTCAAGGAACTGCAAAGATTTATCTATATGGTGACATATCTAGCCAAATATATTCCCAACCTAGCGGAACATACAGCACCGCTAAGAAAATTACTCGAGAAGAATACAACGTGGTCATGGAAGCAAGAACAGGAAGAAGCATTCAAAACATTAAAAGAACAACTACGAACTCCACCTTTGCTAGGATACTACGACCCGAAGAAACCAGTACTACTTTCGGTAGACGCAAGCAAATCAGCGGTAGGATCGGTAATGTTACAAAATAATTGACCGATATCCTACAATGCCAAATCACTGACCAAAACTGAAATGAAATATAGTCAATTGGAAATAGAAGCACTCGCAATTCAAATAGCTAGCAAAAATTTACACGACTACAGTTGAATTTTTAAAAGAAGTCACTTCAAGGTTATCGGTATGAACCACGGATACCTAATAGCGTGTTTATTTCTCTCTCATGTTTGTATGCATAAGAGAAGGATGGATAGTGTACCCATACGTCGCGCGGGTTTTCGTGATTTCAGAATAGAGTACAGACATCCTTCGGTAGTCATTCGTTGTTATGTCCAACGCAATGTATGTATAACATATGTTCAGTATTATATCATATTTTTTATTGAACACATAGGCGTTCGACGAAATTTCTACCGTATTTCCAGCATATTGTGCAATTGTTTCTGCTTCTGTCAGTTCTTAGTTTGTGCAATTTTTACTTCGTTTTGATCGATTTCGTGTGTTCTATTCGTTCAATTTTGTGTTATTACTTTCAAAAAAATACCTACACCACTGCAATTAACAAAATGGGCGGGGCTAAAATCTTGAGTCGTATGATGTATGTTTGACCTTGAAGTGACTTCTTTTAAAAATTCAACTGTACATCTGGGGAAACAAAGATCCCACAATAGAATCGGATCACAAACCTTTGGAGTCAATTTTTTGTGATGTTCTTGCCTTAACGTTACAATAACCCTTGTTGTGCTTCGGTTCTGCCGGTTGCTCGGGCGCCAATTTCAGTAACTGCTTTAACGGGTTGCACAAGGGTTGCCCAGGATATGCTTCAGTGGATGGGGGTTCAGGGTGACGTACAAGAAAAGCCGTAGATGACTAATATATAGGTTTTTATTTACGAAAATAAATATATGGATATACAAGACATAAATAATAATAAGGTCGGAGCGGTGCAACAACGTTGTGTCGAAGTTCTGGCTTACGAGGAAAGCGTGACGTTGTAGATTTTACTGATGTTACAAGATTTCGTGAACCGGTAAAATACCGTTTCGCGGAACGGTTGTACGGAGTGATTCTGGTCAAAATCCGGTAAAACCGCGAACCGGTAAATAATTACCAGTTGGGAAATTACTCGGACGAGTGCCTAGATTTTAATTCTAGGAAAAACGCGAACCGGTAAAATTACCGGTTTGGCAAAATGATGATGCGGATGTGTCTAGCTACTGCCAGGAGACCCACGGCGGCCACTAGACACGTGAAACGGAATTCGCGGAGGTTCGGTGAACCGGTAAAGACGCAACGCGGAACGGTGAATACGGAGGTATCTAGCTACTGCCAGGAGACCCACGGCTGCCGCTAGATACGTGAAACGGAATTCGCGGAGGTTCGGTGAACCGGTAATACGCGACGCGGAACGGTGAATACGGAGGTATCTAGCTACTGCCTGGAGACCCACGGCTGCCACTAGATACGTGAAACGGAATTCGCGGAGGTTCGTGCTGAATAAAAAGTAAAAAATGCGATGTACTCGACTGAGGTTTGATCCGGGTACCTCTGCCGTAGTACGCCCGGGCTCTACCGTCTGAGCCAGCGTACTTGATAGTAGTACTTGTGTCTCTACGCAGCGACTACTGGGATTAATCTATATATCTACATATGTATATGTCATCATATATTATGTACTGTTGAAGAAGCGGATGCCGACAAAGGAGCCGCGTTAAAGGTGTATTAGTAAAAGCAACGGTGTATAAATAATACTTTATTCCAATATACTTGTGAATAACATCAAATATAAATGTTTATATATATAAACAAATACATAATTGTTTATAACAAAAGATTTTTATATTAAAATTAAATTAGACTGTTTTAGATATCCACGAAATATGTCACTTAACAAAGCACTTGAAAAAATCTTCCAAGTCCCTATGCAACTAATTTGATGCATCAACTTTTATAAAAAGTCCCGTTTGGTATCCCGCAACATCCAAGAGACTTGACGGCAAGTGCATCGTCGCTTACCGTCAAGAAAAATGTTATTTTGAGGATCCCAAACTACTAGTCTCAAATTTATCTATAAACAAATACATATTTAAGCTATGATTAAAGAAGTAACAAATGTACAAACATGATGAGCCCAAATATACATAATTGTTTATAACGTAAGATTTTTATAATAAAATTAAATTAGACTGTTTTTAGATATCCACGAATTATGTTTACTGTCAAAACCTAGCCATTTAACAAAACACTTTGATCCTTTATATTTTAAAACTTTCTCCACAAGATATGTGTCGGGAAATTTGGTTTTCTGCAGCTCTTGCTCGTAGAAGCCTCCGTGTATCTGGTTACCTTCCCAATCTTGTAATTTGTAAGTACACGGTGATGTTTGTTTGATCTCGGCCACGCGAAACACTTCCGTTGTCCAATTCGGTGTGTATCCCTTCTCAAAGACATGCTTGTATTTGCTGATACGAACTTGGTCTCCAACGCTGAACTTTATCTTGGGTGGTCTTTTTACCTGCGTTGTGTATACCTGAAGACTGGTCGATGATGTGACATCTACTGGCTTCATTTGTATTGTACGATGTTTTGAGTGGTTGTATTAATTGACGGTGTCTGATAATATATCTGTGCATTTATGGCTACCTCGTAAACTAAACCTTTTCCAAACTTTCTCTTTAAGAGTGCGATTCCACCGCTCTACAATGCTAGCTTTCAAATGTGTGAAAGTGGAGTAGTGATTAATCTGTTTCTTTTGCATTAGAGTTTGAAATTCTGTGTTAAAAAACTCTTTTCCATCGTCACTTTGTATATTTTTTGGGATACGCCCACTGCCGTTGAAAACGTGTTCCATTGCTGGTGTTACTTCACGCGCTTCTTTTGTCTTGAGCGGCACGGCCCACGCATACTTTGAGAATGTGTCAATCACCGTTAATATATAGCGATTCTTACTATTTATAGATGCGTAAGCGCCCATCTCAATAAGGTCTATCTGCCAAAGATTATCGAAACCGAGCTGAACAACACTTCTTCGTGGGAAATTACGGCGGGCATTCTTGTGCAACTCGTTCACAAGTTGTTGCTTTGTCATTGTCAATGACTGCTAATTGGAGCGTCAAAGACTGTTGATTAATGTCGACTTTATTTGTCAACGCGTGTACTTCACTCTCTATCTTACGCACAACTATAGCTACACTATCACGTATTGTTCTTAAATCATTTGATATGCGATCAACGTATTGTTTAGTGACAACGTCATTTAAATGTACTGGCCAATTGCTATTCACAAGTCTTTTCCCAGCCAAGTCATAGTGTCCGTCTTCCGTGACTAGAAACCCGATACCTGGAGCCTTTGTCACCCCACCGAACTGTTTTGAACACGTCCAAACTTGTCGATAGACATTTTATGAATGGTTGCTATTCAATTAGCCGCTGCTCTCTTAACTCTTCTTCTATGGAGATGATTCATTGTCGTGACCTGTATGACCAATGGCACGTGATGAGTGTAACAAATACAAACGTTCAACTATTTCATTTGGATTATCCCAATAAATATAATCAATTGGTCTATCGGTGGCTCTCATAACGCTGCCCCCTCTCTTTGTATTGGCAAAATATTTAACAATTTTATTGTACTTTATAGTTCTATTACCGACAATACGTTCATTCAGGGAATAATTCCTCCTGTTTGCGTGTGTAGCAATAACAATTCTCTTGTACATTGCCAAATCTTGAGCTGTATAGTTGGCAGCGTTATTTAAAAATAACAATTGCGCAAGACCCTCTGTTACCTTGTAATGATTTCCTTTTATGTGAGCATGGTCATCAGCTGTGAATGTGATCACTGAATCTCCGATAGAAAATACATCGCCATCTCTTTTAACACCGTACTGCTTATCATACAATTTTCTGTTGGCACCCTTTTCATATATTATGTCGCGAAGAAAGGGGCGTGTCACGTCACCGATTTCTGTGTTTAAATATCTAGCAATTGTATAGTGTGCAACGGGCTTCTCGGACTTGGCCAATTTATTAAGAGAAAACACACCATCACTATACTCGTCTTTATTTATTTCATCTTTTTCTAGTTCCTCTTCTTCTTCTTCTTTCTCTATTTTATGATCTGTTGGCGTTGCGACTTTAGCGATTACTTTATTCAATGGATCTACAATAGGTTTGTATTTCTTGGCGAAATAATCCTCCGACGAGGCTAGTTTTTTTCTCAGGTCTTTATATTTGCGTCTTATTGCAGAGACGGCCTCTTCAATCTCTTGACGAACGTCGCTGCGGCTCTTTGACAGCGTCATGTCCACACAAAGGCTTCTACGTGAATGATGAGCGCTGTTGTGTTGCAACTATTATGTATGCATTGAAACCGCATCGGTAACGACCGTGTTCAAGATCGCTATCTTTGTCAATGACCATGAAACCGTGTTTACGATTCCAACATTCACGGCAAATATCTTTGAAATAATCAAACTTCATGTCTGTGATCACGTGATCATTGTAAATATGCCTCAAATTCATTTCATCCTGTTTGAAGAGAATGATAAAATTTGCATTGTCGCGAATTAAATGTTTTGGCACGCGTGCATACGTTTGACATAGATAAAAGCTGTCCACTGCACTATGGCGACCCATGCTAAAGTATTCTCTCATCGCATTCTGTTTGTCACACGAGACATCGTCGAAAATAAAAATAGAATTTGGTCTTGCGTCACAAGCCTTCACAATATCAACATTGTTACTAAACGAAAAGTATCGCACACTGCGCACTTTATTCAAAACTGTTTCGAGCAACCTGTATTTTGGTTGATCTGGTGTCCTTGTGTACACATACACGTTTTCAAACTTTAAACCATTTCGATCTGTAATCATGTTAATCATAACATTAGTTTTACCACAATTTGATGGACCGCAAATGATGCTACGTATTGTGTCGGGAAGCAAAGTACCATGTTTATATGTTCTTAACCTAACAACTGAATCTAAATTTGTCACCATTAATCCGTGAGGTTGCGTAATTGTTTTCATTTTATAACGCCTCGTGCTACACTGATCCATATGAAACACTAATCATTATTATATACTCCACACACACACACACACATGCGCAAGCGCATACATATAAAAGGAAGTGTTGTAATTAAAAGTGCTTAGTAATTGTGAAACCGCGATCATGAAATCACGTGTAATTAAAAAGCGTAGTGGAAAAGGGTTAGTCGATAAAATAATAAGTAACCTTCCATTTGAGGCGCATCTACCTGGATATCAATACTGTGGACCGGGCACCAAGCTAAAAGAGCGTTTAGAGCGAGGGGATCCGGGCGTAAATCCACTCGATAAGGCTTGCAAAGAGCACGATATTGCGTATTCGCAAAACAAATCATTGGACGCGCGCCACCTAGCCGATAAAGTCCTAGAGAACAAAGCATTTGCGCGTGTGCTTGCCACTGACGCAAGTATCGGCGAGAAAACCAGTGCGTGGGGTGCAATGAAAATTAAGCGAAAACTGGGAATGGGAGTTAAGCGAAAGAAAGGGGTTGCCGTGTCACTGGCGCGAGTGAGTAAAGTGGCGCGTACCGCTGTAAAGAGAACGACCAGCGATGCAAAGGCCCGTGATGTCATAAAAATTGCGTTAAAAGCGGCGAGGCGAGTAGTGCGTAAAAACGCTAGGGGAAACAGAGATGCTCTAGAAAAACGTATTATTCCTGTGCCAAAGATTGATGGCATATTACCTCTAATACCCATATTTGCTGGTTTATCTGCCTTGGGCGCATTAACTGGAGGCGTTGCCGGAATTGCCAAGGCTGTAACAGCTGCTAATGATGCAAAGAAACAACTTTCCGAGAGCCAACGTCACAACGGCGTCATGGAGTCTATCGCGTTGGGTAAAGGTCTCTACCTGAAGTCTTATCGAAAAGGTTTGGGTGTACAAGTGTTGCCAAAAAACCAATAAATTTGCCGAGGGAGGCTATGAGTGATGTTGACCTATTTAAATACGTAATATATTACGAAATTCCCCATTTCAGAGGTATATTTATGCGTGATGCATTACCTAAGAAAGCGCATCGCACTGAATGCGCCATTGTGAACTTGGACAGTGGGGAGGGGGAAGGGACGCATTGGGTTGCTTATGTAAAAAGAAATAATAATTGCTTTTACTATGATAATTTGGGGAATTTAAGGCCACCGCGAGAACTCATGGTCTACTTCGGCAACATAAACAGTTTCTATAATTATAAACGTACACAGAGACCTAACACCGTTATCTGCGGCCACCTGTGTCTAAAATTTCTCATGCAATATAAAGAGTGACAGATGATCCAAAATGGCCACTATTACTCGATAAGTCATCGCATCATGTCGCTGACGCTCACCCTAAACGGCAATAAATCGCTCCTAACCGCAAATTATTTTCCACCAATAGAGCTGGAACACACTGGCTATGCATTGGGTCTAGTGCTTTTCCAAACGTTCAACTCAATTCCCAACGTGGACACTTCAAACAATAAATTTTATTATGGCTCTGACGACCGTATAGTAATACCTGAAAGTTCGTATGAAATAGAAGACTTGAATGACCATTTGAAAAGTAAAATTAATGATATTGAATTACGCGCAAATAATAACACATTAAAGAGTGAAATAAAATGTGCCAAATGGATTCATTTTAATAAGGAAAATTGTTTGGGGTCCCTGCTGGGATTTACGCACCGTAGTCTTTCACCCAATAAATGGCATCAATCGGATTTACCTGTAAATATTATCAAAGTGAATAGTATAAGAATCGAATGTAACATTACAACGGGTGCTTACGACAACGGTCGACCTGTGCACACAATACACGAGTTTTTCCCCGCTGTGCCCCCAGGCTACAAAATTCTAGAGGTGCCAACCACCATTGTATACCTACCGATTCGAGTACCTGCAATAGAGAACGTTTCTATCCGAATAACTGATCAACATGGCGATCTAGTTAATTTTCGCAACGAGAATATAACAGTGCGTCTTCACATTATACGGCAGTAACTATAGACACATCATGATTGTCGTACATACGTAAAGACGGGGTCGCGGCTCCCATAAAAAGGGTGTTCGCGCTCCGCGAATGAACACTGTGAAAGTGACCTCAACGAAGTTAACACCTCGCTCTAAGAATATACTGCGCTCTCTCGGCTATAGCTTGAGAGATCGTCGAGACAAAGGGAGACGGCCAAAAAAATAAAGTGTCGTTGTTGGCATTGTGAGTGAGATCGCTGTAAAATCTCACTTCTACGAATTTTTCTGTGTTTGAATGGCGACCGGGGCAGTGATGACTCATGATGAGATCCTAGACGTTGGCGCCAAGATACAATATGACGAGTCAATTACTCGCATAGAGTGGCACTCCCATCAACCCTACGTAACGTCGACATTTAATTCAAATGATGAAATACGGATTCCTGTACATCATCAGGACATTTACACTCTGCCCAGTGACAGTTTCCTATATATTGAAGGGCGATTAGAAACGGATGACTCACAGACAACACCGCCCGCCAAGCTTGTGAACAACGCTATCTCGTACCTATTTGATGAGATACGATACGAGCTGAACGGCATTGAGTTGGACCGCACAAAGTCTGTGGAAATTACAACCACAATCAAAGGGTATACTTCCTATTCTCCTGATGAGGTGGGAGCGCTTGAGAATGCTGGTTGGACCGCAAGCCGCAATGCTCAATCGAAAGAGACATTTAATGTGTGCGTGTCATTAAAAACTCTGCTCGGCTTTGCCGAAGATTTCAATAAAATTGTAATCAATGCGAGGCAAGAACTCATACTTGTTCGCTCAAAGAACGACGATGCTGCCTTAATTACAACCGATATCAACGATTCAACAACTGTTCAACTGCTAAAAATACAATGGCGTATCCCGTATGTGTATGTGGGAAATCATGAGCGATTAGCGTTGTTAAAAATAGTGTAGCGCGGCAAACCAATAAGCATGCAATTTCGTAGCTGGGCCACGTACGAGTATCCCATGTTACCTGAAACATCGAAGCATGCGTGGACTGTAAAGACAAGTAGCCAACTTGAGAAACCACGATTTATTTTATTGGCCTTTCAGACGAACCGCAAGAACAAGAGGGACCAAAATGCGAGTCATTTTGATCATTGCGATGTGACAAATATTAAACTCTATTTAAATTCCGATTGTTATCCCTACGACAATATGAATTTAGATTTTGAAAAAAATAAATACGCATTAGCATATGACATGTATGCACGCTTTCAAACAGCATATTATGGACGAACCAGCGGGGAGCCACTGTACGGAGTTGATGATTTTAAAAGTTACGCTCCAATTTTCGTGATTGATTGTTCACGACAAAATGAGTCGATAAAATCGGCAACTGTAGACATTCGCCTAGAATTTGAAGCAAAGACTTCTTTCCCGCCAAACACGGCTGCGCACTGCATCATATTGCACGACCGGTTGATTGAATACAACCCGATGACTAATATTGTTAAAAAGCTATTGTAATTGAGTGTGAAACGGCAGTGTTGTACAACATGCGGACCCTTCAAGACCTCATCTGTGATGTGCAAGGCTTTAGAGTGGACGGCGAATTTATTGCAAAAGAAATCGCAATAATTGCGGTGCGTGCCAGTGTACTTACACCACAATGTCACGCGTTGTTCCAGCCGCCTGCGGGTCCAGTTCAAAACGCATTCAAGATGGCTGACAAAGTTTCATCATGGACTCAAGTGGACCGACGGCCATACGCCATATCATTTGCTAAAGCAAATGTTGACAGATATCTTTACAAGAGCACGCATTCTCTATGTCAAAGGGCACGAAAAGGCAATATTTCTACGGAAATTTCTGAACAATACTCATACACATGTGATTAATCTGGAAACACATCCCAATCCGTGCGTTTCATTAAATCGCCAAAACGAATTCACGGCTCGCCGTCTATGTACATATCATAGAGAAACAAGTGGCGCTTCTTGCGCAATGTGCACACTTTGCGCACATGGCTTTCCGAGCGCTATGATGCCCACGTGGACCCCATAAATTTGGCTATTGACAATTATCACGTAAACAGAGGGCTATTATACCTAGTGATGTAAAATACCCGGGTATTTATTTTTCAAGGTAAATACCCAGGGTAAATACCTAGGGTAAATACCCATTTATTTACCCATAAGTACCCATTTATTTATCCAAAAGTATTTATTGATTAAAAATAGTAAAAATATGGGTATTATATTTCATTGAAAAATATTTAAAGTCACGTAAAAGTATTAAATATTTTCATTATTAAATAAAATAAAAACAATAGGAACTTCACAAAAATAAAAAATAAATTATTCGAAACATGTATTTTATGTTATGTTAGTAACTGCCGATCATTCACGCAGATACGACCTGCAATTGCATGTTCAAGAGCTCACTAACGGCTATGAACTTGTTAAGACACGTTTCGTAGAAGTTTTACTTATTTGTAGTTACATTATAATCAAAATTTTTTTTGGCTAGGTAGACCTCGGGTAAATACCCAAATATACCTCGGGTAAATACCGGGTAAATACCTAAATTTTATTTACCTACCCATTGGGTATTTACCCGACTCACATCACTAATTATACCACATGGATCCTACCCACCTGTCAAATCTACCAAAGAGTTTATTACTCAGGCAAAAAAGTACATGGCGGCAGATAGAATCGGTCTGGGACCTATTACCAGCAAAATATAAAAATGACAAAGACTTTCAAGCCTGTCGCCACTCTGACAAACATTCTCACGGTACGGACATGAGGCTTGCGAAGCTTGATTGCGGTGAGTGCAATCTTACCTAAAATCGACATCAATAAAGAACACCCTAAGAAGCACCCGCACAGCCCTGCATATACACCATCTTCGACTTGGGCCAAATCAGTTCAATTTCTATCATGGACGGCTTCATAGCGGCAGTGCGACGTGTACCCGACTATACGGCGAAAGTGTGCATGCTACAACAGGCAATCTCCCTCGTGCAAGAGGTCATCGCCGGCGATCTGGGGGGTGGCGACATCCCGGTGTACATCCTCTTCATGGAGACGTTGGAGCGGGAACTCTGGCTTGTGCAAATAAACAAGCCGGTGGACCCGCGACCCCAGGATGGAGAAGACCAGGATGGAGAAGGCCAGGATGGTGGAGGCCAGGGTGCTGGAGGCCAGGGTGCTGGAGCCCAGGACGACGACGACGCCGACGTTGTCGTAGAAGAGGGGCCGGGCTTCCAGGACGGCGATTTCGTGGAGGACGAGGAGGATGACGACTGGCTCGTTACCCCCGACGAGGACTCTGGCTTCGGCTCGTCGGAGGGAATTGAGTCGCCCGACGAGCAGGAGGAGGAGGACGAAGTGGAGGACTGATGGTAGTGTGTGTGTTTGTGTTTTAATGTTAGATTTTAATCATGTGTGTGTATAATTTTAAGTTTAGTATTAATTTTTATTAAAAATATTTATAGAAAATATTGTAACAAACGCGGGCTCTATATTTAATCAACACGCGTTGCCTTACCTCTCAACTATATGCGTCGAGCGATATCAGTATACTCACCTGAAGAATATGGAGATGATGCAAGCTTCTTCGTAATACACACGGATGCGGTTAGAGTTAAAGACGATTTTTACAAATTAATACTTTAATGATACAATAATAAAACGATAAGTACGAATAACAACACAATAGGCCAGAAGGCTTACTAAATGAACTTATACTAATACAGTGGTCTAACCGCAACTTGAACTGAGACCCTGAATGACACACGCCATCGGGGTTTTATACTCAGCTCTGACCCAAATCCAAACCGCTGACTTTGCAAACAAATCCTGACCTAGCTACATTTAGTTTACATTAATGTTTGTCCATTTCGTAGCCAGTTGCAATACTTGTATTGTTTTACCTAGCTCAGCAAATCTAAACTAGGTTAGTATGCAACTTGCTGGATTTGTTACAATGCCTTCTCCTTAAGACTGAATTACATTGAAGATGAATTCAGTCCTTAGGTGGATTTAGGTCAGTTGCTCTACTTACTAACTAATGCTAATGAACAGTCTATATAAACGCACTTCACATCCTTTGATCATGGCACACTAAATTCGTTGCGTGCGAATCCACGGTAGTTCGGGTGGCCGCCCCCGATTCCTAGTTTGATAACGAGGAGTGAAGGTTGGTTCCGCCTCTGGCGTGTCTCGTGCTGGTTCGGGTTCGCTTAGAGTGGGGAGCGAGTTTTCGTCCAGGGAAACTGTCGGTGTTTCCCTAATTGGAATTGGTTCTGGACCGGATCTAGGAATATTTGGGATGATGGGGTAAGTGGGGATAATAGGCACCATTCTACTCTCCTCTGGATCGGAATCAAGTGAGTTTGCCAGCGGCACTTCTCTCAGTTGTTCCACTTCTGCAGACGAAAGGTGGCAAAATTTCAAGCGGTTGACGTGAACCACCTTCATTTCCCTCCTACCAAAAATCTCCTTAATTTCCGCATTTACCCCCTTCATGTGTGTGATCCTATATGGGCCAGTCCATTTCTTGGCTAATTTATTTGATAAACCGGCTTTAATGGCCGGGTTAAATAAATAAACTCGATCTCCTTCTTTCAAACGTACCGGTGCAGATTTTTTATTAAAATTTTTGTGTACTCGATCCGTAGCTTTATCTAAATGTTCTCGCGCTTTCTGGTGTACCGTTTTTAATTTTGATAAAAATTCCGAAACGTAATTCCGATCTGATTCCTCCCTGGTTTTTAATGGTCTAAATATTTCGTCATATGGTAACTCGATATCTCGACCGAACATTAAATAGAATGGAGTGTCACCCAACGCGGCGTGAGTCATACTACTATATGCTGACACTGCAAATGGTAGCCACTCATCCCAGTCGCGATGTTCTTCGTTTATGTAGTGTGATAAAAGGTCCTTAAGTGTGCGGTGTGACCTTTCTAGACTGCCGTTGGTTTGTGGTCTATAGGCGGTTGTGTAGAGACGTTCTATACCCAGCATTTCACACGTTTGCTTCATTATTTTGGAAACGAAGTTAGTGCCCAAAACCGTCAACAATTGTCTCGGAGTGCCATGTCTGAGAATGATTCCTTTCACGAACTTACGAGCGACAGTGCTGGCGGTCTGGTCTTTCATAGGAAATGCCTCTAAATAACGAGTCGCGGCGTCTTGAACCGTCAAAATGTATTTATATCCCCGGTCGGTGGTGACTAATGGGCCTACGACGTCCATTGCTATCCGATAGAAAGGCCTACTTGCTGGAGTAAACTTCATTAGTGGAGCTGGACGCATGTGAGGAGAAGTTTTCCTTTGAGCGCACGAAATACATTTGTTGATGTATTCCTTTATTTCAGCGCGATAGTTAGGCCAATAAAACCGCGAATTTACTCGTGCCCATGTTTTGTCAAAACCCCCATGTCCCGACAATGGTGAATCATGACATGTTTCGAGGATCTTCTTCCGCATTCGCTCCGGCACAACCAACTTATCCTCGAAACGCTCGTCCTCTGATTGTTTATATAGCACCCCGTCTTCGTCCAAATAAAATCCTGATTCTTCATTTGATTCTGCTTCTTTGAAAAGTGATTGTAGCCTCGCATCGTTTTGTTGATCCAGTTTTATGCTTTCGCGATCCCAGATTACTGGTAAATATTCTTGTCGTGTTAATTGGCGGATTGGTTTTATTCGTGACAATGCGTCAGCATTCGAATGTACCTTTCCCGGTCGATATTCGATTTTGAAATCATGTTCGGTCAACAGGAGAGACCAGCGCATGAGCCGATTGTTTGGCTCTTTCATGTTCATCAACCATTTTAGAGGTTGGTGATCCACTATTGCGGTGAACGAACGGCCGTACAAATAGCAACGATAGTATTTTATACCCCAAACTAGGGCCAAACACTCTCGTTCTGTTGTACCGTAGTTTCGCTCGGCTGCATTTAGCTGGCGACTGGCGTAGGCTACTGGCATCTCGTGTCCATCGTAAACCTGACAAAGAACTGCACTAATCGCGAATCCAGATGCGTCTGTGCATAACACGAACGGCAATTTGAAATTTGGGAATTTTAATATTGGGCTCTGAATTAAGGCGTCGCGTAAAATTTCGAACGCTCTCTGTTCTGTTGCTGTCCATAAGAATCGTGCATTCTTTTTGGTCAGTTCTGTCAATGGTTTTGCAAACTCAGCAAAATCTTTAACAAACCGACGGTAGAATCCTGTGAGTCCCAGAAAACATCGAATCTCTGTAACTGAAGTCGGAACTGGCTAATTCTTGACCACTTTGATCTTATCCGGATCTGGTTTAATGCCCACGTTACTAACAATGTGCCCCAAATACTTGGTCTCCGTTTGCATGAATTTACATTTCTTTGGATTTAGTGTAAGGTTGGCTTCTCTTAGTCGATCAAAAATAAGTTTAAGTTTATTTTTGTGTTCTTGAATGTTGTCCGAACTAAAGCAAATGATGTCATCCAAGTAAACAAAGCAGTGGGTCACCGTTAATCCCGCTAATACCGTGTACATTAATCGTTGCCAGGTGCTGGGGCTATTTGCGAGCCCAAACGGCATGCGTTTACACTCATAATGGCCCCATGGCACTGAGAAGGCCGTCTTCTCTCTATCGCGGGGGTCAACTTCCACTTGCCAATATCCTTTGGTCAGATCCAGTGTGGTGAAACGCGCCGCGCTCCCTAGCTGGTCCAGAGTGTCCTGAAGGTTAGGTATTGGGAAGAAGTCCCTTTTTGTGATTGCATTTAGTGCACGATAATCTACACAAAATCTCACAGAACGCTCTCCATCGGATGTTTGTTTTTCTATAACAGGTGCGGACCAAGGTGACGATGATGGTGTTATAATATCGTCGGCGAGCATCTCGTCGATTAATTTCTTCATCCTACCGACTGCGCCAATGTAACAAACGCGGGCTCTATATTTAATCAACACGCGTTGCCTTACCTCTCAACTATATGCGTCGAGCGATATCAGTATACTCACCTGAAGAATATGGAGATGATGCAAGCTTCTTCGTAATACACACGGATGCGGTTAGAGTTAAAGGCGATTTTTACAAATTAATACTTTAATGATACAATAATAAAACGATAAGTACGAATAACAACACAATAGGCCAGAAGGCTTACTAAATGAACTTATACTAATACAGTGATCTAACCGCAACTTGAACTGAGACCCTGAATGACACACGCCATCGGGGTTTTATACTCAGCTCTGAGCCAAATCCAAACCGCTGACTTTGCAAACAAATCCTGACCTAGCTACATTTAGTTTACATTAATGTTTGTCCATTTCGTAGCCAGTTGCAATACTTGTATTGTTTTACCTAGCTCAGCAAATCTAAACTAGGTTAGTATGCAACTTGCTGGATTTGTTACAATATGTATTTTTATTTTGCCTGGGGATCTATTGTTTATTTTTCAGGGGGTGTGGGGTGCACACAAATCTGGTAAGTAAAAATGAAATATTATATTTGTTGGCTATAAAGTCAAATAACACAAATGTTTGATTAATTCTAATAAATTCAATTTCATATTGGGCGATTTAAATTTTGGTTAAATGAAAAGTCCTCAATTGTGTTGTGTTTAATGATAAATTTAATTAAATAACTGGACGGTATATTGGATGAGTAAAAATCAACATTAAATAAGTTACAATTATTAGGCGAGTTCATTTAACTCAATAAATCTCATAATATAGTCAATAATAAGAGGTGTTTCTCATTAATGATAATAAATTCAATTTTATAATTGTTTGAGTTACACGATTATTTCTAATAAAGTGTTTGATTAACGATAATAAATTCAATTTAATAATTGTGTTTGATTCTTTGAATTATAAAAGAAAGATTTATGACATTGACGCCATCATCAAGATGCACACGTGTGCATAGTCTTTGCACCCGTGTTGAGCGGCATCCTTTGACTTTGAATCATAAAAAGAGTTATGACATTGGCACCATCTTCAAGACGCACCCTTATTGAGCGGTATCCTTTGACTTTGATTCTTTTAATTATAAAAGAAAGATTTATGACATTTGAGCCATCTTCATGACGCACACGTGTGCATAGGCTTTGCACACGTGCTGAGCGACTCCTTTGATCCCACAAAGGACAGTTCTTCGAATTACAAACTTGAATTATGATGGTGGCACACGTGCAAAGAGAAGGACATAGTTGTATATAAAAGGGAGCAAAATTTTATTTTGCTTCATTCTAGCTTTGAACACGCGCAAGCTCTGTCTCTTCGCTCTCGTATAATCATCAATATCATCATCATCATCGTCAACATCATGGACGCCCTAAACAATGTAGGCCAACTTGATTCCGTCAAACCGACGCGCAAAATTTCACTGTTGGTTGGCGATCAACCATACCTAATTATAGAGTCTATAAAGCTAGTAACAAAATTTGGAGATAAAGTTGTGTGTGATTTGGGTACGTTCCAAGTGTTTTTGCCCGAGCGCTTCTCCAGAGACGCCGGCGCGGAAACAACGGCCAAAGCAATAAACGATACGCAAAACTATGCAATCGTGTTTCGTGGTACGCGCAAAGAGTTTATTAAAGTTCTACCGGACAGCGCAGAGGCGAAACAAGCCGAAGAGGCCGTCGCAGCAGTAACAATGGTTGGTTTTAATTTATTATACAAAATTGCGTCATTACCTAAATAGCCCTCTATTTCAGGAATAGGAAACCCCCCACTCCCCATACCAGCAGCCACGCATCCCGTAGCAGCTCCCCACTCAACCAGTCGCCCCGGAACCAAGACGCCCGTAGCCGGCAAGCCCGTGACTACCGCCCCCGTCACTACAGCCCCCGTTGTCGCGCCCGCACCCCCACTATTTACGGTAACGTCGATTCGAGATCGTCAAATTCGAAAATTTAAATCAAAATGGCGTGAGATTATAATATCAGTTGAACAATATTCGCCAGCCAGCGATGGACCACCCGCAATTTGGTTGAAATCAATTTTTAATCAAGTTCTCCAGCATCTCGATACACAGATGCACATCCAGCCGTCGGATCGTATTGGCTTGGAATTTCACAGTAATTCATCGCCTGATCGGCCAATCGGTATTAGTTACAATAAATTCTCTTCTTTAAACAGTGGTATAATAGTGAGTGCTATTGAGAGTGTTATTCAAAGCAATAAAGATTTTTTACTCAGTGGAAATTTAATAATTAGCATTGCAACTACTTCAATGCCCGCCGGCACAGGACGTCTAAAGGGAACATGTCAATCGTATCAAGAGTATTGTCATTGTAAGCGTTCAATCGTTTGCATAAATAACGGAGATAATTTATGCTTAGCGCGAGCGCTAGCACTATGTATTGCGAGCCATAGCACTACACAGCGGGAATTTGAGCGGCTGCGTAAAAATGAAACGGTTCAAAAACAGCAGGCATTGGCACTATGCACTTTGTGCGAAGTTAATTTAGAAGAATTTATAAGCTAAAAAACTATAAAATAACTGTTTATGGAGACTTTCGTAAAGGGCAAGATATTATTTTTGAGGGGCCTGATGTGGTGGAGGGAGAACAAAAATATTTAGACCTTTTATATAGCAACAATCATTTTAATCCGATATTAAGTGTAACGGGTGCGTTTAGTTTTGTATACTATTGTCGTCCCTGTCACAAAGGATACGCAAATAAGGGAAAACATAGGTGTCAACATGCGTGCCGACGTTGCAATCAAAATCATGCGCCTAGCGATACTCTCCTAAAATGTGATGATTGCCTACGCCATTTTACCGGAAGCATATGTTTTGAAAACCACAGAAGTTTAAAGATGTATTCTCGAGGGCGCGAAATGTGTCATGTTATAAGATATTGCAAGACCTGCTCCAAGACATACAGTCTAGCCACATGAACGACCAATCACATTTGTTATGAAATATTCTGTACGCTATGCAAGGTAATTTACATAAATAAAAAAAATAAATGTGTACATATTAATTTGGGTGTTTTTTATATTTTTGTTTTAGACATTTGCAGCCACAGAGCACAAGTGTTACATGATACGTATTATATGTGATGACTCGCAAAATAAATCGTTTATGTTTGTCTTTTTCGACCTAGAGTGCTCGCAAGATACCCCCTTCGGCGACGTGGCTTGTAAACTACGCGAACATATCCCTATTCTGTGCGTCGCTCAACAGCGCTGCTTCGCGTGTGTCCAAGTACCTGATGGCGACCCTTCCTTTGGTCAGAATGACATTTGCGCAGAGTGTGGTGTGCGCGAGCACATCTTTCGACAGGACCCAATTCGTGAATTTTTCGACTATCTAACACTTCCGCGCGCGAAACTTAAAAACATATACGTTTTGGCGCACAACATGAAATCATATGATGGTCATTTTTTACTACGATACATGGTGGACATTTTAAAGCTTACTCCAGACATAATAATTAGAGGTACAAAAATAATGTCAATGACAATACATAAAATTCGCTTTTTGGATAGTTTGAACTTTTTGCCAATGAAGCTCAGTCAAATGCCAACAGCGCTCAACTTAGCTGGCTGTGATACGCGCCTATGCAAAGGGTATTTTCCTAATTTTTTTATTAAAGAAGAAAATATGGAAAATATGAACTATGTTGGTGCACTACCCGAGCCCGCCATGTACGGTTGCAATCAAATGAGCGCCTCTGAGAATGTAAAATTTATGCTTTGCTATACAGAGTTAAAAAATTCCAATTATACGTTTAACATGAACAGCGAGATAGTAGGATACTGCAGAAATGACGTCACTATATTGCGAAGAGGTTGTTTAAGATTTCGTGAAATATTCCTAGTAAACAATAACGTTGACGTGTTTTTCCGTGCTATTACCATTGCGAGTGCGTGTCTTTATACATACAGGAAGAACTATTTAAAGGAGGACACAGTGGCAATTGTTCATCCAGGAGGATATAGGAATCGAGATAATCAGTCGTACGAGGCGACGATGTGGTGTGCTTTGGGAGGAAAAACAACGCAACATGAATATTGAGCAGGCGTACAGAGGCCGAGAAAAGGTAGTGTTTGGATTCCGTGTGGATGGATACGTGGAGATTGGAAGCCGGAAAATCATAATCGAGTACAATGGCTGCTGGTTCCATGGATGCATTAGTTGTTTCCCCAAAGAGCGTGCTATAGTGCTAAGGGGTACAAGCGGGGACACGATGAATTACCGTTACGAATCTACCGAGCGTAAACTTTCGTTTTTAAGAAGTGGTGTGGATCATGAAATCGTTGTAATGTGGGGTTGTACATTTAAGGATATGTGTAGGACAAATAGTGATTTAATGTTATTTACTAAATCGCGAGATATGCAAAGTATTAAACCGCTCGACCCGCGCGATTCATTCTACGGAGGAAGAACTGAATGCATGAAGGTATTCCATAAAGTGGATGACAGTATTAAAGAGAAAATTATGTATTCAGATGTGTGTAGCTTGTATCCGTACATTAATAAATATGGGCGATATCCGATTGGACACCCGGAAATATTTCTAGACGATGATTGTCCCCAGTTGGATGAATTTGAAGGTTTCATGAAGTGTAGAGTATTGCCGCCGCGCGACCTCTATCATCCAGTCTTACCGATGAAAATAAATCATAAATGCATGTTTTCGCTGTGTAGGACTTGCGCAGAAGAAATGTGTTTAGAGGTATGCGCGCACAACGACTCGGAGCGCGCATTCACGTCGACTTGGGTCGTGGATGAAATTAGACTTGCTGTCAATCACGTATACAAAATATTAAATGTGTTTGAAGTTTGGAAATTTAACACTACACAGTATGATTGCGTTACAAAGACAGGCGGCTTATTTGCACAATATGTAAATAAATTTTTGAAAATTAAGCTAGAAGCTAGTGGATGGCCTAAAGCATATTCATCTAGTGATGCGCTGAAAGAGCAGTACATTTCAGATTTTGAGCAGCATGAAGGAGTTAAATTGGAAAAAGATAATATTGCAGATGATCCAGAGCTACGTTTTATGGCAAAGTTACAGTTGAACAGTTTGTGGGGGAGATTTGGTATGCGCAGCGATATGACTCACACAACAATTCTTTCAAAATACGAAGATTTAATCAGATATTTGGCAAATCCAAGTTACGAAGTTATGTCCACAATACCGATCAACGATGACATGTTGTATATTAATTGGAAAGACAATGTAACAGCTTCAGCCGCAACAAATATATTCATAGCCGCTTATACGACCGCATTAGCGAGAATACATTTGTATAAGTATTTGAATAAATTGGGAACGCGCGCGCTTTACTGTGATACAGATAGTGTAATATATACATGCAGTGCAGATCAGTGGATACCCGAGCATGGAAACTATCTTGGAGAAATGACTGATGAACTCTCTAAATATGGTGCTAATTCTTATATAGATCAATTTGCATGCGGTGGCCCAAAAAGCTATGCGTTTCGTGTGCGAGTGAACGGCGATTCAAATACATTTAAAACTGTTTGTAAGGTCAAGGGAATAACAATTAATGTTGAGACTCAAGATGTTGTTAATTTTGATAATTTAGTTGAAATGGTTACGGGTCGAGAGATGGATCCCTTTGTCTTAGCATATCCGAATAAATTCGTTCGAACAAAACAATGGCGTGTCGCTTCAAAAGATGAAGTTAAGACATATCAACCAGTATATCTTAAGCGTAAATTTGATACGGTGATTTCGGAGCCATTCGGCTCAAACAAAGAATTAAATTTTAATATTTTGTAAAAATGTTTGCGTGGAGACGATAGTCTTTAATTTAATTTAATTTATATATAACTATGTTTTCTTTATATACCTATGTTCACTAAAAAAATACAAATAATTATATGTCTGTAAATATATTCAATAAAAATAATTTATCTCATCATGTTTGTACATTCTTACTTCTTCAAATCAGCGCTTATAAAAATTGCTTAAAATTAATGATTGTCTTCTACTAGATTTCAACCATAGGATTTGATTAACAAACATACATGATTCGAGAATATAACCAAGGATTTTTACCTTTTAAGTTATTAACAATTTTAAATGTATAGATTGAAACAAATACTTTGAGATAAATTTGAGACTACTAGTTTGGGGTCCCCAAAATAACATTTTTTCTTGACGGTAAGCGACGATGCACTTGCCGTCAAGTCTCTTGGTTGTTGCGGGATACCAAACGTGACTTTTCATAAAAGTTGATGCATCAAATTAGTTGCATAGGGACTTGGAAGATTTTTTCAAGTGCTTTGTTAAGTCACATATTTCGTGGAGTCACACATAGTCTAATTTAATTTTAATATAAAAATCTTTTGTTATAAACAATTATGTATTTGTTTATATATATAAACATTTATATTTGATGTTATTCACAAGTATATTGGAATAAAGTATTATTTATACACCGTTGCTTTTACTAATACACCTTTAACGCGGCTCCTTTGTCGGCATCCGCTTCTTCAACAGTACATAATATATGATGACATATACATATGTAGATATATAGATTAATCCCAGTAGTCGCTGCGTAGAGACACAAGTACTACTCTTGATGTTAATATTAGCCAGAACTTCGTCACAATTTAAAAAGTCTTTACACGAAGCACCACCAAGATTATAGCGTATATTCATAGAAATAATGCCTTACAACGCAAAGGTAATATATAAAATATCTGGAGTGGCCTGCACTCAACTTTCTTTTACGTAGTTTTCAATAGATAGATATTAATATATAATGAAAATAACTGGATAATTATACCAATTTATAATGGATCTGAATTTGAAGTACTTATCGTATTCAGTCTTAAACAGTCAAATTTCACAGTTAAACTCTGAAATTGTTAATTAATTATGTCAGCAAATATATAATATAAATTGATTCTATAATAATTTACCTGATACAATGTATTCTAATAAGAAATCAATATTTTAAATATTAATTCATACAGATAACTGTCAAAGGAATGCTTGTTTGTTCTCAATAAACAAGAAACAAATGATGTAACTCATGGTTGATTCGTTTTAAAAATAATAAAATTAGTCACAATTGTAGGTATCACCATGGCAACGTAAATAAGATATTTGAGTTTTTTCGTAGCAGTTTTCTCATAACTGGTACAATTTATGAAGAAACTTTTCAAACAAAAGTTGTGCGAAATATTAATATCTTTCATTATGAATATTGCTATTTTTGCCGTAAGTGTAGCCGTTCTAGTGATATTGGAGATAGAACAAAAAATGTATAGAGTAAACATGAACTACCGGTTTGAATATTCTTTTCAAAAATAGGAGGTGCACATCTAGGGTATATACAAGTCTTAAGTTTGAAGTTTCATAATTTTTCGTTCGACAGTTTTGGCCCTAGAGCGTTCACAGACACACACACACACACACACACACACACACACACACACACACACACACACACACACACACACACACACACACACACACACACAGACGTCATGCCGAAAATAGTCACATTCGATTCAGGGAAGGTCAAAACATGTATATCCGTTGAAATCTCGAGTTCGAAATTTTTCATGATTACAATACTTACTTATTACTCTGTAAAAGAAAGTAAAAAGGAATAGAATTGTACATAGCAGATACGCTAAGTAGAGATTGTGAGGTGCCGGCGGTTACATCCGAAGAATAAGAAGACAAGGACGCAATGCAAATCATCACAATAATGCCAATGTCAAAGAAAAAAATTAACGAGCTGAAAGAATTAATTGAAAACAGCTAAGAACTCCAACAATTAAAAAACATGATACTAGACGATTGGCCACGAGAAAGAGCAGAGTTGACAACAATTCAAAAATATTGAAGTTATCGAGACCAACTTGCGTATCTTGACGGAATGATACTCAAGAACAACCGAATCTTGTTACCCAAAGAACTAACAGAGTTAGTAACAAAACAATGTTATATAGGTCTCAAAGGACTAGAAGGCTCGATAAGATTATCATGAGACTATGTATTCTGGCCAAACATGACAAAAGACATACGCAATTATGTGACTAAGTGCATATCATGCATGAAATATCAGAAAGACAACCCGCAGGAACCAATTATACTGCAGGAACCACCAAACCGACCATGGTCACATGTGGCGTCTGATATATTCCACTTAAATATATAGTAGTATATAGTGATAGCAGATAGCTATTCTGGTTATTTCGATTTTACCAAAATGGTAAACATAACTAGTGCTACGGTAATAAAAGCATTAAAAAACTGGTTCTCAGTACACGGGATACCAGACAGTAAATCGACAGACAACGAAAGACAATACGTATGCGAAGAGTTCAAAGCATTTAAAAGAAAATGGTGGTTTGTGCACTATCAAGCCGGCATTTTCCAAGATAAAAAGATCTAGCTGAGTGATATTTACAGGAAGCAAAAAATCTGTTAAAAAAGTGTCTAAAAGACAATTTGGATTTACAATTACCACTTTTGCACCACAGAAACACCTAGAGACGGTCTAGGTTCACCGGTGCAAAGACTAATGAGGCGTCGCACCAAAACAACAATCCAAACTAACGAAGCGTTACTTCACCCAAAAGTGATCAACAACGTCAGAGAAAAAATTAAACAAAATAAAGCAAACGAAAAAAGGTACAGTGCAAACGATGTACACCACCGTTCCAAGAAGGCAACAAGATATACTACAGAGAAAGCAAACAAAATTGATTGCCGGCCATAATCGAAAAGATGGGAGAAGAACCTAGATCGTTCGTAATACGCACACCACAAGGAGCGAGTTTTAGATGAAACACATGGTTCCTAAAACATAGTAGAGCAGAAATCCAATCAAGCCCTCAAACAATGTCTCAGGAAACGAGCACAACAGAGGAAACACCAATAGTGAAACCAACACCGCAATCCGCTAGCCCAAAGAAAACGCCGGTATACACAGAAAATAACAACACGAGGTGGAAAGAAAATAGTGAAGCCCAAGCGATTAGATCACTACTCGATAAATGGAGGGATGTCACAGGCGTGGCAACACTGACATTAGCAGTGTGGCAACACTGACGTACAGCGACAGCAACGACGGGATCACTTACAGGGGACAGTAATCAATAATATACGATAGTAAACAACTGTCTATGTTATAGCTGTATTTAAGGGGTGATGCCTACCTGCTATCATTTCGTCGTATCTCTGGGTCGTACGTTGGCAGTAAGTTTTGGTATACATATGTGAAACATGTAGTATATCGTTTTAATAATAACATTAAAGAAATAGAACACTTAACACATGTAAGGGTGAATTGAGAAGCATATTATTATTTACTAAATCGGATTATTGACAAGATTTTGCTTTGTTTGAAGTATCATCCTGTAATTCCCATGAATTATTATGCCTTCACTAATAATTAAATAGTTATGCTGGAGAATAGTAAAGTTAATATTAGGTATATAAATAGTAATATATTCAGTCACCTAGATCGTAAAGAAGCAACCACATTTTCCTTATACCATTTATGAAGACGCAGAAGAGATACATGTGCCTTGTCGAATGTCAGAATTTGCTTTTGTGATCCTGACAAACAATGTCAAGCTACTACTAAATTCACATATATAAATAAAACATAAAGATAGATAGACCCCATAGAGATTTGTTGGTTCTAGAGAAGACTTGGTTAAAAATTATTTTGCAAAGTTATCTTAAAAAAGCCACGGTATATTCAAGTGAAATAAATTATAACTCAAAAGATTAGAATTTCTAGTTTATATGAATTTTGGTGCAATTATTTTACATACATATTGTGTTAATAACTAAATAAATTAAAAATAATAATCATCAAATTCTGAAATATTTCAGTAAGGTTAATCATACTTCCTGTTACATATCATATACATTCATTCTTATTTCTTTTATCAGTAATTGAGTACAGAATAGAGAGAGTTATTACAAATATTCGATAGCTTAAATATTTGGTATGTAAAAGCTCGCAAAATAAAAAATTTCATGTAAAACATAACCTATATATTGACCATTTTAATAACCACTAAATCTTAGAGGATATTGCAAATACTTATTCAGATTTTATTAACAGATTAAAAGTAAATTATATCATAAAAGTAAAGGATATTATCACCTAAACCGACACCCACCCTCCTCACTTTCTAAACCACTGGTTACGGATTTTAAATCTCTGAAATTTTATTACAATTTTAAATGCTGGTGATACAGCGGGTGCTCTGAATTTTCTTATCTCGATGATATGTCAAGACACGTAGTTTACAAGACCTGAATATTTGGGATATAAATAAGTTTCAACCCACTTGTAATACCCTAAACATGCGCATTTGTTATTTGAAACATTCACTATATGCTCTCGTCGTTAGATTTATAGCTTGTTTTTCTATTTTGAAAATGATTTAGTCTACTTTATTCAGTTGTAGCAAAAGGTTGCAAATACGGAATAATGAACTGTTGGAAGATATAATTTTATGTACTATCAAAATATGTATTTATATGAGGGTACTTATCATATTATGAAAATTAATCTACTTGTTTATTTATATATTATGTGAAGCAAGAAATTCCATTTCAAATATTTATTTTTATCAATTGAATATTCTTATAAGTGATAAATACAGTGGGTTAGATAATTAATAGGTATAACATGACCACGTACCTGTTTAATGCAATGTAGTTGTATTAATTGTAAGCAAACGTTTAATTATTGTTCAAATATTGTTTCAAATGTAGTAATTTAAAAACACACAATCAGCTATATTGAAGAAATAAAGAAAAATTATAACCGGCGTAACTTATGCAACTCATTTCAAGTCTTTAAAATGATACATTTTCATGTTTATTATAATTTACATAACTCGGTATGCAACAAACTGTCGGCATTTTGACGTAAATTTTCATTTCATTTTTTATAATTTTTCTTTAAAAGAATATATTGTTACAAATTGGTTTTCTTCCTTAAAAACAACAGTGGATAAAAATATTCTACATAAATAAAAAATATTAAATGTCCATCAACTAGATGTATGCGAGCTTAAGGCATTGGTGCCCGAACCTATGCTTGTTATAATTATGGATTGCTGTAGCATTAAATTTTTGGACAACAATTAATATTATTCATTAGTTTGAAAATTCATTCAATGTGAATTAATGAGAATTCATAAAACGAAAAATTGCCGGTGTAATTACAATTAAACCGATTCATACTCGGCTCATGCGGAATAGATTGCACGGTGAGTAGAATATGATTAATTTGGTAATATTTCAGCTACAAAACATTGTAAATTTTAACGAAACGTTTACGAAAATAAAATATTTTAAAAGTATAAAAAGTGGTACAACCAATATAAAAATATACTTGGGCAAGCATTGACATTGATTTCGATTGCTAGACTTTTCGATTGACTTTTAGAATTTGCAATATTAGTACGGTAACACAAAACAGCTTGGATTTGAAATGCGACGGGAACTTCATGGTCGTGGAAGTTATATGAATGTAAAATTATTAATTGTTTGTGTCTTAATTGGGGTTGCGTTTTTAAGTTGAACGTAAGGTTTTGGGTTATATTCAAATTTGTAAGGGCCAAAATAAAGTAGGTTGTATAGGGATTCCTCCACAATTTTGTGATACAATTAAATTATTTTCAGAAGAACAAACTTATCCTTTATTATCTAATTATATTTTATATTACTTTTAATAAGTAGTTATAGATCATGAAAGTCAAAGTAGAGGGAATAATAGGAGTCAGTCAAATAACCTACATAATATTATTTAATTATATTTTATATTATTATTCTCCTATTATAAATTTATTTTTATCTTCATTATTAAGAGTAATTATTCCTAATTTTTTAATTATTCTATCTTTTACTTTAAGTATGTAATTGTTTTTAAGATGAACTAGTTTAGGGGTTTATATAGTAATAATTGCGGCTTGATCTTCTAACTCAAGTTATTCTTTATAAGGAGGGTTATGAGCGGTAGCTCAGACAATTTCTTATGAAGTAAGTTGATTTGATTCATTCGGATGTTTGCGGTCCGATGAGAATAGCGTCTAACGGCAAGGCTCGTTACTTCGCAACATTTATCGATGATTCCACAAGATGGTGTGAAGTGCGTTTCCTGACGCACAAGAATGAGGTTCAAAACAAGTTCGAAGAGTTTAAGAATCTAGTTGAAACTCAAAATATGAAACGGATAAAGTGCTTGCAAGCGGATAATGGGCGAGAGTATGTCAACAATGAATTCGACGCAGCTCTGAAACGCGATTGAATTCAACGGAGATTGACAGCTCCGTAGAAACCCGAACAGATCGGCGTCGCCGAAAGAAAAAATCGAACGTTGGTGGAGACTGCAAGGTGCCTATTGCTACAATCAGGATTACCATCCACATTTTGGGCAGAGGCGATCAATACGGCGAATTTCATTAGAGATAGGTGCCCCACTAGAAGGCTCGATGGCCAGCGGACACCGTACGAAGCCTGGCACGGTAAGACACCCAACATCAATTATTTTAAATAAATTGGTTCTAAAGTATTTTGTTTGATCCGATCCACAAATTCGGGAAAATTCGAACCCCGTTCCAAGCGAGGCGTATTTCTCGGATATTCAGAAGAATCAAAAGTCTACAGGGTGTGGATTCCAGAGGACAGTAAAATGGAGGCGACTAGAGATGTCAAATTCTCTAAAAATGCTGAACTAGATCCGGAATTCAAGTTAGATGATCCATTTTCAAACAAAGATTCGAAAGATGAACTTGAAGACGAAGCATCCATCCAAGATCTCGATCGAGAATTAACAGATTTCGGGGCAATGGCGACTGACTTCAATACTAATCGTGATTTACGTTGATAATATTTTGGTAATGTGTAAAAATAAACATAAATTTATTCAATTTCAATAATATTTTCGAAAATCGTTCGAGTTTAAGGATCTCGGAGATCTGCGATACTGTCGATTTCGACCCAAGTCATTGGAGATTTGGAAGAAGAACTTGAAGATCCGGAAGAACAAAACAGAGTCTCAGACAACGTCCCAAGGTGCGGACGCGGGAGACCTAGAAAAATTCCTACTGGACGTCCTGGACGACCTTGTAAGGATTGGACTCACGATAACCCAAGTGAAGAAGCTGAATTCGCTTATCTCAACGAAATTCCGTTGAAACAGGCGATGTCAAGTCCCGAAGCGGACGAATGGATGGAAGCTACTGCAGTTGAAGTTAAATAAATCATAAAATACAATACATGTGAGATAGTCGATCGTCCGAAAAACTGCCAGGTGATCGGAAGCAGATTTATCCTAAGGGATAAATTTGGTTCCGATGGCAGACTGAACAGAAGGAAAGCTCGCATCGTAGCCAGGGGTTTTTCCCAACGCCCTGGAATACACTTTGAAGAGACTTTCGCTCCTGTGGCTCGACTGAACTTCATCCGTTTGGCGATTGCATTCGCCGCACAGCACGACATGATCATCAAATAGTACGACGTAGTTACAGCTCACCTCAATGAACCATTGATGAAGAAATTTTTATGGAACCTCCTAAGCTTCTGGAAGACAGTCTGGAACTCATTGTTCAAACATGCAATAATTCAGAACTTGTGAGTAAGGCTGCAGAGATGCTAGACAAACTCACTGTGGGAGACAAAGTTTGTCTGATAAAAAAGGCATTGTATGGTCTTCGCCAATCAGGTCGAAGCTGGCATTAGCGTCTCGATCGGGAATTAACAGATTTCGGGGCAATGGCGACTGACTGCAATACTAATCGTGATTTACGTTGATAATATTTTGGTAATGTGTAAAAATAAACATAAAATTATTCAATTTCAATAATATTTTCGAAAATCGTTCGAGTTTAAGGATCCCGGAGATCTGCGATACTGTCTGGGAATCGAGTTCAAACGAGATCACAACAAGATTAAAATGCACCAAATGCGACACATCGAAAACGTTCTCAGCCGATTCGTTATTTCAAAATGCAAATCTGCGCCAACTCCATTGGAAACTAAAATAAAACTATTAAAGGAAGACGTCTGGACAAATGAAGATGGTGAAAAACCACCTAACAGAGAATTGAACGGTGCATTGTTGTATTTGTCTGTTGGCACCCGTCTAGATATCTCACACGCTGTAAGCTTGTTAGGACAATTCTGTTGCAATTATGGAAAAAGTCACTGGATCTTTCAACAATCAAACGATGGGTGAATCACCATTCTAGACCAAGACTTTCAACCAACGACAACTACAAATTGGCGTCAACAGAATCCACGCCGTGATGAACGTCCACCACGAAAGTCGGAAAACTAGAGGCTGGTCGGTTGGACAAACCGACCTTAAATGTGAACGTTGTCCATGGAAGTGTGTTACCAAGAGTGTTGATACTCCTGCGAGGTCAAGAAGTATTTGCATTACTAGATCCCGCTGCGTGTGAGGCCAAAGTTTGATAATTTTGGGACAGGAATGTATCCACATTAGCGTTGGCAACGAAGAACAACAAATTACATTTAACGTCGGAAGCGAATTGAACGAAGATTGCATACTGGGATATCCTTGGTTTACACAGCACGAAGCTACCATGGATTTTAAACGAAAATGTGTTCATTTCGGTAGCACACAGAGAAGTACTGTCTTCTGGATGCAACACAAACCATCGCAGGACAAACCAATAGCTGTGAATGAACTAAACCAACAATTCCATAACCAACTTTAATTTAAATTTCAATCCTTACTCGCACCATCTCCCATACAATCAAACGAAACTCACTAACTCCTATCCGTTCTACACCATATCGAATGTCAGATGAAAAGAAGAAATTCATTCAAAAATAGAGATGCTGCAAATGGCTATCATTTCACCATCTACCTCCGATCGTCTTAGTTCCAAAGAAAGAGGGTTCACAACGGTTTTGCGTAGACTATCGGAAAATCAACTCTATCACAGTGAGTGAACCAACCCCAATGCCCATCATTCAAGATATGTTACCAGATGTGGGCAATGCTTCTATTTTCTCTACACTGGATATGAGAAGCGGCTATTGGCAAATACCAATGGAGGAGAAATCAAAAGAATATACCGCGTTTGTGACTCCCGATGGTGGCCTGTACCACTTCAAATTCATGCCGTTCGGTCTGAAAAACGCACCTGCAACCTTTCAACGATTGATGTCGCAAACCGTTCTTGGCGGACTTCTACGCGATTATTGCATGGTATATTTGGATGACATAGTAATATACAGCCATTCACAAGAGGAACATCTGTATCATCTTGCTTTGGTTTTCGAACGACTACAACTCCATGGTCTACGTTTGTCACCAGCCAAATGTGAGTTTGGCAAAACAGACTTACAATATCTTGGGTACAACCTAGGTGTTGAAGTCATTACTCCACTACAAAAACACTTACGTCAAATCTCCGAACATCCAATACCAAAGATTCGAAATGAGCTACGAAGTTTCATTGGCCTATGCAATTGGGTTCGGGATTACGTGCCAAAGTTTGCCGAAACGTCATCACCACTATTAAACTTATTAACTAATAAGAAACCCTATCGATGGACAGCTGACGAAACGGCGACATTCCAAAAGATACGGGACGTATTCAACAAACCTCTTCAATTATATCGCCCGATACCAGGACAACCGTACGTCCTACAAACAGATGCCAGTGGCAAAGGTATCGCTGCAGTCCTGTACCAAGAAACTGGGGAAAAAAAGAAACGAGTTATCTCCTACGCAAGTGCCAAACTTACCAAAATCGAAGAAAAATATTACGTCAATGAACAAGAATGTCTGGCATTAGTATGGGCTACGAAACGCTATTGACCGTTATTAGAAGGCCGGCACTTCACGGTACGAACTGATTCCGAAGCGTTGACTTGGCTACATCGTTTTAAAGATACGAAAACGAAATTACTCCGGTGGTCACTTGTCCTTCAGGAATTCGATTTTGACATCGAACATTGTCCGGGTAAAGACAATCAACTTCCTGATGTGCTTTCAAGGGACCCTGATCCGGAAGCGCCAAATGTACACGACGAGTACACTCGCCTCATACCTCCAGTAATTGGTGATTTCAATGTAATTAAGGAAGCAGCACTACTTCCAGACATAATAAAAAAAGCACAACTCACCGACAAGCTAACCAAACGAATACTAATACGACGTCAAGATCCAAATGATCCCGACTACGAAACTCTTGCCAAAGAAATGGAAGAAATAGATGGGTTTCTTTGGAAGACTGCCAAGGAACACCGGCCAAGAGTTTTATACGTTCCGAGCCAAGCAATACCAAAAGTGATACATCAGTTCCACGACGAAGCTGGACATCCCGGACGGGATGAAACTATATCGGCTATCACAAGACTTTTCTTCTGGCAGCGAATGTCTAGTGACATCCGTTCCCATGTCAAGAGTTGCATCATCTGCATTGCTACTAAGCGAGGAACTCAGCAAACCGCAGCACCACTGAAGCCTCGGCGACCTTGTTATCCAAGGCATACGATCGCTACTGACCTGATGGGGCCAAACCCACGAACAAGCACCGGTAAAACCTATATTCTTGTCGTTACTGACTTGTTTACCAAATGGGTGGAAGCATTTGCTATCGGGGTTCCAAAATCGGGTCAAATAAGAAAGATATTAGAAGACCAAGTATTTCATCGATATGGTTACCCGAAATGCATCATAACCGACAATGATTCTCAGTTCAAAAGCTCTTTGTGGAAGCGATGTTGCCGAAAGTGGGGTACTCAAGATTTTTATACCCCCATATACCATCCCCGTGGTAATCCAACAGAGAGAAAAAACCAAGATATCAAGACTGGTCTCCGTATCCGCCTACAGGATAAAAGTCATTTACAATGGGCTCAACAATTACCCTACGAACTACGAGACCTTCGTTCAAGAAAGAATGCTGCCACAGGGTATTCACCAAGTGAAGCTTTGTTGGGATATCAACTACGGTTACCAGGTGATTGGGAACTTGAACATGGCCCAGGTCTAAACATATCCAATCACGTAAATCGTGACGAACGTCTGGATGACATTCGTAAACATCAACTACGATATCAAGAACGATACGATGGTGGAGAAGCGACCGAACAGTACACACCTGGTCAACAGGTGATGATCAAAGCACATCCACAATCCAAGGCCAAGACCGACTTCAGTAAAGGATTCGCACCAAAGTGGCTGGGGCCATATTCCATTCGCAACCTCTATGATGGACGAGTTTACAAAGTTGAAAAAGGGGGCAAGACGTTGCGCATCCATGCAGATCAAGGTCCGACCCACTTCCGCCAGCATCACCTATATCTGAAGGATCCTGCGATGACGAGCGCCTGAGTGAACGCGGAAGTGGTGCATCGTCTTAGGGATGAGGAGGGAGTTGTTACGGGCGATCAATACCAGGGAGGCTGGGATTGGTCAGCCAAAACCGAAGCTCCGCCCTAAACCAATGTGCATATAATGACGATGCACGAAGTTAGTTAGAGAGTTATTTGATAGTTGTACATAGTGATACATTATCTTATACCATATACTTTATATTTAAATAATAAATAAATGTTAATAAAGATAAATAGTTACTTTATTTATCCGGTAACACTTGTTTAATATTATTTTCGATAAATAGAGACTGTATATCTGTAATCCGTGTTTTCTGTATATTTTCTACTTACTAACATCCCACTTTTCGAGCTATCTCTGTTTTACAACAAAACCGATAGCAATTCATTATTGGAACATATTCAAATTATTGATTATACAATAATGTAAATTTTAAATTAAAATTTGGTTTATGTTGTCTTGAATGTTTGATGACATTTTTTCTGCATTTAAATGAAATAAATGAACGGTGCCCACTGAACCAATCTAACCAATTATGATCCCGAGATTTATTTATTCCTGTACTATAAGTTTTAATTTCCATAACACCACATTAAAAATTGCACCCATGGATAACATTAATATCTTTCGTTTCGTGATTAGCCAAGGATATTGAAAATTATTTGATGAATATTTCCTAATTTTATTAATTGAAACACAGAAGCAAATAGTTTATATATTGGAAAATATAACCAAAAAAATTACTGTCACATAACTTCTTCGTTTCACTTACAGATGGCGCTCAATGTCTGATACTTCAAAATATATATATATTTTTATTTAAGCCTAAGGGCTTACAATTTGAAAAAACTATAATGACATAAATATATTATAATTTTTAGTAGAAAATTCTAAAAAATTTAAAAGTTAACCAAGAGCAATATTTTGAGGCCCAATAACACCGGCCCTGTACTGACGATGGGATTTAAAATACGATAGGAACTTCACGGTCGTGGAAATTATATGTTTGTCAAATTTCATTAAAATCGGCCCGGTACCTTCAGGCGAGCTGCGGTCACAAACTCAGGTCTTACGACCGACCGAGCCAGCGAGCGAGCGAATGAGCGGCCGAGCGAGATACATACATCTGAGTATATGAGTTATATATTTTTTTGGATTTATGGCGAAAATGCAAGTACTTCTTGTTAAGATCCTTTTTCGATCCGAGCATGTTACAGACACACGACCGATCACTATAGCTCTTTTGTACATTCTGTACGGCGAGCTAAACATAATTAGGTAAACAGACTTTGAATACACAGCGTGAAGTTGGTGTATATATTGAAATATGCTTTCCACGCCAAATTTAGTTTTGCGACAAAATCTGCGTTATTAGCAAAAGTTAGCAAAACATGAGCAAAAATTATGTACTAAATTAAAATTCAATCATTTATCATGGACTGGCGTATATATTTAAATTTCGCGCTATCACTAAACTCCGTTGGGCAAAAAATTATGTATTACCAGCAAAAATATAACACATGCTCTAAATTAAAACTAATTTTATTATTATGGATACGCTTCATGAAGATGACGTATATTTAAAAATATTGTAATTATGAACACCGATTAGCAAAAAAATTTAATGTTATAGCAATAATTAGCAAAAAAAATGGGTTGTGGCCAACGTGGGACTTTCTTTTACGTAGTTTTCATTATATATATATATATATATATATATATATATATATATATATATATATATATATATATATATATATATATATATATTCCAAGCAAAATGTTAAAATACACTAATATTTACTATGAAATTGTACCAATTATCTTATTATTTTATTATGTTATCAAATATTGTTTCATCAGTATTTACCGATTATAAAAATATAATATTAGGAAATAATAATCCAACAGAAATAATATGAAAACCAAGCTCACCTTACATAAATCAATGGGTGGAAAATTATTCCAATACCAATTTGTAATGGTTTTGAAGTACTAACTATCAAAACTAACCATTACTCTACAGAAATATTCTAAAATGTCATTTATCTAATTCAGTCAATTTTGTTTTCTTGTCGAAATATTGACAGGCGCAGATGATCCAATTTACTAAGTTACATACGAATCCATGACAACGTAAACATGTTTCTCAAGATTTTCGGTAGCGGTTTTCTCGTAACTGGTACATTTTCTAATGAAACTTTTCAAACAAAAGTTGTGGGAAATATTAATATCATTCATTATGTACAAAATTATTTTTGCCGTAAGTGCGGCCGTTCTAGTAATATTGGAGATAGAACAAAAAATGCATAGAGTAAACATGCACTGCCGGTTTTAATATTCTTTTCATAGATAAAAGGTGCACAACTAGGCCATATACAAGTCTTAAGTTTGAAGTTTCATAATTTACGTTCGACAGTTTCGGCTCTAGAGCGTTCACACACACACACACACACGCCCACACATACATACGCCCACACATACACACGCCCACACATACACACGCCCACACATACACACACACACACAGACGTCACTCCGACAATAGTCACATTCGATTCAGGGAAGCTCAAAACGTGTATATCCGTTGAAATCTCGAGCTCGATATTTTTGGTGATACCTATACTTACTTATTGCTTTGTAAAAAGAAAGTAAAAATAGCACAAAATTATGATTCTAAAATAATAGTAATCTTTCTTATGGCATACGTCAATTTCACGGACCTTCGGCTTTGTCAGTGGCTTACTGAGAGAATGGATCATTTACATTAAATGTTACTTATTAATAATAAACGAAATATTATTTTAAATACAGCCTAACACACGTACTTTTAGAAATAAGTTAATATTAGTTTGGAATATCTGATGTCATTTACTATTATATAATATAACGTGTTTTAGTTGAAAAGATATATTTCTTAATATTAAAAGAGATTCGTTCATAATTAATGCATCATAAATAAAATTGAATAACGAAGTCATAAATACTAATAATGCATAATTTTCATTGTAAAATTGTTATTTAATAATTAATTTAGATGTTTTTATATTACCTTTAAATTATTTTAGCAATTAAAGCAACTATTTTCGTTGGAATGCTTGCGAAAAAATTACTCTTTAATATTTAATGTATTTATTGATATTAGATAATGAACCATTTGTTCTTATTTAAAGATTATTACACCTATCCCCCGATTTACACGGTAGATACGTTCCTGAGAAAAACGTGTAAATCGAAAATTAAAAATTTTCAAGTCAAAACCGTGTAAATCGAAAAGCTTGCAGAAAATGCATAATTTTGCTATTTAACAGTTGTGATTTATTTCAATATTTTTAGGTGTCCACCGAAATAAAAATAAAATGCATTGACAGGTTAAAATATGTAATATATTACAGAAACACTGTTTTTTTATTTATGATGTGTACACAGCGCACGTGTTCAATCACAGTAGCATTTAGTAGAGTGCGATAAAAACAAAAAAAAAACTTATTTGGAAAACCGTGTAAAAGCGAATACGTGTAAAACAAGTACCGTGTAAATCGGGGGATAGGTGTATTAGTAATATTAATATATTGGATATTAAGCATGGTTGCGATATAACACAAATATATTGTTAGGTACTGTAAATAAATTATTATTTTTTTTTTGTCGATATATAAACAATTATGTACAGAAAAAACTTTAATTCTAGTTCTTATTAATAATACCAAATACTTTTGTCACTAATTTATATATACATAATTCATGACTTATTTGGCAGTAAAGAATATAATAAGAAATATAATGTATAAGATAATTGCACCTAATGATACTTATGATAATTACAAATACAGACAATCATTCTTGAAAATAACAAAATTTATAAGTCCTGGTTGATAACATTTATAGCTCTTTGTCCATTATCAACCCTTGTGAGCAATACTAAGTATTGTATTATATAAATCTTCCAGTCTAATTAAATAATAACGCGTAATTCCTTTGTGTCAACAATATACTCTTGTATGTTTAATATCACAATTTATTTTTTTTTATAAATAATGTAAATAATTGTTGGTGGAGTACATAAAATGTATTGTATTAAACAGAATACGGAGTCACCGAATGAATTTCTATTAATTTGTATTGATTAATTGGGTTGATATTTAATTGCATTTAATTTAATTCAAGATATAATAGTACTATCAGGAATTAAGTAGTAGTCTGTTTAAATGTTGACTTTCATTAATAATGCTATTTATATGTAAAAATTCAGAACCTGTTTCAAAAGAATCTTAAAATCTTCATTTTGCCATTAACCTTTGAGTAAGTTTCATTTAGTTGAGGTCGTAGGGCCAAAGTATAAATAATATTTGTCCTTGAAGTAATTATATGAGCGTTAGTTTTTGCAATATATGCAATTTGCGGTTAATGTTGACTCCAGCATATAAACAATCGAACTCGACATGTCGCATTAACTATTGAAAGTTAAATTTGGTAATTCCAATTCTCCAACATTTTCAAAATATAACTGCAACACATAATAATACATATTTATACATTTGCCAATTACGGAATACATTTGTAATGTGTAATTTAGAAAATGATTTTCTCCCCGATATTTATCTTCTATATTTTCTAATTCCTCTATAGAAATATCATTTTCTAATTAAAAGAAATTAATTATCCACGAGCACATGGATATTAATTTTTAACTAACATGGTTAACTTACCTTCAAATGATTCCACCAATTTCCATCAAATCTCCAACAGAATGATTTTATTTCTTTATTACACATTCTAACAGGAAAAACAAAGGTTTGCACGATATAAATGAGCGCATCAAAACTTTTCCAGGCAAGTGCGTCTTAAAATATGTTACATATTATACATATTAATATTTACAATAGTACAGTAAAATTTAAGGTAATTCATTAAATATGATTTGTTAATAGTTAACGAAGCAAATATCCTCACTTCATTAGAAACAAATCCTGTATTTGGCATAAAATATATCAATATTTAATAGATAATTTGAAGTAAATATCCTCACTTTGTCAGTACCCAATGTACAATGGTACATTGCAAGCTGGCTTTAATCTAACTTTGTATAGCAATACTGTTGTCGATCTGTTATTTCGAGTTGTATCAGCTTATAGTAACAAAATGTGTTTTGTTTTGTGAATCGCTGTGCTCATAATTTAAACATCTAATGACAGACACAGAATTTGTCCAAGTACAAATGGATAATTTACATACAAAGTACATATTTATTGTTTTCGAATTCATGAATTACCTTAAGAGGAATCCCCATACCCGCTGCAAACATAGCAAAACATAGCTAAACTAGGTTTCGTCGAACCCTTAAAACTCCTTTATTACAACATTAAAATTAATGAAATTTTTATTTTTCAGATTGCCAATACTTCGTTCTAGGCTTTTCAAATTTTCGATTTTCAATTTTTTGCTTAGATTTTTTATTATATTGTTCTATATTTACCCTATTTTCAAATGTTCATAATTTTATTGAGATGACAAATTTAAAAATTCAAAACTAGACAAGCGTACAAATTATGTTTTAAAGCTTTTTTGTCTTTAAAATATATAACTTTATTTATAAGTTCGAATTACATTACATGAACTTCAACTATTAGATTAGTACAATGTTACGGCTGACTAGCGATTGCTGGTCCGTGTCTTTATTATAATTACATATGTATGTTCTTTATTATTCACATCATACTTATGTTAAGAGGGGGTGATCATGCGCCATAGCAAAGTATAACATTTACAATGTAACATAATTCCTCCCTTGCAAGACTTTGCTATATCGCATCATTTTAAGCTAAAGGATTTAATTCTATTCCTTTTTCTTCTATCTTATCACTTTTACAAAAATTTATACAAATATAGTTCTTATATTTAAGCATTATTTTACAAGTACATATTATAACAATTATAACTATTAATATGTGTATTAAATAAGAATGGTAATTCTTGTTTAACTCAAGATTCTTTATTTTAGGTAAAATAGCTATTGATTCCTTTATTTTCTCAACTTTCCTTAAATTTAATATTCCATTAACTTTATTTTCATAATTTATCTCTAAATTTTGAATTTGTATTTCTTTATATTGTTGACTAACAATTTCGAAAACATTTTTATTTATTTGACATTTTTCATTTGTTTTCATTTTAAAAATTCCTCGAATTTCTTTATATATATTTTTATTTAAACAGTTAATTTGTATTTGTTGAGTATTAGGACTAATGATTATTACATCATTTGTGTTTCTAATTTGTTCAATATTGTTTTCCATATTTATGTAATGGTACAAACAATTATCATCCTTTTTCTCATTTATTAAATTCAAGATACATTTACTTATTTCAAAATATTGTGTAACACACATATATTTATTCTCTACAGATATACAATTATTAGTTATATAATTTTCTTTTCCATTTTTAAAGAACAAGTTTTGGTTTTCATTTATCGTTATTAATTTGAGTTCTTCATTATATGTAGGAATAGGGCTAAATTGGAATAATGGATTGGATTGTTTTGAGAAATTCGGTATCGTAATTAAGAAATGAATCTGTTTATTTTCGAATTTACAATGAGTTTTAATGAGTTCATTAAAGTTCCATATATCTTTATTTTGGGTGATTTTTTTCAAATTATCATATGTAATAATGCTAGGGTATATCTTATGTAATGAGCAAAATGTTAAGCTTACTTCTATTTGTTTACAAAATTCATTATGGTTTTTAATTATTAATACTTATTCTAGTATTTGATTATTTACTCCCATCATACTCTGCCAATCTTGTCTTTTATTTAATTCTTTTATTATCATCAATATTCTTTCTTGAAGATGTCCTTCATTATGTTATATATTTTCTAATTGTTGATTAAACTGCTTAGAAATATTAGTTGACATTTTCAAATTTAGTTCGTTTTGTTTTTGTAGCGTTATTTCAGTACTCTACATTTGTTCAAAAAGTATTATATTTCTCATCATCGTTTGAATCTAAATTTCCAGTAATTGGTTTTATTACGGATCCGAGTCCGTAAATTAAACCTCGTTTAGATCTTTTATTATTTCTAGTAAATAATTTCGTAACTTGATCATTCAAATCAGCATAATTATATTTTAATATATTTAATATATTTTGGAAGAAATATTCTTTATTTTGTAACTGCTTTAGCATTTTAGTAAAAGTTTCTTTAACCTTAATAAACTCTGTTTCTATTTGGGATATGTTATAATTATAATATATTAATTGCTGAGACTCTTTTATTTGGCATTCGCCTAATTCGATTAAATGGAATCCATTATTTTTAGAAATGTCTTTTAATAATTGCAATGGGTTATCATTTTCTTTAAATCTACTTAATTTTTCATGCATAATTCTAGTTTTTGTTAATCCATTAACTATATTAATGTTATCCCGATGTTCATTTAGTGTTTGGTCCAGTGTAATGTTTTGTTTAAAATATTTATTTTGATCCGGACCGAATAGTATCTCGTTGGGTGTTAGTTTGGTTGTGTTATGTTTTGTATTATTGTAAGCTATTAATGCTAATTCTACTTTTTATTTAAATCTTGATCTTTTATTCGCTCTTTTTGATTAATCATCCGTTATGACTCTATTATTGTCGAATGGAATCTCTCATTTGCGTTACTCTTTGGGTTATTCACACAAATAAAATGGACATTAATTCCATATCATTTCAGTACATCTTGTAATAATGAATTTTTAAATTCTCCTCCGCTATCTGTTATTATCTGATCTGGTATCCTATAGGTTTGAAGATATTTTATTAATATATCACATATCGTTTTGGCTGTTTTATTCATAAGAAAATATATTTGTGCATGTTTAGAGAATTGGTCCATAATAGTTAAGAAGTATTTACCCTCTAATGTTAACAAATCTAAATTTATTACTTTGAAAGGTTTTTCAGGGGTTGGAGTGATATTGTCTATTGCAGGTATTGGTTTTCTGTTATATTTATTTAACTTACATAACTCCAGGAACCAACCAACAGAATAATAATAAGTAGAAATGTAAAATTTTTAGAATTAAAGAATGAAAATACGGAACCAATTAAAGTTGACGATAAACAAGAAGTTATTGTTACAATATCAAACAAAATAAAAGAAAATGAAACAGACGGGCAAACTCAAAAAGATATATGTGAAACATTTGAAACTGAACAAGCAGCTAGATCTGATATAACACTACAACTTGAAAATTATAATGATCCTAGATATTTCGAAGAAGAAATGAACATGGCAGATTCGAAAAGTTGGTTAAAAGCAATGGAAGAAGAAATACATGCGATGGAAAAATGCAATACTTGGGATTTAGTTGAACTACCTGATAATCGTAGAGTAGTTGATTGTAAATGGATTTATAAGTTAAAAATGGATCCAACAAATAATTCTATACGTTATCGAGCAAGACTTTTAGCAAGAGGGTTTTCACAAAAATATGGAGAAGACTATGATGAAGTTTTTGCACCAGTAGTAAAGCAAACAACAATACGAACACTGCTAACTATTTGTGGAATGAAGAAGATGAAAGTAAAACATCTTGACATAAAGACAGCATTCTTAAATGGTGATCTTAAGAGGATGAGCAACCCGTCTTGCATGCACGTGAGGGACGGGTCGGGTGTTAGGGCAGTATAGCACGTGTAGCTTGTTGGGCGGTGCTAATTGTGTGACGTTGTGGGTCACTCAACGGAGTGGGAGCACAAAGTACACTCAGAATTAAATTGACTCTCCGTATGCTTCGTATCTGATTTTTACACAACTATGCATTATTATTCTACATATACAAATAACGATATCGTTCTAAAATATATAAACAAGAATGCTCATACAATATATTATAACTATTGGAACGTTTTTTTTTTCAGTTTCAGAAAAATGAATTATATATTCAATATTGAAAAATACGTTTATTATTTTAAAAAAAAAACACATATTTTAATAATAGAATTATATTTACAACAAATAATATTTTTTATATATTATAAGAATAACAACAGAATAGATATGTATATGAATGATAATTGGTCTACCATTTCACTACGAAATTTGTGGCCGCACATCATCTCTGAATGTATGGGGCCGTTTTTAGCCATTTGAGATACAGGAAGATCTGAAGATCCCGGAGCGATTTAAACCAAAGATGGTATTCACATATTCTTTGGCATCCCATTTGAATTCGACCGTAGTCAAAATCCTATCGCCCGTATTTTCCCGGAGTTATAGGACCCCAATATTTAGGTTTAAATATTCAAAAATTTACGATGTTTTTCTTATATGGAAATTTTAAAATAATTTTCGATTAACAGTTTTTTTATTTTCTTTTTCTCGCATTGCTGCAATTATGTAATCAGGATCCCTTATATGTCCGTTACGTGGTATTCGTGGATCTACTAACTCAGGTAGAAGGCAATATGTATAAAATTTAACTAATTTTTCTTCCATGTGCTTCAACCAGAACATGTCATCCCATTTTTTATGTAAAACTAACTTGCTGCTAACAGAGCTAGATACAAAGTGAACTCATAATTTTATAAAATTGAAATAGAACATTGTAGTAATTGTTGCGATTTAAAATAATATTTACTTGTGTTGACGAATGTGAGTCATGCTCTTATGCATGGATTCTAAGCACCCTGCTATTACAAATAAACAAAAAAATATAAACAGTTTTGGGCATTATCATTAGTAAAAATATATGATAATATAATAAATATAGGTACCATAGGCACCAATATCTTCGGCTCGCTGTATAAATTATTTGGAAGAATATATATTAATTCCTTGAGCTCAATTTTTTTTGCGGCATGCATATATGAGGGGTGGCTTTAAGAAATATCTTCTCTAATTTATTTTTGGTCACTTTCACGTTAAGCGGAATTGCCGAATAATATTTCAGATTTAAGTAATTTTTCTAATTTTGTCTTTTTAATGGTAGTGGGTAATCCTAGAAAAATAAGAATGGCAAATTTGAATTCTTTGAGCTCAAATTTGTATACATAGATGTGCGGCATGCATATATGAGGGGTAATTTTTTAAGGGATGAACCTACCCCTCTAAAATATTTTTTTGGTCACTTTCACGTTAAGCGGAATTGCCGAATATTATTTCAGAATTAAGAAGTTTTTCTAATTTTGTCCTTTTAAGGGTAGAGGGTAATCCTAAGAAGTTAAGAATGGCAAATTTGAATTCCTTGAGCTCAAATTTGTATACATAGATGTGCGGCATGCATATATGAGGGGTAAGTTTTTAAGGGATGAACCTACCCCCTCTAAAATATTTCTTTGGTCACTTTCACGTTAAGCAGAATTGCCGAATATTATTTCAGATTTAAGAAGTTTTTCTAATTTTGTCCTTTTAAGGGTAGAGGGTAATCCTAGGAAGTTAAGAATGGCAAATTTGAATTCCTTGAGCTCAAATTTGTATACATAGATGTGCGGCATGCATATATGAGGGGTAATTTTTTAAGGGATGAACCTACCCCCTCTAAAATATTTCTTTGGTCACTTTCACGTTAAGCAGAATTGCCGAATATTATTTCAGATTTAAGAAGTTTTTCTAATTTTGTCCTTTTAAGGGTAGAGGGTAATCCAAGGAAGATAACAATGGCAAATTTGAATTCCTTGAGCTCAAATTTGTATACATAGATGTGCGGCATGCATATATGAGGGGCAATTTTTTAAGGGATAAACCTACCCCATCTTAAATATTTCCTAGGTCACTTTCACTTTAAGCGGAATTGCCGAATATTATTTCAGATTTAAGAAATTCTTCTAATTTTGTCCTTTTAAGGGTAGAGGGTAATACTAGCAAATTAAGAATGGCCAATTTGAATTCCTTGCGCTCAAGAGTTCCTTGTATCTGATTCAATATATATATAGATTGTCGAACTCAATTTTTAAGGGTTGAACCAAGGGTAGTTCACTCTGAATTTTAATAAATATATATATAATTAATTCAGGGGCGAGGATTTTATAATGAACTACCCTCTAAATTCAACCTATAAAAAATTAGTGTAACACATTATTGAATAAGACCCTAGAAATTCAAATGTACCACCTTATATAATTCTCGATTGTATAATATTTTATTAGAACAAAATACTACATGCTGTCTATGAAATATATTTCATCGTATAAATACTTTTGAAAATATTGTACTGGGCGGTGCCAATTCACTTCTAGCAATATAGTTAATTTTATAAACGATAGAGGCGCCCTGCAACAGTCACACATTTTAGAGAAATAACACGAAAAAGTACTTTTTCTGCGCCTTCACAGGGAGTTCGTTTTAAATAGAAAAAAATTGAAATTTTCAATGATGTGAAATGAAATAACAAACTTTGAAATGATCGGATTAGATTTTTGAATTTGGCTTACATATATCTGTAAGAATTGTTTAAAAATTGGACATATTTATACATTTTTATTTAAAAAGTGGAACCAAAATTGAAAATTTTAATCCGATCATTTCAGAGTTTCATTCATTCCAAACGTAGAACATTTTTTCAAAATTCGATACTAACAAAAATAAGGGCTGTGTGAAGGCGCAGAAAAACGTCGTTTTTCACATGGGTTTCTCATCGTCTTAAGGAAATAGTATGATGGAATATTTTAGGTGATGAAATATTTCTATCTTAATATATAACACGTTTTTATATTCACACAGTATATTTTTATTATTATATTACATGGCAGTAGTTAGAGTAACAACAAAACAAATCACATATTTCGTTTTTACCAGGCGTGAAACACGTGTTCTTTGATACGAGTAAAAACAGTGCTAAAAACAGTGATAAACCACCAGTGCGACTACCCAAATGATGCATACAACAAAACAAGGTAGAGCTCAAAATATACCCAATAATCAAAACCCCCGTCCTAACACTACAACCCCCTACTAATAAAAAAAACAAAAACCTAAAAATAAAGATTAAAATCATACTCACAACGACATCTATTAAACAAAAGAATAACAGCTTCCCAAAACAATACAAATCAACTAGTGGACACCTCTGACTACAGAGGCGAACCACCCAAACATGCACCAACAAATCCAAACAACATCAACCGCTATTAGCGACATGAATAACAAACAAAATAATACACAAACATACGCAAAAGCAGCACAGACAAGCATAGACAAATTCCCAAAAAAAGAACAAGCCATTGTTCTAGCATCCATAGACGGAATCAAAATCCGCGAATACATCTTGGCTATAGGTAACATAATAGGACCAAAAGGAATAATATTCGCGTCAAGAATCTCAAATAATAGGGTTTGTATATATCTAGAAAACGAAAAACTAGCGGAAGATATTACAAAAAAGCATAAAAAGATACAGGTACAGAATCAAGAAGTCGAAATGCGCCGACTCATAACCCCTGCGAAAAGGATAATTTTATCAAACGTAAGCCCATCAATTCCCCACAGTATAATCGAAGAAAAATTAAAAGAATTAGGAATAAAATCAGTTTCAGCCCTAAGCTTTCTTCGAGTAGGCATGCAGGAGACAGAATATTCCCACATCCTAAGCTTCCGCAGGCAAATATGTATATCTCCACATGATAAAACTACCATCCCAGAATCCTTGACAGTAACACATGACGAAACAACACACAGAATATTCTTAACAGATGAAACCATGACCTGCTTTATATGCAAAAAGTCCGGTCACAACGCAAACCAATGTGATACCGACCCTAATAAAATAGCACAAATATTCCCAGTACCAAATTCTAAGCGCACAGCTTCACAAATTACCTCCGACTCAGAAAATACACAGAGAAACAATATATCAAAAATCCACACAGCGGAATTAAACGAATCCCCAAAAACAGGCACTATCAACAATACAAATGTTAAGCAGACTACAAAAAAACACCGATCAGAAAGCCCCAATGAAGAACTGCCACTGGAAACACAATTAGAACCGTTAAAAGAAGAAATGAAAATAAATAAAAACAAATATAGTTTTACATATGAGGAGCTGATAGACTTTATAGAAAACACATATGGAAACCCTGAACAATTAAATATAGCCAGAGACTATACAGACAACATTCCAGTATTCCTGAGTAACCTTAATGAACTATACCCTTTTTTGAAACACCGATCTATGAAGGCTAGATTCACAAGAATTACAACTAAAATAAAAAGACAACTAAAAACAGAACTAAACGACGCAGTACATTCCAGCCAGGAATCAATAATATCAGACTAAATAACATATAACAATAAAACAATGACTATCATGCAGTGGAACTGTAATGGACTATACGCGCACTTAGGTGAACTGCAAAAAATAATTTACGACAATAAACCATCATACATATGTATACAAGAAACTAGATTAAAAGAAACACAAAATTTCAAAATAACTGACTTCACGACCTACAGAAAAGACAGAGACAACAACATAAATGCAAGTGGAGGAGTCGCTATCATGGTAAACAACCAAAACCACGCCAATGAAATCACTCTAAATACGGAACTAGAGGCCATTGCCATAACCACCTACATACCAAAAAAAATAACAATATGTTGTTTATACATACCACCAAACCACAACACCAAAGAAGAAGATATAAAACTTCTTCTAAATCAATTACCATCACCATACATCCTACTCGGAGATCTAAATGGACACAACAACTTATGGGGATCGAAAAACACGAACAGCAGAGGAAAAATAATAGAAAAAATTATAAACGATAGAGATCTGGTAATACTAAATGACGGAGAGCCCACACACTATTGCTCAAGAAGTGGAAACTTCACCACAATTGACATAACGCTATGTGAACCAACCCTAACTACCAGCCTAACATGGGAAACTCTTCCATGCCTGTTTGGTAGCGACCACTTCCCAATTAAAATTTCACTACCAACACCACATAACCAGAAAAGTCATGACATACACAAGAAATGGAAGCTCAAAACAGCAAACTGGGCCCTTTTCACCAAACTAGCAGCCCAAACGAAAAATACAATACCAGTAAACCAAAGTATCGATACCATTGTAGGCAAGTTTACAGAACATATAATACAAGCGGCAAATAAATCAATAGGAATAAGTACCATAAATAGAATTAAAATAATACCATGGTGGAACAGAAATTGTGAAACGGCTATAAAAAACAACAAGAAAGCGCTATATAAATACAGAAAACAGAGATCAATTGAAAACTGGATAGAACTAAAGCGAAATAATGCCATATTAAGACGAACTGTCTTACAAAGCAAAAAGGACTCATGGCAAACATTTGTTTCAACAATAACACCATACACACCACCCCAAAAATTCTGGGAAAAGATTAAAAAAATACAAGGAAACCGAGAGTCAGGAAAAATACCCGTACTGATCCAGAACAACACAACAATAACCGGACCCCAAGAAATAACGGAAACTCTGGCAAATACCTTCGAATTAACTTCCAAAGACACACATTACTCGCAACAGTTCATTGCACATAAAATACAAAAAGAAACAGAAAACATAGAAATTACCACAGACTCAGAAACCCCTATTAACCAAACATTCTCATTCCAAGAGCTCTCCAAAGCACTAAATGAAATTCATGGTAAAAGTAGTCCTGGACCAGACAGTATCCCATATGAGATATTAAAAAATTTACCAGTAGAGGCACTTGAATACCTACTTAAAATATATAACCATATCTGGTGCACCAACCCATTGTAGCTGTCTGGTAGACTGGCTAGGAGCGCTGCAATTTCGTCTCCGGGTTCCAATTTGATGTTGGCCGTTCTTAGCTGACTGGCCATATTCTGCATTGCTGTGATGTGGTCTCGCATGTTGCCAGACTCAAATCTCATCGTCCAGTACTTCCGCCGCAGGTACACCTTGCTACTGAGTGTGTCCCGTTCGTAGACCTTTCGTAGCACATCCCAGGCCTCCGCTGCCACGTCCAACTCGCGAATGTGAACTAGCTGGTCCTCGTCGACTGACAGCATGATTCGTGACATTGCGACAGTGTTCATTTCCGTCCACGCCTCAGTAACTACTTCCGGTTTAACTTTAATAATTGCATCCCAGGCTTTTTCTTTCATTAAAGCCCATTTGATTGTGGCTTTCCAATTCGCATAATTCTTCGAATTTAAAAACAGTAACTTACGCTTTCTGTCCTCGGCCATGTTTGCTCTGTAACTTTAATAATAACTAATATATATATCATTCGCGCCTGGGCCCATAACCTGATGGAATATTTTAGGTGATGAAATATTTCTATCTTAATATATAACACGTTTTTATATTCACACAGTATATTTTTATTATTATATTACATGACAGTAGTTAGAGTAACAACAAAACAAATCAATAACAACATTCATATAAGGTAATTTCAACCAACTTAATAATAAAGAAAAGCAAAAAATACACTCTAGCTTTGTATACTCCAACATAGTATATATGAGACAACTAAAAGGATTCGAAGATAAGAATAAACCAAATCACGTATGGAAATTAAAGAATAGTATATATGGACTAAAGCAAGCCGCAAGAACATGGAATGAAAAAATAGATCATGTATTAATTACTAATGGATTTAGAAAGGGCGAAGCAGATTGTTGTTTATACGTCAAGAAAGTAGTAGAAGACTATGTATATATTTTATTATATGTTTATGATATAATTGTTGCTGCCAACGACAATGAACAGATAAACGAAGTTAATAATATGTTAAATCAGCATTTTGAATCAAAGATGCTTGGTGATTTAAAATACTACCTTGGGATTGAAGTTGACAGAACAGATGGTGGCATATTCTTAATTCATCAAACAAAGTATATAGAAAAATTGATAAATACATTTAAGTTAAATGAAAATGGAAATATCAAAAATTCCATTAGATCCTGGGTATTTTAAAAATCCGGAAATAAATGCAAAAATAATGGATAACAATGATTTATATCGAAAAGCTATCGGAGCATTGTTATACTTATCAGTTAATACAAGACCAGATATAGCAGCAAGTATCTCAATATTAAGTCGAAAAGTGAGTAACCCAAGTGAAAGAGATTGGAATGAAGTAAAAAGAGTTATGAAATATTTAAAAGCTACAACAGAACAAAAGTTACAATTGGGTGATAAAATGGATGAAGGTAAACTAATTGGATACGCAGATGCTGATTGGGCTGGTGACAATAAAGACAGAAAATCAACTAGTGGACACATAATTAAACTACATGGAAGTGCTATATCATGGACTAGCAAGAAACAAACTAGTGTATCCTTGAGTTCAACTGAAGCGGAATATATATCACTTTGTAAAGCTTGTCAAGAATTGCAATGGATTCGAAAATTATTAAAAGATCTTGAAGAAAATTGCAACGAATAATAAAAATGTTCGAAGACAATCAGAATACAATAAAAATGTTGGACAGCGAAGGAGTTAAAACTAGATCAAAACACAAAGAAGTAAAATATCCCTTTACGAAAGATTTAAAACAGACTGGTGACATAAAATTCGAATATTGTCCATCTAATGAAATGCAAGCAGACATTTTAACGAAACCATTGACGTTCATAAAAATCAAAAGATTGAGAGAAATGATAGGACTGAAAGGCGCTAATACCTAAATCCAGAAAGGGTATTGAACAACGATTCAAGTATTCGTATTTAGTACGCATAGCAACAGTCATTGTATGAAAATAAACATAAAAACATAAATGTCATAAAAATAATATTACTATAAAATATATTTATAATTGCAGTATTAAATAGTTATTAATTGTGCTAATATAGTTTGTGTGTTCTCTTCTTTGATTATAATTTAAATCCAAACTCGAACAGTATGAACTTGTGAAAGTTTACTTGGTCTTAATTTTATTTAAATAGAATTTAAATTTAAATTCGCTATTTCTAATTCAAGATTTTGTTCTTGAGAATCGTCTAATTTTGATGAGTTATCACTCATTAATTAATTAATAATTATAAAATGAGTGTTTACAAGAGTAGTTGTTTAGTGAATATTACTTACTGTAATATGGCTAACAATACTGTGAGTTTGACGGACATTTCCGGAATCTAGTAGTCGTTTATGTTGTAGCTCTGCGGATGACTGTTGTTTTCGACGACGTGAACTGGTACCGAACAGGAAGTGCTCTTCCTGTTGATGAGGACGTGATCTGGTTACCGAAACAGCAAGTTGTCGATTTGGTGTAGTCTTCTTTTAGAGATGGGTCGTGGTTAGACCCTGATGGACTTAGGTTGAAGCCGGTTTTGAAGTTCTTGTAGATTTTGTAAAGTTGAAATAAGACTTTTGAAAAAGTGCCACAATGAAATTTTTGTTTTGTTAATTTCTTTGTGTTTTGAATGTCCTGCCGACTGCGCCAATTATGTTATAAAGCTTTTTTGTCTTTAAAATATATAACTTTGGATTGACAAAATGAAAAAATCTTGTAGAGATAAAATATCTTAGAATTTTTAGTAGAATTTTTATGTGTATTAATTATTTTTATAAGGGCAGTATTAAGGGGGGCTCTATAACTCGGGAAGTATACGGGCGATTGGATTTATACTGCGAGTGGATTCAAATGGGATGCCAATTAATATGTGTACCAAATTTAGATTATACTGATAAAAAAATAATTAGTGTATATTTTAAAATTCAAAATTATAATATTAAATAATTATATTCGGGCTTTGGGTTAACAAAATGAAAAAATCTTGTAGATAAAAAATATCTTAGAATTTATAGTAGAATATTTAAGTGTTTCAATTATTTTTATAAGGGCAGTATTAAGGGGGGCTTTAAATGTTGGGGCCCTATAACTCGGGAAGTATACGGGCGATTGGATTTAAACTGCGAGCGGATTCAAATGGGATGCCAAATAATATGTGTACCAAATTTGGAGTGAATCGCTCCGGTACCTTCAGAGGTGTAGAGGGCACAAATTTGGTCTCACGAGCGACCGAGCGAGCGAGCGACGACTAACATCCAAGTATATAAGATATATACATTTTTGGATTCAGGGCGAACACTTTTTCGAGCTTCATAATTCTGAAACACGCTCTCTCCAACATTTTATGTTTTCCCATGCAGGCGTTTGACAGTTCCGATCAATTCGAGGACCAATCAACGGGCGTCTTCGGTCACGTGATATTTTTGAAAATTAACATGATTTTCAATAATTATTTATAATTAATATAAGGCTTTAAATAAAATTGTCTGTTGAATAAATGAAAATAATATCTCTTGCACGGGAAACCCCTATTGTGTTGTTATATTATATGCTGTATTGTTAGCAGTGTCAATGAATCAATAACATTATCATTTTATCTCTTTAAAAATCAGGTTTATAAATTTACTTAAGCTTCTATTTTGTAATTGAATCGATTATTCAAAACATATATATTACATGACAGCAACCCTTCTGGTCAGAAATCTAAAAATATTTCCCGACTGATCAGATGCATTATACAAACGCGAAGGAATTCATCTGACTGCATTTACTAACATCTACAATGCGATCTGATCGGTCTAAACTAGTTTTCGTAAATGCTGTTTTTGCAATACAAAATATGTTTATATTTATGTTTTGATCGGTTATTTCATCACAAATTCTAAACAGAATATCACAATTATTAAAATAAAAAAAAAATGGGTTGTGACCAACGCGGGACTTTCTTTTCCGTAGTTTTTATCAATATTTATTGATTATAAAAATATATTAGGAAATAATAATCCAACAGAAACAATATGAAAACCAAGCTTACCTTATATAAATAATGCGTTGATATTTATACCTATACCAATTTGTAATGGTTTTGAAGTACTAACTATCAAAACTAACCAATTCTTTACAGAAATATTCTGAAATGTCAGTTATCTAATTCAGACCATTTTGTTTTCTTGTCGAAATATTGACAGGCGCAGATGATCCGATTAATTAAGTTACATTCAAATCCATGACAACGTAAACAAGATTCTTAAAATTTTCGGTAGCGGTTTTCTCGTAACTGGTACATTTATTGAAGAAACTTTTCAAACAAAAGTTGTGCGAAATATTAATATCTTTCATTATGAACAAAACTATTTTTGCCGTAAGTGCAGCCGTTCTAGTGATATTGGATAACAAAAAATGCATAGAGTAAACATGCACTGCCGGTTTGCATATTCTTTTCAAAAATAAAAGGTGCACAACTAGACCATATACAAGTCTTAAGTTTGAAGTCTCATAATTTTACATTGGACAGTTTCGGTTATAGAGCGTTCACATACACACACGCACACACACACACACACACACACGCAGACGTCACTCCGAAAATAGTCACATTCGATTCAGGGAAACTCAAAACGTGTATATCCATTGAAATCTCGAGTTCGATTGTTTTGGTGATCCCTATACTTACTTAGTACTCTGTAAAAGAAAGTAAAAATTGAAGTACAAAGTGCCCTATCGAAAACCGTGCTATAATAACTGCAAAATGTGTTATTTCATGTAGGTGCAAGGCAAACCATATGTGTTGGTATTATAGTCTAATTGAAACGATATATGATGATGAATAATGCAAAAACTAACTTGAAATTAATTTACAAGTCAGAAGTCATACACAGCTTGCCTACTTCAATATCGTTTTAAATAATGCATTACGCACATGTTGGAGAAGTTTTTTTTGCAACATGAGACATTTAGACTCAAATTTTCGAATAAATAACAATTGCAAATACATATATACAGGTTTTTATTGTAATCGCATGGTAGCTAAACAAATAAATTTTATAATAGTCAATCACTTATATGTTGTACTTCCAAAATTAGATAGGTACTATGACCCGAATTAAGCAATATATACCACCATTACTTGGATAAGTTTTGGTGTTTGACTAATTTAATTATATTATTATAAATTATTGGATTCAAAGGTAGTATTATCATGTCCTTGAATGCTATCACCATTTTTCACAGTATTCGTAAGTGGTTGAGATTGTTTTGCCCACGGTTGCAACTCTCCAGATGCGAAGCACCCATATATTATACATCCAACAAAATAGATACCACCTGTTATGTAGAACACGATTTTCCATTCGTCTATGGTCTGAAAAGAAGTTGAGATATAGAGAAGAAATGCATCAAATACTGCGCGTTGTCCCTGGAAATATATTCACAGCTGCTAACAAAATATGTTTTGAATGGTTATATTTCGTTCTCAAAACCATTGATTGACAGAATAGCCAATCAAAATATATTAAGTCGAAAACAGCAAACATTTTACAGTGACAATGATTCATGAAGAATTAGTTTAATGGTTCAATTGAGTAACAATACATTTATTGACATTTATTGCTTATCGTTTCATACTGCCAAAAATTTGGTTAAGTTATGCGAAAGAATCGCAAATAAAGTAGACAGCTGACATACGTATATAACCAATTAGCACAATTTCAGCGTTAAATTGAAAGTGTAGTTGAAATTACGGCGTTTTAATAAAAACGGGATTTATTGACGCACAACAACAACTGCAAGCTATATTATCTCTGGCGAAATAGTTAAGATTCTGCAAATAATGCAGTCAAATTTTCATATTTCGAACTTCCATAAGTCGAATTTTTGCGGGTGAGATTTGTAAATTATATACTTTCTTACATATAAAATTACTTCTATACATCGAACTTCCATATATCTATCTTTTGTATCTTGAAGTACATATAAACATACTTAACTGTACACAAAATGATTTGTAATATGCTTGTCACATTTTTCATGATTTTTACGGATGGGATTTATAAATTCTGTATACAGTGGTACCTCGGGTGACGAACAAATCGGCCCACGAACACAATTTCCGAACAAATTTGGACTCGACCAGTGTACAATGCCTCGGCGCACGATCGCACAAACATGGCTTTGACGCCGCGATTATTCAGCATTGCTGCATTAATTGTACTCAGGTATAGAGGTATGCGCTTTGTGAACATAGTTTGTCGTTGCGTTCATTGTGATACAAATAACTATGTAATGCCCCAATTTCGGAAAATTATACAACAAAGAAAATTGTTTCGGGTCGCGAACATTTCAGCTCGCGAACAGAAGAACGAATTAAGTTCGTGACCCGAGGCACCACTGTATCATTATATATAAAATTATGTTTCTTTATCGTTACTTTTGGGGTTCGATTTATGGAACTGTGACTGTAGATATTATTTGAAATGAAACGCCGTTTGTGTTTGTTTATATCACAATGCTACACCGTAACTTTAAAATGTTGAATTTGTGATATTTCTCACATTTTTAATCATTTGTTTGTGTAGTATTTCTAGTAAATTCATACTTACTGGAGTAGTAACTATATAACCGGTCAGAATTGGACTTAACATCCCTGGTAGAGTAGCAAAAACATTGCTTAATCCCATAAGCACGCTAGCATGTTGCGGAGCAATATCTAAATGATTAACACTAGAACAAAATTAAACAATAATTAATTCATCAATTTAGTGAATAGAACAAAAATACCTAAATCCGCACCAGGCAAAGGCACCAAGTCCTACAGCAAAAGTCAAGCAAACCATACTACCAGCAGGTGACAATAAATACGCTGCTCCTAACATGAACACTGTTTGGGCGACAAAAGCTACACAATTAAATATTTTTCTAACTTGCGTCGTAGTTAAATATTTCTTAACTAGTATCCAATCAGCAAAATGCCCGCAAAACTGACACATTATTGCCATGGCTAAATATGGAACCGCAGACATGAAACCTGATGTAGCCAAATCAAATCCCAACGAATCTTTTAAAAAAGTAGGTAACTGGGTGAGAAGCGTATAGAATCCCCAGTTTTCACTAAAATTGGAAGCTATAATTGCCCAGACAGGCGCTGAAGTTAAAATACTCTTCCACGGGTGTTTAATATTTTTATTTATATCTGCAAAATCACCTAGCGATTCTTTAATATATATTTGTTCAGATTTTGTGATATGTGGATCCGTATCGGGGGATTCTTTTACGATAATTACCCAAAATACCCACCAAATCAAACCAATAACGCCTGAAACGATAATATTAACAGAAAAATTCAGCTTTACTGGAATAGAAAAACTTACCGAAAATATAAAATATGCTTTCCCAACCGATATGCGATGCAAGTAAGCCGCACACTGACATGGAGACAACTGTACCAAAGTAGCTTCCAGAAAAAGCAAAGGTTGCTAGACGAGTTCTTTCCAATGGAGGAGCCCATCTAGCCCAAATTGCATGCATACAAGGGTAAGTGACACCCTATTTAAGAAAATCAAGTTTACAATAAAATATAATATATAATACAAAAATGACGTTCACAACGCTTAAATTCTAAGCTATGCTAACACACACTCATGACGGATTGCGCAGAAGTTCTTATCTTGTGGAAGGAATTCGATGTTTTCTAAAATAAATTTGTGAAGTGAATTTAAGTTAATATTGCTATTAAATATTCACATTATACTTAAAATAATTATTTTTTGCAGGATATATATTATTGTAGTATTAGAATTATATTTAAATAATGATAGTAGCGTTTAAATAAAAAAAATTGTTATTAATTTGCCACACTGTCGAAATATACTGTCTTAATTCAGGTATGACAGTACAATCTCTGAAATAAGTTATTATTATAAATAATAATTCATTTGGTTTTAGCTTATATCGTCTTCACAATAGGGATTTTCATTGAAAGATAAAGTACCATACATACAGCGATTCAATTGTTTATTTAAATTTTTGAGAAATAAATTAAAAAATGAATAAAATTGTTAAATATTTTTAACTAACCTCAAATATTCCCTCAATAACTCGCACAGCAAGTAATAAATGCACACTAGATTTCGCTAAAAATGGGGTAATTAGGGTGAGGAATGCTGTTGCTGCAACACCAATTCCGAAAACTTTGTTACCACCAATTCTTGCGGCCAGCCATCCTCCAGGTAGTTGTGTTAAAATGTAACCATAAAAGAACGAACTTAACAACCAGCCTTGCGTTTCAGAGTCCCAATCGAATTCTCTTTCCTAGTATTTAATAGATGCATATTATTTGCAATTTCATAATTAGCTAATTACTCATAATTGCATTAGGAATTTTACAATACTGTGCATTAAAATCCGCATATATTCTACGGCAATTTTAATATCGGTTTTATATATTTATTTGCTATGATAGACAAATTAATCCTTGCTAAACATTATATTTCGTATCCATTTGAATATAACAGCAAACTTATTATTAACCCGTAACCACTGAGGTGGAGTCTCTCAGACTCCGCGCCACTTTTAGCTCTCACCCCCACCCTCAATTTTAATCCCACTATTCCACCGCCACTTGTACCTTCTGATCTAGGGTCAGTCTTGCCGTGCACCAAAGGAAAGAGGTACTCTGCAACCGCACAGATTTTTATTAGCAGTAGAAGTGGATCAGGGGTCACGCAGACTCCACCTCAGTAAGAACGCAACTTTATTATTATTTTCAGTCCTCCTAAAAAAGATAAATTTTTAGGATAAAAACTGAACAAAAATGAATCCCAAGCCTGGGACTTCCCGACAAACAATCAATGCCCTCGATAATTACTTTGAAGACATTGCGCTCGGATGGTTTGATGAACTGGACAGCGATCTAAGTAGAATTGGAGACGATTTAGCCGAAGAAATTGCACACAGTAATCACAACACAGATTCGGAGGAATCAGCAGGCAGCGAAGTAAGAAATTCGAATGAGGATGAGGATGTTGAAGGTGAAAATTCGAGAAAAGACGCTGGAGGAAGTCAAATAACTGGAAGGCCATCTGGCAGTAGTGAACAAGAAAGTAGCGAAGAAGAACAACCGGTGGTAAAAAGATATGCATACGGAAAGTACAGGATGAAGTGGGCACTGACAGCACCAGCGAGAAATGTAAGAACGCCCCAGCACAATATCTTGAAGCTTCCAACATTACGCGGTGCTGCTCGCTTGGTGGAGTCTGCAACTCCAGAGGAAATCTGGAACACAATGTTTGATGATCAAATGATCGCGACGGTCGTTCAATGGACAAATATTAAAATGCGAAAAGAAGCCGCATCATATAAAGATGAAAAGAGAAATGAATTGCGGGACACTGATGCAATTGAAATAAAAGCGTTCATTGGTCTTTTGTATTATACAGCTGTCTTCCAGTCCAATCATGAAGATTCCTCGCTGCTGTTTGCAACAGATGGCAGTGGAAGAGATATCTTTCGAGCAGTCATGAGTAAAGAAAGGTTCAACATGCTACTCATACATTTCAGATTCGACAACCCCGACGATCGGAATGAAAGAAAGAAAACTAATCCAACGGCAGCAGTGAGTGAGATATTCAACAATTTTATAAGAAACGCACAATCTATGTACTCAATCGGTGCAAATGCATGCATAGACGAGATGTTGGTGGGTTTCAGGGGGCGGTGCCACTTCAAAATGTACATGCCGAATAAACCGGTCAAGTATGGTCTAAAGATAATGATGCTGACCGATGCTAGAACTGGATATGCATACAATGCTTATCTTTATGCTGGAAAAGGAAGCCTTCGACAGATTTGCAAAAAAAGAACTGGAATGTACCCACTCAATCAGTAATGCGTTTGACACAGCCAATTTACGGGTCCAACCGCAACGTAACAGCTGACAATTGGTTTTCATCGTTCCAGGTAGTTGACGAATTGAAGAAACAAAACCTGACATACGTTGGTACATTGAAGAAAAATAAAAGGGATGTGTCTTTGAAGTTCTTGGGGAAGAAAAGAGAAGAACGTACAAGCATGTACGGGTTCACCAAAGATGTGACTTTATTGTCGTATGTTCCCAAGAAAGGAAAGGTTGTTATTGATATCGTCCATGCACCACTCCACGTCTGATGATGCTGAAACTGGAAAACCGGAAATTATAGCTTACTACAATACCACGAAAGGCGAGGTGGATTCCTTGGACGAAAAGTGTGCGACTTATGGAACAAGTCGCCGAACGAGAAGATGGCCCATGTCCATATTTTTCAGGATCTTAGATATGTCAGCGGTAAATGCTTATATTTTACACGGTTGCTACAAAAAAAAACCAAGTCTTTTTACGAAATGAATTCATGAAAAATTTGGCACTGTCTCTCGTTAAACCCTACATGGAAATCAGGTTTAGAAATCCCAGGATACAAAAAGAGGTGAAAATGCTTATCAGTCGAATACTGGGCATTCCTGTTCCTGATGAGGAAATTGTCCTGGAAAATCGACAGTACTGCTACCTCTGTCCATCAAGGTTGCACAGGAAGACGAGATATGTGTGCACTGATTGCCGGAAGTCAATATGTCTGGGATGTTCCAGAAAAATCTGTGCAACCTGTGTTGAAAAAAGGGACTAAGAACCAACTGCACGAATTTTTTTCTTAGGAGATATTTTTTTGTTTTTTACATTTTTACTTTGTCTCAAGTGTTATTACCTTACTAACGGAGTTTTGTAGTTTATTTTTTCGTTTCAAAGTCAGAAATGGCTGGAAAGAAATTATGTGTTTTTTTTGTGTAATAATTTGCAAATAAATATTATTATTACAACGTTACGGTGGTTTTTTGTTAAAATAGTAGGAATATACTTTCAAAAACATCAACTTACCAGTGCAGCACTTGGATTGCAATAATTTCAATTTTCGTACCCTAATTAGCTCTATTTACTAATCGGAGTCTGTGAGACTCAACCTCAGTAGTTAAAGGAAAATAATCCACCTCAGTGGTTACGGGTTAAGAAAGTAGAAGTAGACTTAATTCGAAATTGATGAGACTATAGACTATAATAGCGAGTAAAATAGAAGAAAACTATATTGGAATATTGTTTAACAGCTAAAGATACACAAATAAGACTTTAATAGCTGAAAATTTTATATATAACATATACTAAGGCCCGGTATATTCATCTGATCAGTAAAGTGTATGTTAGCATGTTAGCTACGTGTGCAGTAAAGTTACATGTCTCCTGTAAGAATTTTCGGTATATTCATGTTACTATATCATATCCATAACTACTGAACACTGCCGATGTTTTTATACCGGTAGTACAGTCAATTAGATAAAGATAAGGCGATATATATCACCAAAAACAAAAGAAATAGTATGATTTTTTTAGTTATTTTCACTAGCTTGGTAATATTGATCCGTCAAATTTGTGATTAGAATTTAATAGCAGAAAGAAAAATATAGTTTTAAATATGTGTAGATCATATTTTTGATTTTGTAATAATGTAATTAAATTATAGGAAATAAACGACATTATTTAACATTTATAAACGAAAATAATTATTATTTAATTTTAATACTGCACCGTGCACACAATCAAGTGATTTATTACCTATTTGTCTCATATAAAAGTCCTTCTTCTATAAGCGGTAAAGTTTCTAACATTGCATTTTTTGTCACGCGAAACCTCATGTCAAAATTCAAATCAGCCCAACAATTTAAATTATCCCATTGTTTATGGCGATTCTGACTATTATAAGGGTGACGATTTAAAATGTTATCATCCTCGTCGTTAATTTCATCAATAAAAAGATTAATGTCATCAATAAGATCCATTTAATACACGGTTGAAAAAATACGATCTAAAAATGTAAGGTAGTGATACCCTCCGTAACTCTTACTAGGCGGTCGAAGCGATCTGTAAATTTATCTGGTCAGTAGCCGCAATTTACTGAAAGGTTGCTACTACTGAGAGATGAATATACGTTTACGTATGATAATCTGATCAGTAACGCTACTGAACACTTTACTGAACGGTGAATATACCGGGCCTTAGACAATATTACACATATTGCGCATTTAATTTCACCAAATTACAACATTAGTTTTGATGATATCTTAAATTTTACAATTATTATCTGTAAATCTTAAATAAGTTTATAACATTGAGTTATTTTAATTAACTCAAGACCTGCCAATTAAAAATAGTCCGGATGATTTACATATGTGGATTGTAAAAAGAAATTAAGAGGATACAGCCAATACGTTAGTTATTTTTATAAATAGCACCTAGAAAACAGAAAGTTCAAAAAAAAAATGCTATTTGATTCTTATAAAATTGGCAGCTGAAGAATATAGACCAACTAATATGTTACCATCAGAAGAAGAAATAGCAGAAAAAGTCATTAATTTATATTTAAATGATATTGCGGTGGGTAATGAAATTTTCACTGATTAGTGTTTATTTAGAAATGGATATAGTTGTGAAACTGCTTTACAATGTTATTACCGTAAGGAAGAAATCAACCGAGAATGACAATACAATTATTGTGTTATATTAAATTTAAAAATAATTGTTAATTATTATTATGGCCATTGGGTTCATTACTTGAAAACAGGTTTTTGTATTTTTTGTTATATACTCAGAAAAATTTAGTACATAATATAAAATTCATAATTAATAATTTGAATTTATTTTACGCCCGTATGAATAAATTTCGTAGATATGAAATATAATAGATTTTATTTGTAGAACTTTTGGGTACTTCAATTTTTTCCCTATGATGGGCATCAAAATTTAAAGACCTATAACTCTGATAGTATATAGGTGTTCGGATATAAACTGCGAGCGGATTCCAATGGGATGCCAAAATATGTGTAGCAAAGTTTGTTCAAATCGCTCCGGTACCTTCAGAAGAGTTGAGGGCTGGCTCGTAATACCAAATTTTTAACATCAACTTCTTTGAAGCTACCGGAGCAACTTGAACCAAATTATGTGGCATCCCATTTGAATAAGCCATTTTTCCATAAGGGCCGTATTCAGGTGGACGTCAAATGTTGGGACTCTATAACGCCGAAAATATATGGGATATGATTAAAAATGCAAGCGGATTCAAATGGGAAGCCAAGGAATACTGGTAACAAATTGGGTTTAAATTGTTCCGCTGCACAAATTTGGTATTACGAGCCTGCGACGACTTACATCCAAGTATATGAGTTATATGTATTTTTTGACGACGAGACACTTTTTAGTACGGCGGTACGAAGTACAAAAGAGCTAAAGCAATCGGTTGTCTCTCTGTAGCATTCTCGAATCAAAAAATGTCCTTAACAAAAGATGTTTGTCTCGCCTCGAGTTATAGGGCCTTAAAATTTAGAGTCCCCCTTAGTACTGTCCGTAGAAAAAAAGATTATAGAAATAAAAAATTCTACAAAAATGTATAAGATATTTTATACCCTCATGATTTTTGCATTTTTGTGACTCAAAGACCTTTAAAAATTATAGTGTAGAATTTTAAATTATGCACTAAAAATATATATTTTTATTATATTAGAATAATCTAAAAATAATTGTAAGACTTTTATATCTACAACAATTTTTCAAATTGGTAACCAAAAAGCCATAATAATTAATAACAATTAAAAAATTTATGTGCTTCGGCTGCAGAAGAAAGAGTGAGTCAGCTGCTCGCATTGGATGTGCGGGAAAGGAGGAGTCCTATGCTCATTCGGCTATGGGGAGAAGAGGAGTCTGCTGCTCGCATCGCATATATTACTTATAAGGCGAGATATATACATGGATGCGTCGTACCTAAGCTTGTTGTTATTTTATCTCTTGAATTATATGTAGTTATAATTAGGTTTTCTGCCTTACAAACAAAAGTTGTTAAAAACTTCAGTTCTACATAAGAAAATTTAAAACAGTAGAATATACAACGAGCTGATAGTATTGGTGCTTGTGTCCTATGCTTGCTTTAAGGTGGCATTCACCTTTAGCGGGTTCAAGAAATCGTTTTTTTTTTTGCAGAATCGGACACTTTGATGTGTTGACTATGGGTTTCTGAAGCCGTTTTTCGAAATTCGAGTTGGAAATATGTGAAATTGCGATTTAAACAAAACAATGTTTTTTCTCAAACACGGCGTTTTCGAGCGCGTCATTCTGAAGTTGAAACTTTAAACGCGTTTTTCTCGAAACCATATTTTTTAAATCGCGCGGTAGAATATCTCGACAACGAATTAACCGATATAACTCTCAATAAGCGCATCTTAAAGGTAATAAAGTTCTCTAGGAGTTGATCCTCGACGAAGTGTGTCCGATAATTATTAATATTTTTTAAGGCCCGCCAAAGGAGAAAAAAAGTGGCAAAAAATGACACTTTTCGTACGATGGTCGGCATTTTCTAATTATGGTCCAAATGGACCACCCGAGAGTCAATTCCTAGACAATTTAATATACTTTAAAACTCTTTTTTTTTCAAACAACTGGGACCAGAGTTATGCTACCGCGCGCCTAAATTGAGCTGCCCACTTTGGACCTGGACATCTTCGCCGGGGCTGAACGTACCCGACTTTAAAAAATACCTTATTATAGAGAAAAGTTGAATAAATACGATACAAAAAACCGCGTGCAAATATCTCGAACGTACCCTGCGAAAAAAAATGTTAAAAAACAGCCTTTTTTTCGTGCTCTAAAGGTGAATGCCGACTTAATATATCTAAAGATAATGAATAAAATAATATAAAATAATTGTATGTAACTGAAGTCTCTCCAGATTGAACACAACAGTAAAAAAAAAGTATTACTTTCTTTTACTAAGTAATAAGTAAGTAATCATAAAAAATTTCGAACTAGAAATTTCAACCTTCCTGAACGCTCTAGAGTTAAAACTGTCGAACCAATAATTGTGAAACTTCTAACTTTAGACTTGTTTATGGTCTTGATGTGCACCTCCTATTTATGAAAGGAATATTCAAACCAGAAGTGCATATTTACTCTATGTATTTGTGTTCTATCTCGAATATCACGGCTACACTTATGGCAAATATCGTTATGTTCATAAAGAAGGATATTTATATTTCGCACAACTTTTGTTTGAAAAGTTTCTTCATTAAATGTACCAGCTACGAGAAAACTGCTACGAAAAATATATCTTGTTTACGTTGCCCCTGTCAATATTTTGTCAGGAAAGCAACATAAATTTAATTAGATAAATGGCATTTAGTAGTATTCCTGTAAAGTAGAGTATTGGTTTGTTTGACAGTTTGTTTAGGTTATATATATATATATATATATATATATATATATATATATATATATATATATATATATATATATATATATATATATATATATATATATATATATATATATATATATATATATATATATATATATATATATATATATATATATATATATATATATATATATATATATATATATATATATATATATATATATATATATATATATATATATATATATATATATATATATATATATATATATATATATATATATATATATATATATATATATATATATATATATATATATATATATATATATATATATATATATATATATATATATATATATATATATATATATATATATATATATATATATATATATATATATATATATATATATATATATATATATATATATATATATATATATATATATACTTCGAAAATAAATCCATTTAAAATAATTTTCTTCATTAAAGAAATCAGTGGCTGTAAAAATGTAATTTTTGTACGAATTTTTATGTACATAAGGACCATAGCACATAAATATACATGAAAATAATAAATTTTATAACTGTAATACTGTTGTATTACAGTTATAAAATGTTATGTTCTGAATATCAAAAAATCTACAATGAAATATGACACTTTCTTACTATATAGATTAAAATTAATAATATTAAAATTTAAAATATTAAATTGCTGTGTTTTGAATTGATTTATATTCGCCAATCAATTTTGTACAAATTATATGTAGGTCTACTATTTATAGCAGCGATAAGTTGAAGTTTTGTTTAGAAAATTTCAAGCCACTTTTTACTTTCATTTCCGAAATAATTAGTAAGTCTTGTAATCCTGAAAAATTTCAAACGCGAGATTTCAACGAATATACATGTTTTGACCTTCCTTGAATCGAATGTGACTATTTTCGGAATGACGTCTGTCAGTGTGTGTGTGTGTGTCTGTAAACGCTCTAGGGCCAAAACTGTCGAACGTAAAATTATGAAACTACAACTTTAAGACTTGTATATACCCAGATGTGCACCTCCTATTTTTGAAAAGAATATTCAAACTGGAAGTGCATGTTTACTCTATACGTTTTTTGTTATATCTCCAATATCACTAGAACGGCTACACTTACGGCAAAAAATAGTTATGTTCATAATGAAAGATATTATTATTTCGCACAACTTTTGTTTGAAAAATTTCTTCAAAAAATGTGCCAGTTGCGAGAAAAATGCTACGAAACATTATAAATATCTTGTTTACATTGCCATGGATTCGCATGTAGCTTGCCACCAGAGCACCAGTAGCGATTGTAGCGCCACCTATTGCTCGTACAAAAAATGTTTCGAATAAACTATTCATATTTTTAAATTGAAATTTCAAATTTGCAATAAAAAATAGGGGTTTACATTTAAAAATTTAAAGTTGCCCCCAGCCTCCCCCCCTACAAGGGGGCAGGGTGGGGTTCGATTGATACGCCATTAGATAGAGCACATCAACTTTAGTAAGATCCCGTATAATATTTTTGAAAAATATTTATCCACAGAATTTTAAAAGGGGTGGACGGGTGCTCTGGGACATCCTGTATATATATATATATATATATATATATATATATATAATGAAAACTGCGTAAATGAATTTCGAGTGCAGGCCGGATATTTTATTAGTAAAAATAAACAATTAATATTATATGATTAAATACATAATAATAAATGTGGATTTTGTAATGGCGAATCATGTGAAAACACACCAAATATTCACATTGAGAGCAACAGCGACGGTGAAGATGAAATTTTATCTAATTTTCAGGCCCAGATTGTCAGTAACAAATCAGAAAATGACGAAGACATTAATGTCGATCAACCCGAACTGTCCAAATAAATAAATATAAAAGAAAAATATTTTTCGTTTTTACTTTCTTTTACAAAGTAATAAGTAAGTATAGGGATCACCAAAAAAATCGAACTCGAGATTTCAACGGATATACACGTTTTGAGCTTCCCTGAATCGAATGTAACTATTTTCGGAGTGACGTCTGTGTGTGTGTGTGTGTGTGAGTATGTGTGTGTGTGTGTGTGTGTGTATGTGAACGCTCTAGAGCCGAAACTGTCCAACGTAAAATTATGAGACTTCAAACTTAAGACTTGTATATGGTCTAGTTGCGCAACTCCTATTTTTGAAAAGAATATTCAAATCGGCAGTGCATGTTTACTCTATGCATTTTTAGTTCTATCTCCAATATCACTAGTACGGCTGCACTTACGGCAAAAATAGTTATGTTCATAATGAAAGATATTAATATTTCGCCCAACTTTTGTTTGAAAAGATTCTTCAATAAATGTACCAGTTACGAGAAAACCGCTACCGAAAATTTTAAGAATCTTGTTTACGTTGTCATGGATTCGAATGTAGCTTAATTAATCGGATCATCTGCGCCTGTCAATATTTCGACATGAAAACAAAATGGTCTGAATTAGATAAATGACATTTCAGAATATTTCTGTAGAGAATTGGTTAGTTTTGATAGTTAGTACTTCAAAACCTTTACAAATTGGTATTGGTATAATTTTCAACCCATTCATTTATATAAGGTAAGCTTGGTTTTCATATTGTTTCTGTTGGATTATTATTTCCTAATATTATATTTTTATAATCAATAAATATTGATGAAAACTACGTAAAAGAAAGTCCCGCGTTGGCCACAACCCATTTTTTTCTTTTATTTTTGTAATTTTTAATTTGAATGGTGTCTGATATAATAAATGCTATTTAAAATTATCTTTTTATTATAATTTTTTTTACTGTACCCTTTCTTTTATTATACTTACTTACTACACACTAATAGTAATAATATTTACCAATAAAAATAGTTTTTGAGCAAAACTTCATCTTGTCTTGTATCTCGTACCATATTAGTCTTACGTTAAAAATATTTAAATAAAAATTATGGGACCCCTTGGAAAACTTGTATTTTTAATTAGGGGCACTATTTGAAGAACATATCTCAAAATTAATTCTACCCCACCATTTGCAAGACAAAACACCTACTAACTGGACTAATATACTAGTATTAAATTTGAAGTTTCACAATTTTTCGTTTTACAGTTTTGGCTTTCTCTAGACGTTTTACAGACGTACCCACAAACATACACAGAGAGACACATACAGACAGACACACACACACACAGATGTCACTCGGAAAATTTTACCATTCAATTTACGGAAGGTCAAAACTTGTATATTCGTTGAAATCTCGAATTTGATTTTTTTGGTGAACCTATTCTTACTTATTACTTCGCAACAGAAAGTAAAAAGCAAGTTAACTTATTCAGCCAATTTGATTAACTGCAAGCATTAGTTCTTGCACCTAATGTTAACTAACTATTGGAAGTTATTAACCCGTTCAATACTGACCTTAGGAGTATTTTTGAAATATTAATTACTTCTACAAGAAATTTTAAGTTATTTTGTTTAGCAATATATTTCAAAATGTAAATCCGAATGCAATAATTTTATTATTATAATATTCTTATTATTCTTTATATATACAAATATATAAAAAAATATGCTTTTGACAAAACGATAATTAAAATTACGTTAACTATGTGTTCGGATATCAATGCACTATATTGTATTTAAATTTCAGATGTGAAAAATTGTATAGTTATCAAACTATAATCTTACATATATTGTACCATTTTCTGTTTCAATTGGTCGTGCTTCAGTCATAGCGACAATTGCAATACTTAAATTCACCCGCAAGGCATAAATATTGAAGAAACCGAAAAAGGCCAGAATGGCGACCACTAATCTCCGCTTCCTCCAAAACTTCCATGATAGGTCTGATTGTTGTTCAACGCTAAAATAATAAATAAAAAATTGATACAAATCTTCCCATATTTATTTAAATAGTTCTATAATTTGCAATTTAAATTATGTGATATTCAACTGATAACATATTTTACAACAATGTCATAAAAATTATCGACAATAAACAAAATATAATTTAACTTAAGTTTGTATTTTATTATGATGTTTTATAATGTATATTTTAATATATTTCATACAATTCTTGAATATCATTTCAAGGACAAAAACAAAATGTTCTTGTGTCGTTAGCCATTGTATGAGAAGTATTTTCGTAATAGTTTTTTCTAATAAGTAATCAATTTTTTATTAGTATTTTTAGCTTATTAATACAATTATAAAAAAATGTTGTTGTTCCAAGGCAATGAGAAATATGTACCTATGTAAACAAATAAAGACAAAACCTTCATAATAATATAACAATAACGTTATTCTTATTCTGTTCTGGAAGTATACGGGGGCATGCCGTGGCAACAGATCATTTACGGGGGGAGGGGGGGAAGGCCCAGCCCGCCCGCTGGCAACGCCACTGCCTATATCAGTGGTTATATCGTCGATTTCGATATTTTTATCGGAACATGAAATATTTCGAGACTTGAAATAATTTTTGAATACCGATCCTATTTGTACGCTAGGAGCTATTTAGTACATACAGTAATAATTAACAATATGCTAGTACCAAACCGAATACATGGTTTCGAAGAAAAAATATAAATTCAAAATTGAATACAATACAATAACGCGGGCAGAAGTACGACAATTGATATTAGACAATTGCGAGATTTACAGGTCCATTCTGAAATTATTAACGTAGCCGTTAGTAAAGGTCAACGTGACAATATTAACGAATGTCTTTAACTTGTTACGTAATAAGTAAGAATTGTATTCACCAAAAAAATCGAACTCGAGATATCAACGGATATACACGTTTTAACCTTCCCTGAATCGAATGTGATTATTTTCGGAGTGACGTCTGTGTGTCTGTGATCGCTCTAGAGCCAAAACTGTCGAACGTAAAGTTGTGAAACTTCAAACTGATGACTTGTATATGGTCTAGTTGTGCACCTCCTATGTTTGAAAAGAATATTCAAACCGGCAGTGCATGTTTATCTGTGCATTTTTTGTTATATCTCCAACATCACTAGAACGGCTGCAATTATGGCAAAAATAGTTTTGTTCATAATGACAGATATTAATATTTCACACAACTTTTGTTGGGGCCCTATAACTCGGGAAGTATACGGGAGATTGGATTTATACTGCGAGCAGATTCAAATGGGATGCCAAATAATATGTGTAACAAATTTAGATTATATTGATAAAAAAAAATTTTAGTGCATATTTTAAAATTTAAAATTATAATATTTAATAATTTTTTTCGGGCTTTGAGTTAACAAAATGAAAAAATCTTGTAAACAAAAAATATCTTAGAATTTTCAGTAGAATTTTTAAGTGTTTCAATTATTTTTATAAGGGCAGTATTAAGAGGGCTCTAAATTTTGGGGCCCTATAACTCGGGAAGTATACGGGCGATTGGATTTAAACTGCGAGCGGATTCAAATGGGATGCCAAATAATATGTGTATCAAATTTGGAGTGAATCGCTCTGGTACCTTCAGAGGAGTAGAGGGCACAAATTTGGTCTTACGAGCGACTACTAACATCCAAGTATATAATGTTATATACATATTTGGATTCAGGGCGACGAGATGAACAATTTTTCTTAATGAAATTTCTTGATCCGAGAATGCTACAGACACACGTCCGAATGCTTTAGCTTCTTCGGTACTACGTACGACGAGCTAAAAATACATAGAGTAAACATGCACATCCTGTTTGAATATAATTTTCAAAATTAAGAGGTGCACATCTAGGGCATATATAAATTCTAAGTTTGAAGTTTCATAATTTTACGTTCGACAGTTTTGGCTCTAAAGCGTTCACAGACACACAGACAGACGTCATTCCGAAAATAGTCACATTCGATTCAGGGAACGTCAAAACATGTATATCCGTTGAAATTTCGAGTACAAAATTTTTCATGAATACAAGACTTACTTATTACTTCGTAAATGAAAATAAAAATTTAAAATGCTACAATCAATTTTTAGTTATTATAGTTTTAGCAAAATTTCTATAAATTGTTAACCGAAATGAAAATTTATATGAAATAATATTTTAAAATAAATTTACTTTAATTATATCAAACAAATCATACAAGGCTTTTTACTAAATTTTCTTTTTCAGATTGTAAACTCAAAAATCTCTTAAAACTATTTGGAGTACTGTTGATGGCCAGTATTTGCAAAAGCTGTATGATAGACTGCCTCGAATTTGCCAGGCTATCATTAAATCTAAAGGTGGTCATTTCGACGAAAGTGCGATATAATTTAAATAATTAGTTCGTGTTAATATGTAATAATAGATATGTTTTTTTTTTATGGAAATTAAATTAGGTATGTTAAAATTATATATTCCTTTTATTGTTACCTAAAAAAATCTTAGAAAACTGCCATTTCACTATAAAAACCACTATTACGCAAGGTGCGATTAAACTTATGGACGGTAGTGTATATATATATATATATATATATACATATATATATATATATATATATATATATATATATATATATATATATATAAATATATATATATATATATATATATATATATATATATATATATATATATATATATATATATATATATATATATATATATATATATATATATATATAGTCACTAATTCAGCCGTCTGACTCGAAATTATAGAAAATATTTACTTAGAAATTCGTTTAACATCTTCCTGCTACAGACATACGATCGTACACTGTTGCTCTATAAGGCTTTACACTTCTAATTTTAATTCATAATTATCGAATATACAAGAATAAATAATTAATATAAACAACAAATTACAATTATTAAAGTACATATATATTACACGAATATAATATTATATTTCGGTTAAGTTTATTTATAAAACTTACCTTTTAATATTGTTATCCTTCTCCCATGCCGATCTATTCTTCTGGATCTCCATTATGTCTTCAACGTACAACACTCACTCTCGACAGAATAGCTGAGGCACGATTAACAGCCAAAAGTTAATGATTGGACATCAAGTTTTTTCAATAAAAAGTCCATGATATAGAGAAGTGGTACTGAAAAGAACTCTAGTTTTGATAACATTTTGATCATTCTGCACGCAAGTTTATGCTGATTCAATTGTTTAATATTTCTGTTGTGGATAAGTGTTTCATAATAGAGTTCGTGCTGGTTTTTTTTTTTACAGGGCCATCTGATTCACGCATGACAACTTGAATCCAAATAAAATTTTACATGTAGTTTATATGTAAATTGTTACAATTTATTTTATATTTCAAGTGAAATTAGAATCAAGGTTCATATCATTCTTTTTCGAAAAATGTATATAAATCGTACATATTGTTGTACGTCGATCGATCACTCTTTAGTAATTTCGTTTTATTTAGCTAATAATTAACTTATCTTCCTAATAGCCATTAGGCAGTTTATTAGGTGGTGAACATCTCTGTCGTAGATGCATATTTGATAACTTTCATCATCGTTACTTAAGAATATATTCTTTCGTTTCTGTATTGACAGTTTGATATAGTGATATGTTCGTTGAATCAAACAAGCATAGGTAGAAGGCACAAATGTCATTATGTCGCCGTATTATATATTCAGTGGAGGGTTTAAAATTTATTACATTCTTTTACGAAGTTATAAGCATTGTAATCATGAAAATATTCGAACTTGAGTTTTTAACGTAAATACATGTATTCACCTTCCCTGAATCGAATGTGACTGTTTTAGGAATGATGTCTGTATGTGTGTCTCTGAACGCCTTAGAGTCGAATGTAAAATTATACCACCTCCTATTCTTGAATAGAATATTCAAACCGTAAAAATAATTTTCACTAGATATACAGCTGTCACGTAAAATCTTAATAATATATTATTTACGTTGCCATGAATTTGCATATAGTTCAATCAATCATATGTTTTGTGTCTGCAAGTATCTCAGTTTTGGAAATAATTTAAATTATTAGTTCGTGTTAATATGTAATAATAAATATTTTTTTTTTATGAAAATTAAATTAGGTATGTTAAAATTATATATTCCTTTTATTGTTACCTAAAAAAATCTTAGAAAACTGCCATTTCACTATAAAAACCACTATTACGCAAGGTGCGATTAAACTTATGGACGGTAGTGTATATATATATATATATATATATATATATATATATATATATATATATAAATATATATATATATATACATATATATATATATATATATATATATATATATATATATATATATATATATATATATATATATATATATATATATATATACTAGGGTCACATATATATATATATATATATACATATATATATATATATATATATATATATATATATATATATATATATATATATATATATATTAGTTAGTAAGATAGAGATTATTATTTAGTATGCAAAATAAAATATTTGCGCGAAATGACAGTTGTTTTTGCTGAATTGACAATGACCGATATAAAAAAAATATTAGTCAATAATTAAAAATGAAAGAAATTTGCAATATTTAATATATTCATAAATTATACCCAATTGTGTCAAGCAGAACCAGTTTTTGTGTTTTACTGGTTTACATGGTCGGCATTTGCATGCGACTAAGTTCAGGTTCAATACAGTTTTACAGATGGGGGAATTATATGTCCAACACATATTTTGTTCATTACTTCAAGATAGTGAAAATCATGGATTATTCAATTTTATAACATGTATCGCATAATCGTAATTCGTATTACACATATTCAAATAAATATGTTAAAGTATTGGATAATGCCAAACACACTAGTCTTAATTCTATAACAAATCATTTTTACTTGTTGGATATACTTATAATACTAATACAATGTAAAATTTACAAGGTTACTAATTCAAATTTCAAATTTACCAGATCGTATGTGTAATTCGTTTGAGGCAAATTTTTTTCCACTTATTTCATGGCTAACAAACTAATCTCTCAAATTTTAGAAATACAGTACCGGACCGAGACAATAATCTATATGCGTAATATTAAGAATGTAAATGTCATTATTATTGAATTTTTTTAATCATAATGCCCTAATGATTGGAACAGCCGATTAATCAAACATTGTTTCAATTCGCTAGAAATCTATATTATTTAAATGAAAATTTGATAATTCACAGTATTATTTATGTTAATTAGAATAAGTGATTAAAATTTTACTTTTTTGTTTTTCTGTCTTTTACTATTTATACAAATGTACATATGAATGAGTTGTACTTATAAAATTTTTCGATCTCGAGATTTTAACGGAAATACACGTTTTAATTATCATCGATCAATTCTGCGGAATGATGTCTATGTGTGAGTGTTTTATTTGAGCTGAAGGCTGAAGCAAAATCTGCTAATGATAAAATGATGAAAACATACGGCTTATATATGACCCAGGTGTGCACCTCTTATTTTTGAAAGCAATCTTAACGGGAAAAAAACAGTATACTCTTGCTACATTTGCAAAATCTCGGAAATGGCATGAGATAGAGAAAAATAATAAAAAAGTTGAAGATATAAAAATGTTTAGCAACTTTTATTTTAAAGGTTTTCTTATTTGAAAACTGTACCTTTTACTAAGAAATCGTCCTTGAAAATAGGCATGTTACAATTAAAATTTATTAGTTACTACATATTTTGCTAGTGTCTCACGGTAATCTAGTACGACAGTACAAGACAGCTATAGTGTTTGGTCGTGGGCTCTGGGCTCTGTACAACTCAACCGCGGTTAAAAAAAAAATCATAAAAAAGTATATGTAAAAATACGACGTTACTTATGCATCAACCTAATATATGTATTCGTTATATGAAAAATTAACCAAGATGAATCCCCCATTCACAATCTATAATTTAATGTCAAAAATTAACTTCAAACAAGTAGTGAGCATAAAAACAAGCCTTGGTGCATACACCAGTGCCAGCTAGCCCAATCACAATAAGTACAATACAATACAATAGCGATAGCAATTATTAGAGTACAAAATTTGTTGTTGCAATTATCCAACAATCAAACCACAGCATTTTAAATTTCAATATTATTATTATTAATAATTTTTTCTTTGACCATCAGGTTCACAACATGTAAAAACTAAAAATATAAAATGCCTTATAATTCTGTAATGATATTTTTGATAGCATAAAAGAATTGATTTATATTTATTTTTATTATTTTATTATTGCCCTTGGGCTCACAATTTGGAAATAACTTCAAATAACACTGCCACATAAATTATTTTAGAATATCTAGTAAAAAATATATTAAAAGATGATTAAGGGGTTGCACTCTGTCTAACATACTGATCAAAAATAATTATGAAGAAAAAGTGTTTGTCTTTTCTCCTTGATTACGAAAATATATATAACTTATATCATTGGATTATGTCGCTTGCTCGCTTGCTCGCTCGGTCGCTCGTCCGTAAGACCATCTTTGTGGATCTATCTCCTCTGGAGAAACCGAGCCACTTTTAATGAAATTTAATATACATATAATTTCCGTGTCCGTGAAGTTCCGCTCGCATTTGAAATCCAAACGTCTGTACAGATCCGGAGTTATAGGGCCCCAAAATTTGGAGCCCTCCTAAATATTGCCCGTCAACTTTTTTTTTTTTTTTGGAATTTTTACTAAATACTCTAAGATATATATTATAAATATTGTACTCCAACAATCGCTATTAGTATTGTATTTATTGCGATTGGGCACCAGTGCTTGTTCTTAATATAATTCTTTGATCCGAGAATGTTACACACATGACCAAACACTACAGCTGCCATAAAACCTTGTACTATCGTACTACGAGGTAAGAACCATTTAATAACAGTTATAGTTAATTTCGATAAATGAAAATTGATTTGGATATATATACATATATATATTGTAACGAAAATGCTAATTTTAGTTTGCTGCATAAACACAGAAAACCAGTAGTGTGCTCTAGTGGTAATTTTGGATACCTGTCGAATGCTAATTACCAGGTGATATCGTTCAAACTTGAATTGTTCTCTTTTGTCTTCGAGCGTTGAAGCGATTCACACGTATCAGACAGTGTTTTTATATATTCAGTTCGCCCTTTGATTTAGTGAGAAAGAATTTGTATAATTCGAAAGTGTTTCGTCGTTCATCAGATAAGTACAATATTATTATATATATTTGGTCGTTTTTTTTTTTGTTCAATTGGTTTCACTGAGAGCACGTTTTCTTTGAGGACGAGGTCATGAACTACGTACTTCAATTGTTTTCTTTATTATTTTGATTTGATTTTGTGATATTGTGTGATTTATATTTTGGTAGCGCTGTATGCGTGATTTATTGGTTTTCTAGTATTTTTAAATTTGAATTTAATGGCGTACTTATTATATTTTTGCTGCCGTTGATTACGGATTTATTGAGTTAAGATTTACTATCATTTCTTGCTTCGCTTTTATATTATTATCTATTTCTTTTCTATTGAATCTGTGTCATCTCTTATATTGTAGTAATCGTGCAATATGATGTTTGTTTGATTTAGTTGGTTATTAAGTTAGAGTTCCGTACGACATAGAATAAGTCTGTATCTTCCATTTAGAATGCAGTTTAGCATTTCTAGAGTAATTTTGGTATAAAATCAATTATATATATTTTGAGAGCTAGTACGCTGTACATTTTGTCGCCGATCGTTCATTCCCTTCATCATGATATCGTTCGTTTTTACGAGGATCGACTGGAGAATTCTGTTTTAATCCTGCAACGCACCGACAACAGAACGAAGAAATAAACAGCGGCCACTCTGTATGACCTTATCCTGGTTCTGGAATTTTGTATTTGAATTTGGCATCTTTATTCAGTTAATATTTTGCTTTGTTTTAATTATTGAGATTATCTAGTTTATTTGAGATTACCGTCGTATCTCTTAATTTAGATTGTTTTATTTAAAATTAATTTTGATATAAATAAGTTCCTCGACGTATATTTGATTTTTGATTTAATTTAACTTATTTGATTTATAATTAATCGTCGATTTAAATTCAGTTGCTTGATAACAGTGTTCGTTATTTATACTTTGTTACTTCTTAATTTTGATTATTGAAATACCGATTTATTACTTTATTTATTTGATTTGTTTTGATTTTATTTAAATTCTTTGGCTTACTTCAGTTTTTGTATTTCGATTGTGTATTTATATCTCTTTTTGTGTGATCACAAGCACCGTACAGATATCTAGTGAAACCGTGAGAGAGTGGCTATCACGGCTGGTTCCAGGACGTTTTGTGATTTAACAGGACTGGCGCCCAAATTAAATAAAACAAATCCTGGACCAGTTCGTTGCCGAACACCACGCACACTTCTCCCACGGGCTCACTGGAGTATCTATTATATTATTTCTTCTTATTTCTTATTTACACAATTGTATTTGATTATTTACATTCATTTTCTAAAATTTATAATGTTGCCGTTTATTCGATATTTGAATTTATTTAATAATAAAATCTAAAAGAGATTTGTGTTCTTTGAGTTTTGGGTTTAATTAATAATTGTGAATCATTTCATATATGAATTTATTTAGTATTTGAGTTTATTGTAATGATTTAATATTCAAGTTTAGTTTGATAATTGATTCATATTGCACAATAAATTTTTTTGTCTATATTTCACTAACTACACCTTCGCCAACCGCTGGCCGATAACATCTATTTATGCGCAAAAAAAGTCAATTGTTTCGTGACAATATATATATATATATATAAATATATATATAAATATATATATATATATAAATATATATATATATATATATATATATATATATATATATATATATATATATATATATGTATATATATATATATATATATATATATATATATATATATATATAAATATATATATATATATATATATATATATATATATATATATATATTTATATAGTTGAAGGGTAGTCACCACCGACTAGTTGAAAGTCAGAAAATTCACAGGTATGCGGTGTATTTGGTTATAGTTATGAGAAAGAAAACTCAAAATACTGTTACGACTTTTTAATTTTCAGAATATTTCACAAAATTTGTTTGTTTCATCAAGATTCATAAATTGTTTGTTCATTTTTTAAAATTTGTTTGGTTTGTTGTTATTTCTTAATACCTTTGTACACTTATTGTTATGTTTGCTAAGTAATATTAATAAGTTGTATAGATTATATATAGAAATATATAGATTCTGAAAGGTAGAGTTTTAGAGCATATATATATATATATATATATATATATATATATATATATATATATATATATATATATATATATATATACATATATATATCTATCTATTATATATATTATATAAATTATTTGAAAAGAATATTCAAACCGCAAATGCATGTTTACCCTTTGCATTTCTAGTTCTATCTCCAATATGAGCAGAACGACTGCACTTATGGCAAAAATAATTATGTTCATAATGAAAAATATTAACAAACCGTACAACTTTTGTTTGAAACGTTTCTTAAAAAAATGTACCAGTAGGGAGAAAATTGCTGCGGAAAATCTTATACATACATTTTTGTCGATATCTTGAAAATTGTTGATTTTATAAAGTATTTTTCACGAAATACTATTACTTCAAATACGTGCCAATTTGTCAAAAATCAATATTTCGAAAGAATACTACGTGAATCGTATAGATTTTATGTTGTAGATTAACGTGCTTTTTGGATATTTGTTCTAGGTCTAATACTTTTGGAGATACGTTTTCGCCCGTTAGGCGCCTTAAAAAAAAACAGTAAGCGTATTAGTCTGCCAAGCCGCCATTTTGTATTACTTCTTCAATATATATATATATATATATATATATATATATATATATATATATATATATTTGTATACCCTAATACATTTATAATACAGTGCTGAGTATTGATTTATTTTGTAATATTTCCAAAACTATGATTTTCTGAGTGGCTTTATCCGTCAATAGTTAATAGAAAATTGAAAATATGTTTCTATTAAAAAGAAAATAATAAAATATAAGCTTCATTAAAATTCATTTATTAAGCCAACTTTGAAATAAATTTTTAATACACTTGTACTGGTTATAATTGAATCCATATTTGTAAAAATTAAGTTAACGGTATACCGAAGAAAATATTATCATATATACCATATATTGGATAATGCAAAGAAACCCTAAAAACCAAACAAGTAGATTAGGAAAGCTGATAGCTTCTTTTTATGTACAGTCACTTGGTATCAAAATGTAACCAAACTTCTAACTAATGCTTTACCTGCTTCGGATTTTTTTTTTGCATATTCTTAAACTATTGAGTATCAACTTCATATTATTTAAATTTAGAGGTGTGCTCTTATCCTTAAGAGGGTAAATGCAACCCATGAATTTCAAAATTTAATACTGTCTCGAATATTAAGAGTTAGTTATTGAAACCCATATAATAGGGGAACAATGGAAAAATTTGCATAAAATATTTATACAATTAAATACATGCAATATATTTAATGAGAGAGAAATGTGCGTAAATATCAAAAAAGTATAAAAATTATGATTATGCTTTCATAATTGAAAATATGGTGAGATATTACCGCCGAACGAGCAATATCATAATTTGCTACAGCGAGGCGCGATCCTTATTTCGGTCATATCTCCTTTTTGAAGGTCTTTCTATCCTCTTTAATGTCATGTAGGTCAATACTAGAGTTGGGCTTATCGATATTTTAGTGTAGCGATACGATAACGATATATATACTTCTCGTATCGATATCATATCGATACAACAATAACATTATCAATACGATACGATACAGGATAACAGATTTTTTTTTATTGTTCAATTATTTTATTTATTGCGAAGTGTAGGAACCGTAATACAAAAAAATGGGTTGTGGCCAACGCGGGACTTTCTTTTACGTAGTTTTCATCAATATTTATTGATTATAAAAATATAATATTAGGAAATAATAATCCAACAGAAACAATATGAAAACCAAGCTTACCTTATATAAATGAATGGGTTGAAAATTAAACCAATACCAATTTGTAATGGTTTTGAAGTACTAACTATCGAAACTAACCAATTCTCTACAGATATATTCTGAAATGTCATTTATCTAATTCAGACCATTTTGTTTTCTTATCGAAATATTGACAGGCGCAGACGATCCGATTAATTAAGCTACATTCAAATCCATGACAACGTAAACAAGAATTTTAAAATTTTCGGTAGCGGTTTTCTCGTAACTGGTACATTTATTGAAGAAACTTTTCAAACAAAAGTTGTGCGAAATATTCATATCTTTCATTATGAACATAACTATTTTTGCCGTAAGTGAAGCTGTTCTAGTGATATTGGAGATAGAACAAAAAATGCATAGAGTAAACATGCACTGCCAGTTTGAATATTCTTTTCAAAAATAGGAGATGCACAACTAGACCATATACAAGTCTTAAGTTTGAAGTCTCATAATTTTACATTGGACAGTTTCAGCTCTAGAGCGTTCACATACACACACGCACACACACACACACACACGCGCACACACACACACACGCACACACAGACGTCACTCCGAAAATAGTCACATTCGATTCAGGGAAGCTCAAAACGAGTATATCCGTTGAAATCTCGAGTTCGATTTTTTTGGTGATCCCTATACTTACTTATTACTCTGTAAAAGAAAGTAAAAAATGGGTTATGGTTAACGCGGGACTTTCTTTTACGTAGTTTTCATCAATATTTATTGATTATAAAAATATAATATTAAGAAATAATAATCCAACAGAAACAATATAAAAAACTTAGCTTACCTTATATAAATGAATGGGTTGAAAATTATACCAATACCAATTTGTAATGGTTTCGAAGTACTAACTATCAAAACTAAACAATTCTCTACAGAAATATTCTGAAATATCATTTATCTAATTCAGACCATTTTGTTTTCTTGTCGAAATATTGACAGGCGCAGATGATCCGATTTATTAAGCTACATTCGAATCCATGACAACGTAAACAAGATTCTCATAATTTTCGGTAGCGGTTTTCTCGTAACTGGTACATTTATTGAAGAAACTTTTCAAACAAAAGTTGTGCGAAATATTAATATCTTTCATTATGAACATAACTATTTTTGCCGTAAGTGCAGCCGTTCTAGTGATATTGGAGATAGAACAAAAAATGCATAGAGTAAACATGCACTGCCGGTTAGAATATTCTTTTCAAAAATAGAAGGTGCACAACTAGACTATATACAAGTCTTAAGTTTGAAGTCTCATAATTTTACGTTGGACAGTTTCGGCTCTAGAGCGTTCACATACACACACACGCACACACACACACACACACACACACACAGACGTCACTCCGAAAATAGTCACATTCGATTCGGTATATATATATAAATATATAATGAAAACTACGTAAAAGAAAGTCCCGAGTTGGCCACAACCCATTTTTTGTTTTCAGAATCTACGAAATTTTTGTTTATAAGGTTGATAGTACTACCAGTGTCTAAAAGTATAATGTAATCTTTGATTCGGATAAAGGGTAATTTTGAATTACAGTTTATATTCATCAATTCTCTCGCTGGGTTATTTCGTCTAAGTCTAAAAAAGAATTTTCCTCAGTAATGTTTTCAAGTTCGTCAATTTCTTCGATATTATCATGCAATGGTAAATTATTATCGTCTTCGGTTGTATTGAGCTTCTTCTACAGTATAATTTGGAGTGGTTGTGCCAAATTGTCTATTTTGTCTCATAAAATAACTATTAGGTTGGTTAGGACTAAATGTTAGTTTGGATTGTGTTGATATGGGTGTTGGTGGTTTTTGTCTTTGATTGTTTATAATATTTTGGCGTGGGGCAAATCTTTTGGGTTGGTAATTTGTGAAATTCCTGTTAATTGGTCCGGTAGGGAAATTTGTGTTTGCCGATGGAAATTTGTTAGGTGGTATGTTTAGTAAAGTGCGGATTTTATTTTCGGGATATTGCATATATTGGAAATCATTTAACAATAATTTTATTAATTGTTTGCGGATTTCGTGTAGCTAGGTTATTTCTCATAGGATCTTTCATTGAGCTAATGAAATGAGTTACTATTAATGATTCGTTAAATGTATTTAATTCATTTGCAATGTTATTAGCATAAGAAGTGATAATCTTAGTTTTAAATAAATCGAATTTATCTTTTATATTTTCTAGTATGTTTTTTACATTTTTCGGAGAATTACAATCTCGTAAAATTTCTAAAATAATAGTAGGTTTTTGATCATTTTGGAAACAGCTTAATAAATGGGTTTTTAGGCTTAACCAGTTTTCAAATTTATAATTACGTAATTCTTCGGCGGCTTTATCAGTTACTTTACTTTTTATGTGAAATAATGCGCTTTTTTTTTGCAAGTCCATTATTCCGACTGTGGAATTTAATATTTCTACTATTTCATCACAAGTGATAATAAAAGAAGCTAAAATTGTTGGGTTTCCATTAAAATTAGGAATACCGTCCAACAAAAATTTGATTTCAGATGTATTTGCCATATTTGAATTATTTGAGTCTTCCTCGATTTCGATAATTGATTCTAGTAAATCTGATACGTTTAGTGCCAGATTGAATTTCTATACTAATTTATTTATTAGTTAAATTTATGTCGGGATATTTAAGAATTTATTTAACCCGAACTGCACTATTAATAAATTAATATGTTTAATAATGCTTACAGTATTATTGTTAGAAGAATGTTCACTGCTGCGATCTTCATTTGGGCTGTGGAGACTTCTGGCGTTCGGTTTACGAGCTCTGTGAAATTCCGCGGCTGGTGCTTGGCTTTTCGGGCTCCCTGCGAGTGACAAGACGACTGTTGCGCTGCTGGTTCCCGGGTCCCGGACGTATTTGTCTTCTGTTTTTACGAATATTCGACGGCACTAGTTTTGCTGGCACTTGCGAAGTATTCGATTTTATGTTATGAGTAACTTTTTTTTTTGCAAATATTACAGGTATCGCGTTGAGCGATTATGCGGGTGTAGATTATTGCTGGATCTTCCGAATAAACGATTGAAATCGACCGAGTGCGTTTACAACGAATTGACACTTTTTATTTATTGTGTTTCGAACGTTACTCTTTTCGGAAATCCTATCGACTGCGCCACTTTTATTTATATTGTTTTTATTAAGTTTTTCAACTTTAAATAATATTACATGAAAGTACATATGAATGTTAAGTCGCAACTAGTTATATCAGACTACGTGACTTTTATTAAATTTCTGTCTACTTATACATTTCATTAACACTTTATCTGACACGTGTCGAGTGCAGACAAAGGAATCAAATCTTCTGGTAACACTATAAGAATGTGCAAATTATGCAGTAATATAACTTGTATATGTAAAATAGTAAAAAATAAATGTCCACTATCTGCATTTAATATAACAATAGAAGATGCGGTTTTCACAAAATATAATAAAAAATTTGAAATGGGATGGAAACCAAATCACAATAAACACATCTTCTGATTGGTATTATCAAGTTCCAGGCCAATTGCGTATAACTCAAAGAAATGAATGCATTTTCGGCGTATGGACTGGCAATGATAATGCAGTTTTTGTAAAATATATTCAAAGGGATGATGAATTTTGGCGTACCAAAATGGAGGACAAATTATTAAAATTTTATAATTATTGTCTGCTACCTGAAATTATAGATCCTAGATATCCACGCAACGGACGTATACGTGATCCGGTTTATATTTTGGAAGCAATTGCAAATAAAAAATCTAAAAAATAGTATGTTTTGTTTTGCTTAAATTTTTATATTTTTGTTTGTGTCAATTTTTTTCTTTGCTATTATTTATTTTGCTAATCCTAAAATCATAATTTATCATACATTTTAAGTGGAAAAACAGTTTTCGCTCTAGAGCGTTCACCGACACTGACAAACACACAGATGCATTCCGAACATACTTAAAATCGATTCAGTGAGACTCAAAACGTATATTTCTGTTAAAATTTTGTATGATTACAAGACTTACTTTTTACTGCGTATTAGAAAGTAAAAATATTCCAGCTACATTACGCTTTTAATTAATGTTTTTTTTTTTTTTTATTCCTTCCTCTATATAATTTGGATCCCTGATTCGCATATGTCTCGTATGTCTAGGATCAACTAATTCAGGCAACATACAATCCATATAAAATTTTATTAATTTTGATTCCATTATTTCATTCTAAAACGTATCATCTTTTAAAATAATTTCCTGTTTTATTTGGTTCTCCGTCCAAACGGCTAAAATGCATTTACTGCGATTTGAGATTCTTAATTGACCTTGTATTTGATAGAACCAACTATGATTTTTGTTGACCTCAATAACATCTTCCTTATTCTTCCAAAAAAAAAAAATTTTTATTGTTGATTGTAGATCAACTCATCAACTATCGTTAATTTTAATGGATTATAATTCTATTAAAGTATCATCTCCTATTAATCCATCTAGAGACGCTCCAAAAATGGAAATACCTTATCAAGGAACATACCGCATACTTCAATTTTTGAATTTAGCTCAACTGCCAAAGAACGTTGTCGTCTCCTTCCCAAAAGTGCCCTTATCTATATCCGGTTTTTGACAGCTTATACTGTAGTCTTCATCTTCGCCTGTAGCATTTCTATGAGGTTTAAATGAAGTTCTATTGTTTTTCTTACTATTTAGTGACCGATTTGCTCTCCGATTTCTTTTTAATTCAAATTTCGTTTTTATTTTTGTGGGACTGTGGCCAACAACAGTTTTATGAAAATTGTAGTGTGTCCTACCTTTTGAATTAAAAGATACTACAGCAGCATAACACCGAGACTGGTACGATCGTTCATTCGCGTAATTAATTCTTTTGCCGCCGACGAATTTTGTTATTAGAGAATTAAAATTTTCTACGATATTACTATCGAAATCATACAATAGACTTCGTGAATGTTGAGAAACCATTTTGAAAATGACCAATAGGCGATTATATAATTCCGGACTGTTTTTTATTTGAAGAAAATAATTTCCTCACCAAATACATGATAAATACTATTCTCTATATCTTTCTTTAAATTAAAAGTTTGATTACCAGTTTTAGTATCAGATTTTCTATATCTTATTGCACATGCAACAGCTCGTCTTAATCGTAAAATTCGGGAACTCAATAATAATTTGTTTACAATATATATGTAATATTTTATGATCAAATGTAATGAACTGTATTAGTAAAATACCAAAGAATGTATGTTAATTTTTATATAAGTTGATGAAAATGAAAAGATATTTACAATATTCTCTAATCTTTTTAAATCTTGACTTTTTCTACTCCTGACACTAGGCCTGAATTTAATATACGCCACTAACTGCAACTGCCTCCTTGCTAAGAAACTAAGAATACGAGTTATCTAATTATATATTTTATATTTATTTATACACCTTTTTCAGTATATGTATAATTATTAACATATTACGTTACAAAAATATTGCAACTATATATGTACCTACATCAAACATAATAAAATAAATAACATTAAATTGTGTGCGCTGCACGTGATTTTAGTATATTTTGTATAATGTTGTTTTGGATCAGAGTGTACTTTAGCGTCATAGCGTCTATTAGCTCCTCCCATGTCAGTTTAAAACAGTCACATTCTAACAGGAACTTTGTCTACGTCACAAGCAGCGCTCATCCTCTTAAGAATTTTTACTTTCTTTTACAGAGTAATGAGTATGTATAGCCATATATCACCAAAAAAATCGAACTCGAGATTTCAACGGATATACACGTTTTGAGCTTTCCTGAATCGAATGTGACTATTTTCGGAGTGAAGTCTGTGTGTGTGTGTGTATGTGAACGCTCTAGAGCCGAAACTGTCCAACGTAAAATTATGAGACTTCAAACTTAAGACTTGTATATGGTCTAGTTGTGTACATTTTATTGTTGAAAAGAATATTCAAACCGGCAGTGCATGTTTACTCTATGCATTTTTTGTTCTATCTCCAATATCACTAGAATGGCTGCACTTACGGCAAAAATAGTTATGTCTGAATTAGATAAATGACATTTCAGAATATTTCTGTACAGAATTGTTTAGTTTTGATAGTTAGTACTTCAAAACCATTACAAATTGGTATTGGTATAATTTTCAAGCCATTCATATATATAAGGTAAGCTTGGTTTTCATATTGTTTCTGTTGGATTATTATTTCCTAATTTTATATTCTTATAATCAATAAATATTGATGAAAACTACGTAAAAGAAAGTCCCGCGTTGGCCACAACCTATTTTTTACTAAAAATACTAAGATATTTTATATCGACAAGGTTTTTCCAAATTGTTAAGCACAGGAGCTATAGAAAATAATAAAGATAAATAAAAATCTGGAAAATTAAGCTGGAACCACTGTTGCTTGCGCCAGTTCTTGTTTTTACATTCTTTTACAGAGTAATAAGTAAGTATAGGGATCGCCAAAAAAATCAAACTCGAGATTTCAACGGATATACACGTTTTGAGCTTCCCTGAATCGAATGTGACTATTTTCGGAATGACGTCTGTGTGTGTGTGCGTGTGTGTGTGCGTGTGTGTATGTGAACGCTCTAGAGCCGAAACTGTCCAACGTAAAATTATAAGACTTCAAACTTAAGACTTGTATATGGTCTAGTTGTGCACCTCTTATTTTTGAAAAGAATATTCAAACCGGCAGTGCATGTTTACTCTATGCATTTTTTGTTCTATCTCCAATATCACTAGAACGGCTGCACTTATGACAAAAACAGTTATTTTCATAACGAATGATATTAATATTTCACACAACTTTTGTTTGAAAAGTTTCTTCAATAAATGTACCAGTTACGAGAAAACCGCTACCGAAAATTTTAAGAATCTTGTTTACGTTGTCATGGATTCGAATGTAGCTTAATTAATCGGATCATCTGCGCCTGTCAATATTTCGACAAGAAAACAAAATGGTCTGAATTAGATAAATGACATTTCAGAATATTTCTATAGAGAATTGGTTAGTTTTGATAGTTAGTACTTTAAATCCATTACAATACATTACATAAAATTTAAACACAACATGTAACACCAAAACTGTACCGGGTACTAAAAACCTAAGTTGTTGAAGTACCGAAATTAGATTAATAAAAAAAATTAAAAAAATCCATTACAAATTGGTATTGGTACAATTTTCAACCTATGCATTTATATAAGGTAAGCTTGGTTTTCATATTGTTTCTGTTGGATTATTATTTCCTAATATTATATTTTTATAATCAATAAATCTTGATGAAAACTACGTAAAAGAATGTCCCGCGTTGGCCACAACCCATTTTTTCATTTAATCGACGCATTTAAGATGAATATAGAAAAACTGACAACCTCTGTACTGTTTTGATCTACCTGACCTTAACCCGTCAGCACTCACGTTATGAGCATTTTGCTCACGCTCGATTTAAAATGTTAATAACTTTTTTTTTTTTAAATGGAATGGGAAGTTGAAACTTTTTTCAAATAATTTTTTTTTTTGAAATTATAAATTTCCCAAATCCGACAATTCTAAGTAAAGCTGAAAAAAATGTATTATTTTCATGCATTTCAGAAATTGTGAGCATTTCTCTCATCACGAGAGTAAACGTGTATGAATGAAATTTACTATGCATGAAAAATACGGTAGCGGTCGGGCTTGATCGTGCATCTTCTTCCTCCGGATGTTCGGCTACATTCGCTTTAGCGCATTAGTTTTAAAACTCATCCGTTACAAGTGCATTATACATTGTATGGACTGTGAAACTAAAGTAAAGAAACACGACGAGGATTGTTAATTCAACTAGCTTGTTAAATTATTTTATAAAAATTACATTTAATTTTAATATTTAAAATGAATAAATAAAATTTTAAACACAGATAAACTGACTCCAATTAATAATCTGGGTTATGATTAAAAGAAATTTTAATTATTGCCTTCCACAATATTTTACCTTTTGAAGAATACATAATAATCAGATAAGTATAATATTTTGAATTTGTTAATCATACATTAAAAAAAACTATCTAAAAATATGTTGAGGTTATGATTTATAAATTTAAATAAAAACTAAGCGCGCGAGATATTTGACGCATGCGCACAGAGCGTGAGCAAATCTCTCATCACGCGAGTAAAGATCACCGAAAAGTTCACGTGAGTTCTGACGGGTTAAAGTGGATTAATACACCTTCAAAATGCTGTTTTTGGATGATTTTTTAGCGTTAATTGCATAGGAGATATAACCAAAATAAGGAGCGCGCCTCGTTTTAGCAAATTACGAAATTGCTCGTTTGGCGGTAATATCTCACAATAGTTTCAATTATAAAGGCATAATCCTAATTTTTATGTTTTTTTGATATTCACCCACATTTCTTAAGTCGTTGGCCACCGCATGCATGTATTTAATTGTGTAAATATTTTATGTTAATTTTTTCATTGTACCCCTATTATATAAGCCATATTTAGAGTGCAATCGCGAATTTTTAAATTCTGACTTCAGATTCGTAATCAGCGACCTCAAGATCAATATACATGATTTTCTTCAAAAACTATCTCTAATTACTTGAGTCAGTATTTTGAAATTCAAGGGTCGTTTTCACACCATAATGAAGTTGATTTTACAAGTTGTAAATTGATTTATTTGGCCTGCTTTGCAGCCAGTTACTTGTGGCATTAACTATAAATGAATCTGAATAAAATTTGATTGCCGAGGTGCAAATGACCAGTATCCGACAAACTTAGAAACGGAGACCGAACAATTTATATAGTAGTAATATTTGAATTAATATTCTACTAATTATTATTTATTTACATTATCTTTTTACTAATATTTATTTATTTTGGTAATGTTATCTGCCCTGCACCAATATTAAACCCCACTCGCTTTGATCATTATTCCCTTATTATTTTTTGTTTTATCTTGTAAATTTACTGTAATTTCATAAGTCGAAGGTCATAATATAGAAAATAAATGATTATATTTAAATAACTCTGTTTATTCAGCAATTCTCACAACAATTTGTTTATTTCCAGAATCTTGGGGCACTCGAACATACTGTTGTCAAGAAGATGGCTGCAATTCCTCCGAAATTACAAGGCTATCTCATTGGCTAATGGCGCTGTGTACAATACTGATGTACACGTCGCACTGAACATCCATCGCGCTGATACAGTAAGAGAAGAAGACACAATTCTTCTGTGAAATTATATTCTAAATCACCTTATATTGTCAGTCTTCCTCTAGCATAATACCATAATGCATAATTAATTAAGAACACACAAGTATCTTTTAAAAATACTTTGGCTTTTTTACACTCCTATCCCATGTACCACAAGAATTTTATTATTTTTTATTATTGTATATCAACAATATTCTTAACCAGTGTGACAATATTTTGGTGTTACATAGATTTAAGAATTAGTTTAGCTTAGAATATATTTCTGAACAAGTCCAAACAGATATTGGGCTATATACCGAAGAATGTATTATAGTAGTATTGTGTGAATGTATATAGTAATATTAATATTATTATTAAATCACCGTTGTAATTTTTGCAGAATATAACTATGCATTCTAATTTATGTAGCAAGTTTGGTACTCCAAATTATTTTAATGCAAGACTTAACCTTGTATTGTTGAACAATAATAGAGACATCTTGAATAGGGTGAAATGAACATGATATATCTGAGAAAGGACAGACAGTGCAGTGTAAACTATTAATCAAATATAACGTTTACAGGTGTTCTCAGAGTTATCAAGTTGGATTTTTCAATATATCACAATAAATAACTAATTGTAACGGTTAAATCGTATTATATTTAAAATGATTAGAATAGGTTTGAAATGATTTAATTCTGACTTGTCCCCTGTTCTTCTGTCTTATGATTTTGTGCTATATAAAATAGAAATTTTAATTTGATATTAATAAACAGTGATGTATAATTGTCCTTTTCATATTGTTAATTACGGAACGTAATTTAAGATTTATTTATTATAATTATTATAAATTAACTGGTAATTAATAATTTTTATAAATCACCGTAATTAATACCGGTAACCTATCATATTTATTAACAAGACCATATTCATTTAAAAAATTATTCGGTGAACCTTGCGATGTGCTACTTCACCTCCGATTTGGATGAAACTTTGTGTAAAGGACCGTTTTAGCATCCTAAATAAGGGAAAAATATTAACTATTGGCGGTCGGAATATTAAAACCAAAATTACTTCCAATCACTTAAAAATGAGACAACCACAACGTAACCACAATCCTTGATTTTGTATACAAACGGATTATTTACATTTTCGCTGTTTGTGCTTACGTTGTGGTTGTCTAATTTTTAAGTGATGGGAAGTAATTTTGTTTTAATAGTAGCGCCAAAATCAATCTAGGGGATTTTGTTATTTGGGAAAAACAATCCGACCGCCAATAGTTATTATTTTTCCCTTATTTAGGATGCTAAAACGGTCCTTTACACAAAGTTTCATCCAAATCGGAGGTGAAGTAGCACATCGCAAGGTTCACCAATTATTCTAAGTGAATATATAATTGGACTAATTTAAAACAAGTGTAAATTAAGTTTACATTTAATTAAAAAAATATTTAAATTTGAGTTACACTTATAAATTTGTTAAAGAAATTGTGTTTGACATTGTTAGTTTTGAAGAACAAACACTTAAAAAATCGAAATACGCAAAATGTGTTTTGTTGAAGTTTGGTTAGTCTAACCAATTTTTTTAATAAAACATCCGACAATTATGATTATTAACTAACTTTACGTACAAAAATTTAAAAATGGTTTTAATATATAACAACAATTGTAACAAATTTTGCTCAATTTTACATATTGAAATCACAATTTATGAATCTTGAGGAAGCAAGGAATTTCTTGCAAAATATATCGATTCTGAAAATTAAAGAGTCATAAAATAGTTTATGGAGTTTTATTTCCCATAACTATTACCCATACACCGCATATCCGTGATTTTTCTGACGCTTATGCCGCACGTCGCGTTTCTTTTTGTTCGGGCGCCAATCAGTGGGGAAATAAGAACTTTAGTATAGGATAGGGAAAGGTGGGAAAGACGGTGATTCTTTCGACGTGCGGCCCTGATAGCTTCTTGGGAGGCAGTTCCAGGTCGTTGAGAAAGTAACAAGAGCGTAGATACTATTCAAAACACTTTTTATTTGCTGGTTAGGCGATAAAACATAACAACATTGATGGACTAATAACAGAATAATAACAGAATAACACGGATTATTTACAGACTTGTAACAGAAACAGTACTAATTATAATAATAGAATACACAACGAATTATTTACAGACTCGTAACAGAAACAGTACTGAATATTTAACAGAATAAATAACGGATTATTTACAGACTCGTAACGGAAACAGTACTAATTGTTTAACAGAATAACAGAATAAACAACGGATTATTTACAGACTCGTAACGGAAACAGTACTAAATATTTAACAGAATAAACAACGGTTTATTTACAGACTTGTAACGGAAACAGTTACGTGTGTATTTTGCGGGTATGTCTCGGTTAGGGAACCGGCCAAGACGTGAGTGTGTGCGTGTGCGTCTCGGTTAGGGAGCCGGCCAAGACGTGCGTGTACGTGTGCGTCTCAGTTAGGGAACCGGCCAAGACGTGCGTGTACGTGTGCGTCTCAGTTAGGGAACCGGCCAAGACGTGAGTGTGTGCGTGTGCGTCTCGGTTAGGGAACCGGCCAAGACGTGAGTGTGTGCGTGCGTCTCGGTTAGGGAACCGGCCAAGACGTGTGTGTGTGTGTGCGTCTCGGTTAGGGAACCGGCCAAGACGTATGTGTGTGCGTGTGCGTCTCGGTTAGGGAACCGGCCAAGACGTGTGTGTGTGAGTCACACTAACAAATTATGAAAAGCTCACCGGTTACAGGTATACATGGTAGTGCACAATAATCAGTTCGATATTTTCTACCTCAGCGGAACGGCGGCGCACAGTGGTCCCAAACGACGAATTGGTGGCCAAAAGTCAAGTCTAAATTTTTTTTTTATGATATTTCTTATATCCTATCTTGTTAAGGATAGATTAGATAAGAAAAAGCCATATAGTTTTTAATTTTTTTTGTACGGTGGTACTTGTTATAAGCTACTGAACATGAGACATTTTTAAATCGAAGAAATAAAATATTTTCTAAATGAAATACAAAACGCTATAACTTTTTTAATAATAAACTGATTTTTAAAAATGAAGCAGATTTAGATAATTACAACCTTCTATTTGAAGAGAAAAAAATTAAAATGTATACTTTATGAAACTGATTCTACACTACAGTATCAAACATGGCGACATATATTTTTTTCTATTTTCATTTCTTCTATGGAATAGAAGTGAGTTGGCGCTGCGAGGCGCCGCTCCAATTTTTCTTTCAATAAATACTAGAAGTATTAATAAAGGACGGTGTATTGAAAGAAAATCCACCTTTTGACCGCTACTACTAAATATTTACATTTTAAGTGAGCGCCCGCAATAGTCGTAAGGCGTTACACAGGTTACGCTGAGCAACTAATATCTCCCTATGAACAATCTCTCACTATGCAATTTAGTTATTTCTACATTTATTTGTTATATTCATATTATCCTACCTGATTTTTTTTATATTATGCTATTTACGTGAATGAGGGAATTTAATTTTAGAAAATGTAGATGTCAAACAACAAATGAAGATTTACTTCATAATTTTCTTTTCACCTCTGATCCATACATAACAAGTGTAAGACATAAGTTAATAATTAATAAAGATAGTTTAAGTGACATTTGTTATTAAGTTAAATTTTATTAAAAATGTTAAATCTTTAGTTATAATTTGTATATATATATATATATATATATATATATATATATATATATATATATATATATATATATGTATGTTGTTCTAATGTTTAATTATTAAAAATGTATTGACTAATTGTTATATAATGTATTTACAATGTTTTTATTTTTATTTATTAACAATAGTAAATATAGTATTTAAAAGTATGTAATTTTATAATAACTCATGTCAGGGCTTGTAAAATATGTAAATTTCGTATTTATATTGTTAGAAATATATGCCGAACTGTCCTCATTTTAGGTGGTCATGAAATAAAGTTGTTATTAGTTACGGTGTAACAAAACATATTGTAACTGTCAGAACAAAAATAATAAAACTTGTTATTCCCTTGTACGTTTAATTGTGTCCCATTCACCCTTGAATAATTCCATTCACAACAGGTTATGGGCCCAGGACAATAGTAGAGGGTGAGTGAAGAATTTCTATTTAAAAATTATTTTGGAAACTGAATCCAATTTTAACTTTTGAGTCGACAAACTATTGGAGAAGAATATACGCATAGAAGACGACAATATGGCGACCTCCACAGACGAATTCAAGATCCCGAAATTATCTTCCGACAATTATCACATATGGTCTATACGTGCAAAAGCAGCATTAGTACAAAAGGGATGTTGGAAATCCATCGATCCTGGATATGGTGAAGAAATGACAGTCGAAGAAAAGAAATTAAATAACAAAGCAGTGACTTTCCTTTTCTTGGTGGTGGAGGATAGTTATTTGGATGATATTGGGGAATGCGTTATGGCAAAAGATGCATGGGAAATATTACGAGAAATCCACTCAAAATATGGGTTACTTCACACAATTCAATTGATGAGAGATTTCTTCAATACAAAAATGAAGAAAAATGAACCAATGAAAGACTATCTCGGACGCTTGATGGAGATTCATCGAAAGTTAACGGGTAGTGGACATGGTTTTGCAGATAAAGAAGTAGCACTGGTGATGCTCATGGGTCTTCCATTTGCATACGAGCAACTAATTTTGAATTTGGAACAAGATGAAGACGATCTCACAACGAAGAAAGTAAAAGCGAGGTTATTGGTAGAAGAAAAGAGAAAACTACGACGCGAGGAAGAAAAGGCAAGTGATAACGAAAGTGAGCAAAAAGCACTTTTCACTAAATCTAAAGGGAGATTCAAACCGTATGGACGAGAGAATGATGAACGAAGACAACAAACTACAAGTAATAACGCAGAAGGAAATTCAACACGAAACATGAATATCGCGAGAAGAAGGGTCAAATGTTATTGTTGTAACAGATTTGGACACATTGCACGGGACTGTTATGAAAGTATAGACGATACCAAAGACAGACGTGAGTCAAATCAAGATAATAAATACCCTTATAAAAGAGAAGTGCAAAAGGCACTATGTGCAAAAATTGGAGAGGTAGAGAATCCTCAAGTTTGGTATCTCGATAGTGGAGCAACGGAGCACATGACATCGTACAGAACTAAATTAACCAATTTTGTAGAATACACATCAAATGTAGAAATTGCGAACAAAGACACAATGAAAGTTACAGGTATGGGATGCGCATGTTTCAAATTTCGTGACGCGAACGGAGTACTCAACGTCAAGTTAGAAAATGTACTTTACGTTCCCAAATTAGAAGGTAATTTGCTTTCAATTGGTAGAATGGAAGAACTTGGATTGGAAATAAGATTCAAAAACGGAGAAGCTATAATTTCAGAGCGCAATGGCGAAATATTACTAACAGCAAAACGCGATGGTAGGTTATATAAATTAGAAGAATCTAACCCATCAGCACGAATTGTCAAAGCGGGGAGCAAAGATAAATGGCACCGTCGATTAGGCCATCTTCATTTTCAGGCGATTCGACAACTAGGATTAGGGATTAATGAAAACGAAAATAATCAATCAAAGTGTGTAACATGTATGTTGGGAAAAATGAAACGGAAACCATTTCCAACGCATGATGTAACGAGAGCAAGTAAGCCACTTGAATTAGTTCATTCTGATGTAGTTGGAAAAATAAAACCAGTATCAAAAGGTGGATCAGAATACTTTGTAACCTTCGTTGATGATTTTACAAGGTATACACATGTATATCCGATGCAAAAGAAAAACGAAGTTTTAAGCAGATTTAATCAATTTCGAAGAATGGCCGAAAATTTCCATAATTGTAAGTTAAAGACATTACGTAGTGATAATGGAAAAGAATATATAAATGATGAATTTGATAGTTATCTAGTAAAGTACGGAATAACTAGGCAATTGACAATCCCAGGAACACCTCAGCAAAATGGAGTAGCGGAGAGGATGAACCAAACGTTACTAGACATGACTAGATGTTTAATCATTCAATCTGGAATTCCTCATTATTTATGGGCAGACGCACTGGATACTGCATGCAAATTAAGGAACAAGTGTCCATCAAATGGAATAAAAGGAAACGTACCTGAGACGCTATGGACGGGAAAAGAAGTTAAGTTAAATCACTTAAAAGTATATGGTTGTAAAGCATGGAGTGCCATGAGCACAATTCATAGAAGCAGCAAGCTTGATCCAAAGTCAACAGAATGTATCTTTATCGGTTACCCAACTGGAATAAAAGGATACAAATTATGGAATCGCAAAAACGATAAATTCTTCGTAAGTAGGGACGTTATATTTGAAGAAGATAATTTTCCATGTAAGATAAGTAAAAATATGGAAATATCAAACGATACTGAAACAAATGATAATGATATTGTATTTTACTTCGAAAACGAAGAAAATGAAGAAGAAAATTGTACTGAAAATATTTCAATACAAGATCAAAAGGAAAATGAAGTTATAAGTAAGCAGCACCAACCACAGCATACAGAAATAATTTTAAGACGATCTGAAAGACTAGCGAAGAAACCACAGCAACACGCGTGCAACATTGTGAAGCATCAAAATACGGAGATAGAACCAAATACAGCGGAAGAGGCACTATCAGGGATAGAAAAAGATATGTGGAAAGCCGCTATGAAAGAAGAAATGGAAAACCTACAACGAAACAAAACTTGGACAGTAGTACCAAGACCTAAAAACCAGCGTATAATAAAATGCAAATGGGTGTTTAAAAGAAAATTAGACAAGGATGGCAATATAGCAAGATACAAGGCAAGATTAGTTGCTTTGGGCTATACTCAAGTTGCAGGGATAGATTATAAAGAAACCTATTCACCTGTCGTGAAGACAAAGTCAATACGAACATTGCTAGCACTAGCAGTTGAACGTGGATGGCATTCACACCAGTTGGACATAACAGCAGCATATTTAAATGGAACGCTGAAAGAAACAATATACATGGAACAGCCAACTGCATGTCAAGAAAACGGAAAAGAAAATTACGTTTGTCTGCTTCATAAAAGTTTATATGGATTACATCAATCAGGAAGGGAATGGAATTTATATTTAAATGAATACTTAAAATCCACTGGATTGATTAGATCAAAAGCAGATCCATGTATATATTTTCAAGAAAATAGAGAACTTATAATTGGAGTATATGTAGACGACATACTTATTATAAGTAAGCACGAAAGTACCATTAAAGATTTTAAAGAGAGAATAAATAAGGTATTTGACGTGAAAGATCTAGGAATAGTAAATCACATATTATCCATAAGAGTGACACATCACAAAAATGGTGAACTAACTCTAGATCAGTCAGCGTATGCAGAAAGATTATTAAATACTATAGGAATGAAGGAAGCGAGAGGAGCCAAAACTCCGTTGGATGCTGGAATGAAGTTTGAAAGGACGATTGTCGAGGAAACGGATGAAGAAATGAGTTACCGATACAGACAAGTGATTGGCGGTTTACTGTATCTAGCTGGAGGAACTCGACCAGATCTAGCATTTGTAACTTCATACATGAGTCAATTTAACAACAAACCTAGTAGAGAACATTGGTCTGGATTAAAACATATTCTACGATACGTGAAGCAAACAATAAACTGGAGGCTAACGTATAAGAAATCTGGACAACGTATAAATGTATGGGGAGATTCGGATTGGGCTAGTGACAAAGTTGACAGGAAATCGTTTAGTGGTTATGTTATAACACTTGCTGGAGGAGCAATATGTTGGAGCAGTAAGAAACAGAGAACAACGGCGTTATCAACAGTAGAAGCAGAATACTTAGCGATGTGCCATGGAGCGAAAGAAGTAATGTGGCTACGAAATTTTTTAACAGAGATCGGGGCAGTGGAAATCATTTCGACACCTCAAATAATAAATGTGGATAATCAAGGAGCAATATCGTTGGCTGAGAATTATATGACATCAGAGAGAAATAAGCATATTGATCTCAGACATTTCTTTCTCAGAGAAAAGGTAGAAGATAAATGTTTAAAATTCGAATACACGAGAAGTTCGGACAATTTAGCTGACATGTTGACCAAGAATGTAAATTCAAGAAAGATCAAAGAGCACTGTGAATTACTAGGCGTGAAGGAAACAAAATAAGGGCAGATTTCGTCAAGGGGGGGTGTTAGAAATATATGCCGAACTGTCCTCATTTTAGGTGGTCATGAAATAAAGTTGTTATTAGTTACGGTGTAACAAAACATATTGTAACTGTCAGAACAAAAATAATAAAACTTGTTATTCCCTTGTACGTTTAATTGTGTCCCATTCACCCTTGAATAATTCCATTCACAACATATATATTAAGTCATTATTTAAATTATATACGTGCATACATATACATCATCATAAAATTAATTAAAACTAAATAAGTACGGTATAGAACGTGTAATTCCGTAAAATATTGCTTTTTTCTTCTTTTCTATTTTTTTAAACCAAGTATGAAACATATAGAAACAATTAAAAATATACATATTCTTGCAAATTTAATACAGATTAAGATGCAAAAAAAAAAAAATCTATCCCTTGTAATAAAATAGTTGTGTGCCCGTGGCCACCAATTCATCGATTGGGACCACTGTGCGGCGTGCTCTGGGTCTAGAGGCTCAGGGAACTGAAGCTCGCACAAGACTGACCTTTTGCTTCCAGTAGTTTTTCCAGTAAGAGTTTTTATTTATAACATAATTATGTACAAGATAAGTATTACATTGTATTACAAATAAAATTATAAGGCCGTTCTAGGGCATTTATGCCCTCTTCAACCAATGCTTATTATATAAGAAAAAATGACAAAAAAAAAAAACAATATATATATATATATATATATATATATATATATACATATACATATACATAAATATACTCATATATATATATATATATATATATATATATATATATATATATATATATATATATATATAATATTCAAATTACAATAAAAATGATAAATATTGATAACTAAAACAAGTATTTCATTAATGATATAAACTTAAACTTAAGGCAGTGATTTCACTTATTGAGACTGGCTCATCTCAATACTAGGGGGATGTTTTTGAGAATGGAGGATAGCAACGGAGGCAAGGTTTTGGCCCGTTGTAAAAGTACTGCTAGGGGAAATCGACTTCAGGCGGCGGCGATGCATTGGGGGAGAAGATAGAATGCGCAAGCTTGGACCTTTTGCTCAAATCGGGGCTGCTTTTATATGGTTTTTAGGGAGACAATTGCCGATCGTCCGAAATAGGAATCGTCCACGTACCAGAGACGATGTCATTATTGTCCAATAGCAGACCGGTAAAACATGGATATTTCATTGTTTCCAACGCCGACGTGGTTAATGTTTAAACACAAAAATATTTAATATAAAGTTATTCTATTGTTTATTGTTAGTTTAAATATTTCCTGCACAAACACTATTTTTAGTTCCATGTCTAGGGACTATTCATTCCCCTAGTTGGTGAACACGCGTATGTTGTTTAACCTCAAATTGTGACAGTTTAAATTTAAACTGACTGTGTTTTTTTTAGGTAAACAAAACGTGACTTCGTCACAATATATATATATATATATATATATATATATATATATATATATATATATATATATATATATATATATATATATTCGAAAATATAATACTTGACCCATAGCTAGCTTCTATTTATTAAATTGATCATCATAGGTTAGCACCTAAGAGCACTTTACAGGTAAGGATCTACATTGAAAGAAAATATTTCATAGGAATATTTCAAATTGTATGCACTTTTCTATTGATTATAAAAGAATTCTTCTTGAAAGTTAAATTTTCACTTACATTAGATCTAAAAAAAAATTTTTTTTGTAATCCCGTGTAACTTATAAAAGTGTCATAGAGTTACTCATTTGAAAATATTTTCCAGTTCCTGTTTGCTCACAATTGCCAACATATATCCCAGAGTTGCCTTTTCTAAATATATAAAATATGTATAACAATTTTTTTTTTTTTATAATTTAATCCTTGGGTTAATTTTATTAAATAAAATATTGGAAGATATATTGAATATACAATCGATAATTGCCCAATTTACAATAGAATTATGTATTACAAGCATCTACAAGCCTAAACCTAGCAAATGATACTACCATGATTCTAATTTGAGAGCAAGGGATGTTTTTAGAAGTATTTCATTTCAAGAGACGAGCAAAAGAATAACCAATATATGTTCATTCCACCCTAATGTAGATTTAGGGATATCGCAGGGGGTTTTCACAGGCCATATTTATACATCCGCTTCGTTCGGTTGAAAATTAAGCAGAAGAATGCCAGCGATGCCACCCTATAGAAGACCGTTATAGTATTGTTACAAATAATGTTTTAACCCTTTCGCTCACGCTTTTTGGTTTGGTGGTTTACTAAACCTGTCTACCCTTGCCGTACAAGTGGCATATATATGTTTCTGTCGCAACCATTGTAATAAATTATAATTGGAAAAGTAATTATCAAAATAAAGTTGAAAATTTGGCTCCGTAATCCTTTCAGCTAATTTTAATACTACAGAAGCTGCTGATCCAAAAACTTCTAAGTATGTCTTGTCAAGTTCAGTGGTAGCTCCTTGATATATAAGAAAATCATATATTATACCACTGACACCACACAGAGCAAATATTTTTATACCCCAAGGTTTCGGTTTGTTTGAAACATATTGTTTTACATTTAATTGTCCTTTGAATGGCACCATCTGTTCATCTACAGAAAGTTTGCTCTCTAGTGGCAGAGACAGGCATTTGGTTCTAATTATATCATATAAAGGTCTTACTTTCCAAAATCGATCTTTGTCATTTTCATCCATTTCTACTCTATTTGTATCTACAAAATGTAAATGACTTCTTAGTGAATAAAACCGATTTATGGGCATGCTTTCACTAATTTGGGGGACCTGCAATTTGGAATCCCAGTAAAATTGTATCCTGGGATAATGTAAATTTCCCATAAGGATATGAATTCCAACAAATGTTTTTATTTCTTCCACATTTGTTGCAGAAAACCTCGTCATTTTTTGTGTGGCATATAAATTAGTGTTCTCAACCATAATTTGAAATAATTCATCTGTGAAATATTGGCTGAAAAAGAATGCTGGACTTTCCAGTTGTATGTCATCATATTTGTTTTCAACATGCCACCTTATAGGTGGTGTCTCGTAACGCTCAATTTTGTGCCAAATTATATCAGTCTTTTTTGTTAAATTATTATTTATTAAGAACTCATTATTTAGTGCTAGCTTTGATTTTTTTTTTGCTACTGCCTTTGAAGTACTTGCAGCTATTTCAGGTTGCATAACGTCCTCCTCTTCAGACTGTTCCGCTGTCTCTTCAGGGTGTTGCACTGTTCCTTCAATTTCTTCTGGATCATCTAAATAATAATAATAAGTTCTTTCATATATTATATAACATTTCTAGCAATAATTATACCTTCTTGACCCTCTGTATCACTATCCCAACCATAGCCTTCGATGTCTGATAGGCCAGCTTCAATAAGCTGTAAAAGTTCCTGGTGACTTAACGGCTTTTTATTACTCATTTTTCGAATTTATAAACTACAAAATAAAAATGTTGTAACAAAAAATTTAAACAAAGTGAGGTTATATTTTATACCTTGGTATTCCGCTCGCTCACACTGTGCACTATAGGGCACGTCAATAGTTTGTCCAAAAATGGTAAAACAAACCAAATAAATAAAACTTTTACAATTAAAGCACAATATATAAATGTTAATTCACACGTGCAAAAATATTCCAGCGATTTTTAACGACTGCTGATATGTAAACAAATTACCTGGTTACGAACCTCAAAATAAGTCTGGCAGATAGTCACACCAACTATCAATTAATTTTATTAAACTTAACCAAGTTAACGCTAGATGGCAAAACATGGTTTAACTTACAAATACAATGTGTACAGTATATTGTACAATATAAATAATTTGAATAAAATCATTCTATCAATGCATTTACCTATATCGAAAGTAGCGTACAATATATTGCACACCATGAGCGAAAGGGTTAACTACTATAACCATCTATTGAAAACATAACTTATCAGATAATCTGCAACTCTAAATGATGAAGACATAAAATGTGATAGAACAACATATGTGCTATTTTATTTCTTAGCCCTATACTTAAATCCTTGGCTTATTAGACTAAAGCTATCCTGTTAATATTGTATGTACATATCATTTGCAAATATAGAAATAATAATGCTTGATAGTAGAACAATGAGAATTATTTCATAGTAATACTATGGTTCACATGTTAGCTTCGCGGTTGTAGAATATGATTTTGGTATAGAATTTCAAGTTCTATTGTCAAATATGAAGTTTTGTATGCTAGATCCTCGGAAAAATTTTCAAGTAAGTTTCATTGTACAAATTAATATTGCAAAATGTTAGCACAAACAGAGCTAGAAAATTATACTATTTGGAAGAAAAATATTACAATTTCATTATTTACGACATTTCTATTATTTCTCTATATTCTATAATTTCAGCACTGCGCATATTTTGATATAGAGTATATATATATATATATATATATATATATATATATATATATATATATATATATATATATATATATATATATATATATATATACCGGTACCTTCAGAGGAGTAGAGGGCACAAAATTTGGTCTTACGAGATTCCGAGCGAGCGACGACTAACATCCAAGTATATAAGTTATATACATTTTTGGATTCAGGGCGACGAGACTAACACTTTTTCTTTATGAAATTTTTTGATCTGAGAATGCTATCTGTAGCACACGACCGAATGCTTTAGCTTCATCGGTACTACATACGGCGAGCTAAAATGTGTTTGTCTCGTCGCCCTGAATCCAAAAATATATATCTCATATACTTGGATGTTAGTCATCGGTCGCTCGTAAGACCAAATTTGTGCCCTCTACTCCTTTGGTACACATATTAATTGGCATCCCATTTGAATCCGTGTGCAGTTATCAAATTGTCCTAATACTTCCCGAGTCCCCAAAATTTGTACTCCCCTTTAAGACTGCCCTAATAAAAATAATTAAAACTCCCAAAAATTCTAAGATATTTTGTTTACAAGATTTTTTCATATTGTTCAAAATCTGTAATCTACAAATAATTGTAGAACTTTTTGCATCTATATAATTTTTTCAAATTGTTATCCAAAAAGCCAAAATAATTAAAAACCGCTGCTCGCATCGCAATTAATTCTCATAAGGCGAGCTGGACGATCAAGGGCGTTGTACCTAAGCTTGTTCGTTAATATCGCCGTCCTACCTCACCACAAGCGTTAGCTACTCCGTTCTGCCCTGGTTTCTCCTACATATGTCATGCGATATGCTACGGAATTTATAGGTTTTGTGTGTATCTAATATTTCTGTAATTATATAGTTTGCTAACATACCGAGTTAATCCCGTGAATCTCGTTAATCGTTAATCTCTAGCCATGAAATACACGACTTTTTCCTTTACCATTACACTTGCAAATCAACAAAAATAAAATCTCAGATTAAGAGCGCAATCGCACACTGTTTGTAACACCATCTTAGAGAATTTGATTATCATAGATTTCGGTGAAACAGTTATGAAAACGAAACTGTGTTAATGGCAGCGATTTACAACTTTTAACGCACACATGCAAATAGTTTTGTATACTCGTACATATAAGACTTGTGACCTCAGAAACACACATACTTCACATTCAATGGTATACCTAGAGTGCTCTACGACTTCACAAACATGCACACTGTTACCAAAAACGTATTTGGCGGCAGCTACTGCTATAATTTGCTAGTATACCCTCTACGTGTGTACGTTTCTCGTTAGGACGTAGAATGGTTTGCATAAGTTGTGTTCATGTGGCAGCACAACATAGCACAGATGGCTCGGGCACATGTGTCCTTGGATATGAGTTTGTTCTCTGCGTTTTATTAAGTTACACACAAAAGTAATTTAGTTGTTTTAATAGTTTTAGTTTATTTCGTAACCAAATAAATTGTTAACTTATTAAATCTCATTTAAGTTGTTAAACCGTATTTAAATTTTTTTCTTTCTTTAATACTTGCATCCCTACATTGACACGATCCTTATACTATCACCGCAAATTTTGCGTAACCCTAGTGCCGCTTGAACATAGGCCCATAAGCCTTCAATAACTTACAACCACCGATCCATAGCGGCGGTCCAGCAACACCGACACAAACGCGTCACAAAGAACCCGCGAACATACATTACACGCTATGACGTAACAAGACATTTTTGCATGCATTATTTTAGCATTGTTAGTCTGGCCAGCGGATGACCCTTAGTACTAACATTTAATATAACTTCCTTGCGACCATTCGGTGCTAAAGGGGATATGTTGGAATTCTGACAAATCGCTGATCCCTAAGAAGAAATTCAATCATTTCTCAATAGAGAAAGCGCGTTAGAAAGTCCTTATTCACGAATTCAGTTCATAAAATCCTAATTAATATTCAATATCAATAAAATCGTTATTCGGTTTAGAATATTAATGCAAGGTTGCAACGCCAACGCAGATAGAAAAGCTACAGCACATTTTACATATTTACATTTGATTTATCCTTGTTATAAACCTTTTCTTAGATCGAATTATTTTGAAATATTTAATACATAAGACCGATACTATCAAATATTTCTCTTGAAATTGGACAGTATACTTGCAGTTTTTAGCGTTTCTAGTGATCCAAATTCCAAATAATATACGGTACACGTTAGAAATATTAAAATGGAATGATGTACGTATTATTTTATTTAGTTCCTTATTTTGATAATCATTAAGATACGTATTTATTTTTGTTAATTAATGAAACTCTTAGGTACGTATATTGAAAATTTTATAACGTACATAAATACATTGCTGTCCGAGGTTTCATTACACGCATTAAGCTAGGGTTTCGAACTGTATTTTTTTTCGTTTCGGTTCAATCAAAAACACATATCAATTCGGTTTCGGATTTCAGTTCAGTTCCGAGTGATTTTTTTAAAATTTTATAAATGCTTTTATTTGTATTCAAGAACCATTATGCCATTTTTTTTACATTTACCTAAACCTTGGATGGATTTTTTCCGGTTATTTTATATATTATTTTTAAAGGAATTCTAAGATATTTTATATTTTTCATATTGGTAACCCAAAGGGCATAAAAAGATATTAATAATTACAATATTGAACTATAGAAAAGCACTAAACATTTTCTTATGTTTTATTATATCAAAATAATCTACGAAAATTATTAGATTTTTTATTTCTGAAATTTTTTCAATCTATGTTCCAAAAGGCCATGAATATTAAAAACAATTTATTTAATTTAAAATGCACGGAGTGGTATGATGGAGTCCGCTGCTCGCATCCCATATATTACATATAAGGCGAGCTGAACGCATAGGTGCGTTGTACCTAAGCTTGTTCACCTTATTAACCTTATTTGCGGACATTATTTTTTAAGTATTATTAGTAATACTTCTCCATTGACTAGCAACGTAAGACTGATTGAATTTGTTCATATCCATAAAAAAATATTTAAACATATGTTGCAATACTTGAGCATGATAATGCTTGTACGAAGACATTTTTGTTTTGTATTTTGTTGCATTTAATTTCTTATTTTACGAATTGGTAAATCTTAATTATTGCTGTAAATATATTAAGCATACATGTATATAATTATAAACAAGCCGATCCGGCGAGCCCGGTCACAGCAATAAATACAAAACTAAAAGCGATAGCAATTATTATAGTACAAAATTTATTGTTGTTATGACATTTCATCGGCATTTAATATGAAACTAGGGTCACCCGTGGGCACCGTGTGCCCATATAGTACACAGAATATAGGTCAGTTATGACGGATGGAGAATTATCTTGTAATTTTCTTGTAAATCATAGTTACAATATAAAAATAAGGGATTACCCTTACACGGTTTTTCCTTCAGTTTGTATCGTATAACATGTAACAAACCTAAAAATAATTAAATATTCATAATTTTATATATTTTTCCAGCCAATCAGGTGTCTAAATATGTTTGAATTAACCCTTCAAGATTTTGTTTATTATTTAATTTATAATTTAATTTATAAATTTATTTACTGCATCTATTTGGAGTTAAATATATTGTACAATGCACATTTTATATTATTTAATAATTTAATGCATGTTTTTATTGATTTTTAAATGCCTATGAATTATATAATATAATAAAATAATTAAAGATTTTGTAATTTGGACAGTTAATTAAAATTGTTAATAATCATTATTTGAATAAATGTTTGCAATTGAAACAATTCATTCTAATAACAAAGTCGGAAAATGCGGGGTAACTTTGAAGTACTACTTGATGGCACTTCATACTTCATACACTTGGCCGAAGTTTATAGTTTGAATTTACGATTTAATTTAAAGGTTGTATTATTCGAATTTCTGAATGACGATGCAACGTCAAAAATAGTTGTACAACTGGCGGACAGTATTTATTTGCAGAAATAAATAACAAATTCTGTATTAATACATAAAAATAATCAAGATATTTACTTTGATTTAATAAATCCATGCGTGTATTATTACACAAAAATCGGGAATATAAATTTACTTACGGATTCTGTTTACTAATTGAATCAATTATTGAAAAAAGATAGATGTGTATTACAAACCTTTTTACACTACACTTTCAATGATTTGACTTTTGATTCGTTATTATTTTGCAGTGCCACGGCAGTTTCAAAAGTGACCATGTGTCCTATGCTAAAACACAATAACACAATGTACACAACTCGATATGCATTTTGAAGATTCGGAATATATTTAAAATTGACATTTGAATTATTCTGACGTATAACCTTTTATTTTTATGTAGGGCAGATTACTTGATTAGAAATTTATTCATTGCTGTTGTGTAGTCTTTTATTTCAGTATAAACTATTTGATTATTTTTTATAACATTTTTATCTGTCGCCATGGTATAGTGGCGAAGACTCTCGCCTCTTACCTTGGAGGTCGTGAGTTCGATCCCCGTCTATGCCAATCTGCATTTTTACAAAAAAAGCGTTCTACACATACACACTCACTCACATACACACTCACATACACACTCACTCACATACACACTCACATACAAACATTTCTGGGTTATTATTTAATATGAAATTAATAAATTTCTATGTTTATGTATATAATTCTAAATCATCGACATTATACTCACATTGCCCATTGAATCAATCTAACCAATTATGATCCGAGATTTATTAATTCCTGTACCATAACAGCTTTAATTTCCAAAAACCCCACATTTAAAATTGCACACATGGGTAACGTTAATATTGTTCGTTTCGTGATTAGCCAAGGATATTGAAAATTATTTGATGAACATTTCCTAATTTTATTAATTATAACACAGAAACAAATGGTTTATATATTAAAATATATAACCAAAAAAATTACTGTCACATTGACATAACTTCTTCATTTCAATGTCTGATATACATCAAAATATATTTATATTATTTTTTAAGCCTATGGGCTCACAATTTGGAAAAACTTTAATGACATAAAATATCTTAGAATTTATATTAGAATAATCTAAAAAAATTAAAAGTTGACTAAGGGCAGTAGTTAGAAGGGTTCTAAATTTTGGGGGCCTATAACGCCGGCCTTGTACTGACGATTGGATTTAAAATGCGACGGAAACCTCACGGGCATAAAAATTATATGTATACCAAATTTCATTAAAATCGGCCAGGTACCTTCAGAGGAGTTGCGGTCACAAACTCAGGTTTTACGACCGAGCGAGCGAGATACATACATCCAAGTATATGAGTTAAATATATTTTTGGATTCAGGGTGAAAATCATTTTGTTAAGATTTTTTTTGATCCAAGCAATTTACAAACCCACGACCAATCACTATAGCTCTTTTGTACTTACTGTACGGCGAGCTAAAAAAAGAAATTGGATCATCATTAGTTTCATTCTTGTATTTTCGCCCTGAATCCAAAAATATATATAACTCATATTCTTGGATGTATGTATCTCGCTCGCTCGGTCGGTCGGTCGTAAGACCTGAGTTTGTGACCGCAATTCGTCTGAAGGTACATGGCCGATTTTAATGAAATTTGGTATACATATAATATCCATGAACGTGATGTTCCCGTCGTATTTTAAATCCAATCGTCAGTACAAAACCGGCGTTATAGGCCCCCAAAATTTTAAACCCTCCTAAATACTGCCCTAGGTCACTTTATAAAATTTTTAGAATTTTCTACTAAGAATTCTAAGATATTTTATGTCATTAAAGTTTTTTCATATTGTGAGCCCATAGGCTTAAAAATATAATATAAATATATTTTGAAGTATATCAGACATTGATCGCCATCTGTTAGTAAAATGAAGAAGTTATGTCTATGTGACAGTAATTTGTTTGGTTATATATTCCAATGTATAAACCATTTGCTTCTGTGTTTTAATTAATAAAATTAGGTAATGTTCATCAAATAATTTTCAATATCCTTGGCTAATTACGAAACGAACGATATTAACGTTACCCATGTGGATGTGTGCAATTTTAAATGTAGGGTTTTTGGAAATTAAAACTGTTATGGTACAGGAATAAATAAATGTCGGGATCATAATTGGTTAGATTGGTTCAATGGGCAATGTGAGTTTAATGTCGATGATTTAGAATTATATACGTAAACTTAGAAATTTATTAATGTCATATTAAATGCCGATGAAATTGATGAGGTAAACCTAATAAAATGTGAAACAAGTACAAGCAGTTTGGACCTCTTTTATTAATCAAAAACAATCCTTCAACAAATTAGCATATTTAATATAATATTACATGACAGCTTTTCACATAAGAAACAACATAATAACAAGTAATGTTTTTAACAACAATAATAATACAATCTTAGTAACTAACGTTCTTGATATAAAAAATACAAATGATTAAATGATACTAAATATTATTCTACATCAACACTCTCCCTCATTTAATAATTTTGTAAGTCCCATACTCTTACACAACTGCTGAAAACGTGTAGAAAACAATGGCTTAGTGAGAATATCTGCCAGTTGATTTTCAGTATCCACTCTTGATACAGTGATGTCGCCAGAAGTCACCAATTCTCGAACAAAGAAATGTCGTATACGAATATGCTTCGTTCTGCGGTGGAACTCAGGATTCTGCGCAAGCCGTGTAGCCGCTTCGTTGTCAATTTGAAGGACAGGTGTTTCCTTAATCATATCAAACTCTAGTAACAACATCTTCAGCCATACAATTTCTCTAGCTGCTTCACTAGCTGCAACAATTTCAGCTTCTGTTGTAGATATTGCTGTTGAGACTTGTCTTTGACTGATCCAAGAAATAGGACCACCTGCATAGATGCATAGCACACCTGAAGTGGATCGTCCTGTTTGGATATCACCACCGTGGTCTGCGTCGCTATAACACTCTATAATACCTTTCTTCGTATTATTTTTGTAAGTAATTCCTTGATCTGCTGCGCCTCTTAAATACCGAAAAATACGTTTTACTTTCACTACATCGCGCTCAGTTGGGTTTTCTAGAGTTCTTGACACTACTCCAACTGCATACGCAATATCAGGCCTGGTTCCACACATTAAGAACATAAGAGCTCCAACAGCTTCTATATAGGGGAACACTGTGTTTAATGGACTTTCTTCCATATCAGCATCCTTGATTATTGGAGTTGTTACAGCTCTGCAGTTGCTCATACCAAAGCGTGCCAGTATTTTCTCAATATAATGCATTTGACTGACATGTATAGAGCCATCTTGCTTTTTCTTAATTTCTAAACCCAAGTAATATGAAGCGGGTTTTGTAGTAAGTTTAAATTCTTTCTTTAGCTCAATAATAAACTGTTCAAGTTCATATTGATTGTTTGTTGCTGTTAACCCGTCATCAACATAGAGAGCAAAGAAAATTTTATAGCCACCTTTTTGTCTTACAAACAAACAAGGATCAGCTTCGCTTCTTCTAAATCCCAATTTAATAATATAATCTGTAAATCTCTCGTTCCAGCAACGGGGAGCTTGCTTCAATCCGTACAAGCTTCTCTTAAGAAGACACATTCTACCAGATCCATCATTATAACCCTCCGGTTGTTGCATAAATATTGTCTCATGTAACTCACCATAAAGAAAAGCGGAAGATACATCTATTTGTGTTAGCGTCATGTTTTCATTAGCCGCAACACTTAATAATGTTCTAATAGTTGACATTCTTGCCACAGGACTGTAGGTTTGATTAAAATCTACACCTTTCCGCTGTGCAAAGCCTTTAATTACCAATCTTGCTTTAAACTTATCTACTGATCCATCAGCATTGGTTTTTACCTTGTAGACCCATTTACATGGTATAGCTCTTCTTCCAGTAGGCAATTTTTCCAGTATCCATGTTTGATTTTCTTTAAGTGATTCTATTTCGCGATCCATTGCTGTTTTCCAATCATTTTGTTGTTTAGAATTCATAGCTTCAACAAAGGTTTCGGGTTCTTCATAGTTTATAATAGTAGGCATAACGTAATCCTTGTATTTTTCTGGACGCTTGATTTCCGAACGATCACGCAGCTGTCTTTGATTAAATTCATCATTTGAAACAATATCTTCGTAGGTATTGAAATTCGCCCTTTGAGGATCAATTTCTTCTACATTTTCTTCAAAAATAGATGAATCTTCATCTTGTTTATCAGTTGTTGATTCTGAATCCTCGATACATATTGGTACACCAATTCCTTCTTTTTGTGTCAAAGGTTTTTCTTGAAAAATGACATCTCGAGATCTGACCAATTTGTTCGTCTGTTTACACCAGATTCTATAACCTTCATCGTGATCATATCCTATTAGAATTCCTTTAACTGCTTTCTTGTCCATTTTCTTCCTGCGTTGACTCGGGATGTGTACATAACAAGTGGATCCTATTATCCGTAAATGTTTTACTCCAGGTTTCTTTCCATACCATGCTTCGTATGGTGAAATTCCAGTGACATTTGTAGGTCCTGTTCGATTTAGTATATAGCCTGCGGTAGTAATCATTTCAGCCCAAAGTCCTTGTGGAATATTTCCGTGAGCATGCATAATTGCTCTTGCAGTTTCCACGATGGTACGGTTTTCTCTTTCGCTGCATCCATTTTGTTGAGGTGTATATGGCATTGTGAGACGTTGAACAATTCCTTCCTCTTGAAGAGTCTGTCTTACTTCATTATTGTCAAATTCACCTCCATTGTCGCTCAAAAGTTCTTTAATTACATACCCTGCTGACTTTGTTTCAGCAATAAACTGTTTTAGTTTATCAGATACATTTGATTTTTCCTTAATAACATAGATATAACGATATCTAGTGAAATCATCTCTAAATAACACAAAGTATCGGTTGCCCGACATTGATCTCAAAAATGGACCACAAACATCAGTATGAATTAACTCACTTGGTTTGGTTGCTCTTTTTCTAGTACCAAAAGGGAGTCGATGAGCCTTGCCATAAATACAGCCTTCACACATTTCGGTGTCCAAATCAACGTTGATCCCTAGATTTTTGAAGATCAGCGTTCTCACATACCGCTTGTTTTGGTGTCCGAACCTTTCGTGAAACAATTGCAGTAAGTTTTCCTTTTGAACTACATTTATTTCAGGAGGATGTTGAGGATTAATACATCTCATTGCAAGTTTAAACAGGCCTCCAAAACGTTTTCGTTTACCTACCAGTTTTACATCATGGCCAATTTTTAGATTGCAAATCTCTATTTTCGAACTAAATATACTGTTTGGATTTTTATCTTGAGCTGAGAGAACAGAAAATAGGTTTTTTTGTATATTGGGTACATACCATACGTCAGAAAGAGTAGTTTTTTGCCAACGTCCATGTACTTCTGCTTCAATATCTATTGTACCTTTACCAATAGCTTTAACGATGTCTCCATTCGCAGTTGTAACTGTATGTGCTGTCGAAAAATGCTCAAAAGTCTTGAAAAATACTTTGCTATAAGTAACATGATTAGTAGCTCCATTATCCACATACCAATCATTATTGTCACAGTTCACTGTCATTGAAAATGAATTTATAGCAAGAAGAGACTTTTTCTGATTTTGGTGGTCTTCCATCAGCTATCCATTTGTAACATTTTTTGATAACGTGACCGGGTTTTTTGCAATAGTTACAAATTATAGTCCTCTTGCAGCTTGTCGTCTTCGAGTAATTTGTCTTTTGTTTCGAAGAATCTGTAGTAACAAGTGCGTCTTGAGGTACACATTCTGTTCTTTTATTTGTTAAGGCTTTTTCATAGACACACAGTTGATTTGTCAAATTATCAATAGTCCTATCGCTTTTAGACATTAACATCCAACTTGACTTAAAGGAAAAATATTCTTCTGGCAATGTGCCTAGGATTTTACAAATTAAAAACAATTCCGGTAACTCATTATTTTGAGAATCTTTACACATTTGCTGTTTCAAATCAAACCATAACGTTTTTAATTTGGATATATGAGTAGCTATATCATCTCCAGAATTCTTTTTGAAACCAAAGAATTGTAGACATAAGTCATAAACTTTATCTTCACAAACGCCATCAAATAATTTATGAAGCTCTTCCCAGACTTCTCGAGCTGTTGTAAGGCGCATAACTTTTTGTAAAGAATCTTCTGTCATATTTGTTGTTAAAACTATCAAAGCATTGCTATCAGCCTTAAGAAAAATATCCAAATCTTTCTTGTATTTTGCTTTTTCATCGACAGTAGCATCAGCAGCAGTTGGTTCAGGTTTATTTAGCCTCCCTTCAACTACATCAAGTGCATTTGATATCCCACGTAGGCAAATGGCAGCTTTATATTTCCAAGTGCTCCAATTTGACTTTCCTACTAACAGTCCAATATTTACTAGCCTTGTTGAATCCATTTCTTTTATTACAGGAAAATAAATAGATATGTTCACAATATTTATTTGTTGCACAACGAGTCTGGGCCCATAACCTGATGAGGTAAACCTAATAAAATGTGAAACAAGTACAAGCAGTTTGGACCTCTTTTATCAATCAAAAACAATCCTTCAACAAATTAGCATATTTAATATAATATTACATGACAGCTTTTCACATAAGAAACAACATAATAACAAGTAATGTTTTTAACAACAATAATAATACAATCTTAGTAACTAACGTTCTTGATATAAAAAATACAAATGATTAAATGATACTAAATATTATTCTACATCAACAGAAATGTCATAACAACAATAAATTTTGTACTATAATAATTGCTGTCGCTTTTACTTTTGTATTTATTGCTGTGACCGGGCTCGCCGGAACTCGCTAGCGCCAGTGCTTGTTTTGGTAAAGTTTTTTGCTGACTATCTTGATTCATCGTATATAGGAAATATAAATAAAAGGAAATATTTGAAGAATTAGCATGGGGTGAAGATATATTTTTGCCCCCACAGTTAATTGAACACATCTTCCGCATAATGTATTTATTGCCGAATTTTAGCTGGTACATTATAAAGTGAAATGTAATTCATTATTTGCCTAGGTAAGGTATACTTTGCCAGTTGCTGAGCAGACAAAGTATGTATAAATAAAGTGCTACTAATATATGAATTTTAGGTTTGGCTAGGATATTTTACAAATGTTTTCTTGCGTTATAGTACTCACCATTAAAAAATGAAACAGTATATCTGAGTCCAACTTAGATATGAGTTTGAGGTTAGGTTATGTGATGTAACATGAGTATACTTTTATAAACTTTACCTAAAGATATTTTGGCAATGTGTACACAATCTAGGACATGTGTAAATTTCCTAGACAAAGTGCTAAAACCAATTTTTAGATAGTTACATTTAAGACATTTTCGAAATCATTATTTTATACTGTACCGGTAACATATATAACATGATTTATCTTCATTAAATTAGATATACGTAGCTACTCTTGTATCATCTGGGTAGGCTTTAGAAAACAGTAAAACCTATAACAATATAATCTCACATTTGAAGAACATATATCAAAATGCTACACATGTTTTTGTGGTAGCCGAACACATATAGTTAAAATGATATAAAAATACAATTCCCAAAAGATATCATCGATACGAGACCAGCAACCTCCTCAATATATTTGTAGGTTCTTAGAATTCAACACACGAATTCCTTGTACGTGGAACGGCTAAATGTGGATGTACTCAAGCTATATTCTTTCCTGCAGCGAAATAATTTCTTTTTTACTCTATCCTTCCGTGAAATGCATTGGTGTGGTCTACCTAGACGCTTACCCTACGTGTCAACAATTCCTAATTCTATTCGATAGGCTACGAGCGTAATAGCACTTTATACCGGGATACAGCAGTGATATCTTTTATATTTTTTTTTATTGTAAATTTACTAATATGAGATCTAAAGTTTACATATGTCAATGTAAAACGTTTACAAGTGTAACTGGGAAAATTTTATAACGATGAGATTTTATAACTATTGCTAATGTAACTTTACTAATTGAAGATGTAAAATTCCGTGATTATAAAGTATATTTTATATTAAATAATGTAATGGTATTCCTAATGGAAGTGTAATTTTACATTTAAAAATGTAAATTTACTTTTACAATTGTAATCTGAGGAAGAAAGTATAGGTCTTTTAACAAGTTATATTTTTTTGATTTATTTTTATTACAAATATAAATAACAAAGAATCGAAAACACTTATGCGAACTGAATTTATGTCATTGGTTTACAAAAAATTGTTATTATAAAAAAACTTGGAACAAAAAAATCATCCGTATTTCAACTAAATATATATATATTTTTTTTTAATTGTTAAAAGATATGACCGACCTTACACAACATCTTTTACTTCTGCTCCCAACGTCAGGATTTATTTTCAAATATAATCTAATCGATTAATTCCATTGTTAGGAATAATCCTATGGTGTAATTTCGATTCCTTCATTTATTGTATTATCTTCAATGCATATATAATAGAGGCAGATTACATTTGACGCTGAAAAATTACATAAGTTTAAATTGGAAGTAAAAAAAATACGAATTGTTATATGGTTTTGTAAAATATGCCTGAAAGGGATGCATTGAATATATAACGTACCAGGTACACTGGCAATGTTGTACTGTACCGATTTTCCCGTTAATTTTGATTTCAGTGCATCTTCCTACAAGAAGAATACTGTAGACATTTTTAATATACTTATATATTTTAACTAATCTTACCTCAACTTCAAATAAAAGAAAACTAAATTCTTCGTGAAAGTATTTTGCAATAACCATTTAAGCAGTTAAACAATTGTGTTCTGGTGGCTCCATGTTGGTATCTATTTTTATAAATTAAATGTGATATTCAGCATTAATATACAATATGAAAATACAGTTACAAAATGGAAAAAAATATTATTAAATTTTAAATTTACCATATAAAATATAAAATTCCTCTAATTTCTGTTAATTTACCATCAAATTCTGATAAAATATAAAATAACAGTTTCAAACACTAAATTTACAGTTTAAAAATGTAAAATTCGCATATTTCCTGTAAATGTAACATTTTGTTCTAATGTAAAATGTAAAATATAATTTTCCTATCCTAAATTTTTACTAGCATAATTGGAATTAACATTTAAATGGTAATTAATATATAACTTCATTTAACTTACTTGAAAAATTAAACTTCTATTTTCAATGTTCAATTAGATATTAGAAGCACCTATACCCTAAACAGGTGCAGCCGTACTAGTGATATTGGAGATAGAACTAAAAATGCATAGAGTAAACATGCACTGCCGGTTTGAATATTCTTTTCAAAAATAGGAGGCGCACAACTAGACCATATACAAGTCTTAAGTTTGAAGTCTCATAATTTTACGTTGGACAGTTTCGGCTCTAGAGCGGTCACATACACACACACACACGCACACACACACACACACACAGACGTCACTCCGAAAATAGTCACATTCGATTCAGGGAAGCTCAAAACGTGTATATCCGTTGAAATCTCGAGTTCGCTTTTTTTGGTGATCCCTATACTTACTTATTACTCTGTAAAAGAAAGTAATAATCAAATAGTTTATCCTGAAATAAAACAATCTTTACTCTTCTGAAGTTCAGTCTGCTTTGAAATAGACAAAAACTAATCAAACGTCAGACTGAAATGGCAAAAAAGTTTTTGTGATAAATCTTCAATTAATTTGATGATTTGAAGTTTATTTAGTGTGATGTGTACTTTACACATAGTGGTATCTGCTATATTATATTGATATTGTATGTCAAAGGGAAATATAAATAATTGTTAGTTAATAAAATTAAGCTTTATTTATTCTAATTTGAAGTTTGTGCATTTATGTTAAAATGACCGACCAAAGAACAAATATAAATAAAAGTGCTACCACATGAGCGTCAAAAACAGTATTTCCATGTGAATTAGTGACGTACGAGTTACGGACTGGCCAAAAAGCAGTGATTTTTGAAAATATGAGTTGCGGTAAGATTCTATAGTTGATCAAATTATAACAACTGCATGTAAGTAAATTTATAATTCTGATTATTAGTGAAATAAAATCTTGAAGAGATAATTCAAACATATTTAGAAACATGATTGGTTGGCAATTTTATTCTTTTATTTTTCTTGGCAAAATCCATTGTATTTTAGCATATAACTAATTATCACTTTTAAAACTGCCGTTGTGACATTGCAGCAGTTTAATACTGCAAAATTCAGAATCTAGCCTGATTATTTAATTCAAAAACAATAATGAATCAAATGTCAAATCATTAAAAATGTTGTGAAAAAAGGGTTTGTAATACATATTTTTTGAATAATCGAATCAAATAATAAACAACAATCGTAAGTAAATTTATAATCCTGTTTTTTGTGTAATAATACAATTAAGGAAACAATTTTAATGATACAACACTTATGGCCAATTGCACCAGACAAGGTTAAAATCAAAGTTTAACAAAACTAAGTTTAAATAAATCTTAGTTTTAAACTTTTTGGATGTTAAACAGTGCATGATATGCGATCGATTAGGTAATCTCAGCATAGTTATTCAAAAACAAGATAGCGTTCAAAAAAAGGACTCGAATTTTTCTTTATTATTATTTGCGATGTAGAAATTTGTATTGTGTAATTATTATTAAATTACATGAAGATTCGCCATCAGTAAAAACTGACCTATGTTCTGTATACGATATGGGCACATGGTGCCCACGGCTGACCCTAGTACTATAATACTTTAATATTGCGATATGAAAGTGAAAAAATACATGATTACTAGAGCCCGTGCCAAATAGAAATGTGCACGTGAATCATTTCTTGCGCAGCTACTATGAACGAGATCCCGCCTACAGTTGCACCAGCGGCGTGAAGTTTACAAAAATTTTCGTTTATACCTACATTAAATATTACTAGCTTCTTCTTCCATAAACTTTATTGCTTCAAACAACAAACACCTACTTTTACTGTTTAAAACCATGTTTAGTAACGAGCCAAATAACACACAGTAATTTTCAATACTATTTGGGTAAAATCAATCGCACGTCACTGAGTCCAATATGGCTGAGCGCATTGCATATTATTGGCCCTTTAGGAAAGTAGGAGGAGCAATACTCAAATGTGTCTTTCGCGCATGCACATTTCTATTTGGCACGGGCACTAATAATTTTCACTCTGTTGTAATATCACAACTTTTTCGATTATATCCAAGTAAAGTTACATCAATTTCGTATTTTTACAGATCAGCCTGCGAGAATATGCAATTTTACAATTGAATATTTAATTTTGCAATAGAAAATTTAATTTTACTGTAAAATATGTAATTTTACAGTTAATTATTTAATAGTTGGTAATATTATATACAAATTGAAAAACACATGTAAAATAACACAGATATGTAAAATTACGCTTATTTTTAAGGAAAAATACAAAAATAATGATTGTAATTTTATACGTATTTTTTACAGTGTAACTTACGAGCTTACAAACTTCAAACTTCCATTAATAATTTGGACCGTCATCGTAACTACAACTAATAATGCGTTTATATATGCAGAGAGTTCTCACGGGAGGTGTTATAGGGCCCCAAGATGTGGAGCCCCCTAATGCTGCCCTTAGAAAAATAATTGAAGCACCTAAGAATTTTACACAATATTTTTGTCAACCACATTTCTTCATATTGGTAACACTTAAAGAATTATTAAAAATTATAATTTTTGTATTTTCAAATTTGTACAATTTCTTTTAATTTGGTATATTCTCTTACAAATATTGTGTGATATTGTAATTTGTGTTCATTTTAGAACACATTGCTGATCATCCTTCCTAAAAGAAATTACAATTTAATTTGTAAATTCGTGATCCGTATCAATATTTAACTTGGCCGATTTAGTTTTTCTCATATTAGTGGCAACCCACAACTGGGTCTAAATTTATAACATTTATGATTGTTAATTGTGACCAGTGATTTTCACGTATAGAATAATGCAAATAAAATTATAAAAATTATATATGAGCTTTAAAAGTATTTCAAAATATCAAATAAGATCATTATTTTAATTCAAATAAGTATAGGTAATCCCCGCAAGAAAGCATTATTAAAATTTACCGAGTAAATAATAACTACATTTAGCAAATGCAAAACAAATTGTTTGGAACAAGATTTGGTACGCGTAAAACGCACTAACGCGCAGAGCTCGCCCTTAGGTAAAATATGCGTTGCGAGCAGTGGTTTTTAATTATTATGGCCTTTTGGTTTACAATTTGAAGAATTGTTATAGATATAAAAAGCCTTACATTTAATTTTAGTTTATATTGATAAAAAAAAAAACTTTTAGTGCATATTTTAAAATTCAAAATTATGATATTTAATAATTTTTTTCGGGTTAACAAAATGAAAAAATCTTGCAGACATAAAATATCTTAAAATTTTTAGTAGAATTTTAAGTGATTCAATTATTTTTATAAGGGCAGTATTAAAGGGGGCTCCAAATTTTGGGGCCCTATAACTCGGGAAGTATACAGGCGATTGGATTTATACTGCGAGCGGATTCAAATGGGATGCCAAATAATATGTGTACTTAATTTAGATTAAATTGATAAAAAAAAAAAAATGTGCAAATTTTAAAATTCAAAATTATAATATTTAATAATATTTTCGGGCTTTGGATTAACAAAATGAAAAAATCTTGTAGACATAAAATATCTTAGAATTTTTAAGTGCTTCAATTATTTTTATAAGGGCAGTATTAAGGGGGGCTCCAAATTTTGGGGCCCTATAACTCGGGAAGTATACGGACGATTGGATTTAAACTGCGAGCGGATTCAAATGGGATGCCAAATAATATGTGAATTGCACCGGTACCTTCAGAGGAGTAGAGGGCACAAAATTTGGTCTTACGAGATTCCGAGCGAGCGACGACTAACATCCAAGTATATAAGTTATATACATTTTTGGATTCAAGGCGATGAGACGAACATTTTTTCTTTATGAAATTTTTTGATCCGAGAATGCTACAGACACACCACCGAATGCTTTAGCTTCTTCGGTACTACGTACGGCGAGCTAAAAACAATATTAGCAAATGCAAAACAAATTGTTTGGATAATGAAAAACAATATTAGCATTTAAATTACTATATTTACAGGTCTATTCGGTATTATTTGTGAAGTAAAGGTCAAAGTTAAAATAATAACGAATATTTTTAACGTGTGTTCCTATTCAGTAACGCTCAAACCGCTAACATTTTATTAAGTTACGTCAACTGTCACGTTAATATTGTATATTTTAACAGCAACTTGCAAGGTAGTGTTAATATGTTAAGAGGATGAGAACCTACATAAAATTTTTGCTTAAAAGCAGTTTCATAAACAGGTCATAACTCGAAAACTATAATAGTAAGAAAGTTAAAATTCAAATATTTTTGCTAGATATTGAGCTAATAATGAATGGTAAATCAACAGTTTTTTCTTAATTCAAAAATTTAATATAGTTATGTATGTTTGAATTTCACATAAATTATCTAATTTTGTAAGTGAATTAATAGACTTTCTAAATTAAAATTCCAAATATTATCCATTTACCGCGTTGAAGTGATCCTTCCTTAGACGAAATGTTTTTTTTTTTAAATTTATATCTTCACAAATAACTATATTATCACCTGATTACAAAACCTCCAAATCGTAGAAGAACAGTCTAAACTTGATACAAGGAACTATCGCCGCACATAGCAGAACGGCGAAGTGCTTGTAACTCCTCATATTTACAGTCGGGCATTGCTATCATTGAACGCAGTAGCATGTACAGTATTTAGGATTGTTCTGTTATAAGTTACATTTTATTACATTGTCCCTATTTAGCTATTTCCAATCTTACAAGCGTTTCACTTATTTTCATTTTATGTTCACATAAGACCTGACCTGTCTTTGTTTCTTTGACAATAATTAATAAAACTTGTTTAATATCGAAGTGAAATTACATTAAATATTATAGATCAGGTAGAATGAATTCGTTTTTTTTTTCATGTTTAATTATATATAAATCTTCATACATGGATAATCTAACTATAACTAAGAGGAAAAGATTAACTCTTAATGCGAGTAGAAAGAAGGGTTTAAATCGACGCAATTTAGCTGAATATTACAGGTTAAACAATGTTTTAATAGTGAAAGACATAATTAAATTAAAGTAATAAATAAACTTTGTAAAAAAATAACAACAATAACAAACAAACATTGTAAAATAATAAGACTTATATATATATATATATATATATATATATATATATATATATATATATATATATATATATATATCTTATTATTTTACAATGTTTGTTTATTTTTTAATTTGACAGATGTCTTAAACTTCGTATTCCCTGATCCATTCAGGCAACATACAATCCATATAATTTTTTTTAAATTTTGATTCCATTTTTTCATTCAAAAACGTATCATCTTTTAAAATAATTTCCTGACTTATTTGGTTCTCCGTCCAAACGGCTAAAATGCATTTACTGCGATTTGAGATTCTTAGTTGACCTTGTATTTGATAGAACCAACTATGATTTTTGTTGATCTCAATAACATCTTCCGTATTCTTCTTCCAAAAATTTTTTTTTTATTGTAGATCATCTAGATCAATTTCGTTTTTATTTTTGTGGGACTGTGGCCAACAACAGTTTTATGAAAATTGTAGTGTGTCCTACCTTTTGAATTAAAAGATACTACAGCAGCATAACACCGAGACTGGTACGATCGTCCTTTCGCGTAATTAGTTCTTTTGCCGCAGACGAATTTTGTTATTAGAGAATTAAAATGTTCTACGATATTACTGTCGAAATCATACAATAGACTTGGTGAATGTTGAGAAACCATTTTGAAAATGACAAATAGACGATTATATAATTCCGGACTGTTTTTCAGTTGAAGAAAATAATTTGGTCCAATTTCTTATTTACAAAAATACCCGTCACAATTTTTATGCTCATCAAATACATGACAAGTATTATTCTCTATATCTTTCTTTAAATTAAAAGTTTGATTACCGGTTTTAGTATCAGATTTTCTATATCTTATTGCACATGCAACAGCTCGTCTAAATCGTAAAATTTGGGAACTCAATAATAATTTGTTTACAATATATGTATATGTAATATTTTATGATCAAATGTATGAACCGTATTTGTAAAATACCAAAGAATGTATGTTAATTTTTATATAAGTTGATGAAAATGAAAAGAAATTTACAATATTCTCTAATCTTTTTAAATCTTGACTCTTTCTACTCCTGACACTAGGCCTGAATTTATTTAATATACACCACAGACTGCAACTGCCTCTTTGCTAAGAAACCAAGAATACGAGTTATCTAATTATATATATTTTATATTTATTTATACACCTTTTTCCGTATATGTATAATTATTAACTTATTACGTTAGAAAAATATTGCAACAATATATGTACCTACATCAAACATAATAAAATAAATAACATAAAATTGTGTGCGCTGCACGTGATTTTAGTATATATTGTAATATGTTGTTTTGGATCAGAGTGTACTTTAGCGTCATAACACACTATTAGCTCCTCCCATGTCAGTTTGACACAGTCACATTCTAACAGGAACTTTGTCTACGTCACACGCAGCGCTCATCCTCTTAATGTCATGTTGATAACACTTGAAAAATTGGTCATAAATATAATATATAAGTAACAATTCACTTAAGGGCCCGTCTTCGGTCACAATACAGAGGTTTCTTATTCTCCAAATAACTCTTTTAATAATTTTTTTTTTTGTAAAATTACACAATATAAAAGTTGTTTAAAAAAGATCAAAGTTTTTCCCTTCCATTTCAATTTTTTTAATTTATGCATTTTTTGTTTATTGTGTAATTTTTACAATTATTTTTCTAGAATTAGGTAAACTTTAAAAAGAAAATAAGACGATAGGGAATAGAAGCATTATCACACAAACCATATACTTTTTTTAGCTCGCCGTACGTAGTACCGAAGAGGCTAAAGCATTCGGTCGTGTGTCTGTAGCATTCTCGGATCAAAAAATTTCATTAAGAAAAAGTGTTCGTCTCGTCGCCCTGATTCCGAAAATGTATATAACTTATATACTTGGATGTTAGTCGTCACTCGCTCGCTCGGTCGCTCGTAAGACCAAATTTGTGCCCTCTACTCCTCTGAAGGTACCGGAGCGATTCACTCCAAATTTGGTACACATATTATTTGGCATCCCATTTGAATCCGCTCGCAGTTTAAATGCAATCGCCCGTATACTTTCCGAGTTATAGGGCCCCAAAATGTAGAGCCCCCCTTAATACTGCCCTTATAAAAATAATTGAAACTTTTAAAAATTCTACTAAAAATTCTAAGATATTTTTTATCTATAAGATTTTTTTCATTTTGTTAACCCAAAGCTCGAAAAAAATTATTAAATATTATAATTTTGAATTTTAAAGTATGAACTAAATTTTTTTTTTATCAATATAATCTAAAATTAAATGTAAGACTTTTTACACCTATAACATATTTTCAAATTGTTAATCAAAAGGCCATAATAATTAAAAACCACTGCTCGCAACGCATATTTTACCTAAGGGCGAGCTCTGCGCGTTGGTGCGTTTTACGCGTACCAAATCTTGTTTATTTTGAAAAATGGTAACACATTAAGAAATTATGCGAAGAATACGAAAATCGTACGTTTTTCTAGGGTAAATTGAATCTCGAAGCATTGCCTATATTATGGTCAGGCAGGGTACGGGGTAGAACGGTTACGAGATGGCGTGGTTTCAAGGAAGTGGGGACGCTCATTGCCTTAGTCAAACCAAGTTCCAAGCAGTACAAAATATTGCATACAAATTGTGCAATTTATTTTATATTGTTGTGACTTATTATTATAGTATTTTGTTTAAATATGAATCGTCGTCTGAGCAAAAAGGGCAAGTTATTTCTTTATGCTAAAAGAAAATCACACAGTAAATACTTTAAAAGAAACATTTTAAATTCAGTGGACACAACAACCGAGACAAAATTTATTATTCATCATCTGATAGTGAAAGTTTATCAGCCTCTAATCTATCCAATTATATTGATTATGATGTTAACTTTTTAAAATCATTAGAAAAATCAGATGCGCAACGAGAGCAAATATTTAGAGATACGCTACTTCAAAGTCAGTCAGGTGTGGCAAACCGAGCGGATTAAAAGGCTGACTGCATCACATTTTGGGCAAATTTGTAGAATGCGACGTACAACATCCTGTAAATCTACAGTTGTATCAATTATCTATTATAAATTCACTGGAAACGCAGCAACACGATATGGCATTGAAAGTGAACCTATAGCTCGAAGAGAATTCGAAATCAAAAGCGATTTGCGAGTTTTACCATCAGGTCTTTTTATCGATAAAAGAATTCCATTTTTGGGCGCAAGTCCAGATGGTTATGGTTTGATAGGAGAACATGATTTGATTGAAATTAAATGTCCCGCGTCAGCTAAAAATTTTTCTTCTCAGGATGCGGTCTTACAAAAAAAATTAAATATTGTCAAATAATTGGGGGATATTTAATTTTGAAAACCAACTGTCCGTATTATTACCAGGTGCAAGGCCAGTTGCACATTTCTAACAGAAAATATCTGGAGTGGCCTGCACTCAACTTTCTTTTACGTAGTTTTCAATAGATAGATATTAATATACATATATATATATATATATATATATATACATATATATATATATATATATATATATATATATATATATATATATATATATATATATATATAAATATATATATATATATATATATATATATATATATATATATATATATATATATATATATAAATATATATATATATATATATATATTGTGACGTTCTTCCCTTAACGTTACAATAACCCTTGTTGTGCTTCGGTTCTGCCGGTTGCTCGGGCGCCAATTTCAGTAACTGCTTTAACGGGTTGCACAAGGGTTGCCCAGGATATGCTTTAGTGGAGGGGGGTTCAGGGTGACGTACAAGAAAAGCCGTAGATGACTATTATATAGGATTTTATTTACGAAAATAAATATATCTAAATACACGACATAAATAATAATACGGTCTGAGCGGTGCTAACACCGTTGTGTCGAAGTTCTGGCTTACGACGAAAGCGTGACGTTGTGGATTTTACTGATGATGCAATATTTCGCGAACCGGTAAAATACCGTTTCGCGGAACGGTTGTACGGAGTGATTCTGCTTAGAATCCGGTGAAACTGCGAACCGGTAGATAATTACCGGTTGGAAAATTACTCGGACGAGTGCCTAGATACTAATTCTAGCCAAAAACGCGAACCGGTAAAATTACCGGTTTGGCAAAATGATGATGCGGATGTGTCTAGCTACTGCCAGGAGACCCACGGCTGCCACTAGATACGTGAAACGGGATTCGCGGAGGTTCGGTGAACCGGTAATACGCGACGCGAAACGGGTAATACGGAGGTATCTAGCTACTGCCAGGAGACCCACGGCTGCCACTAGATACGTGAACGGGATTCGCGGAGGTTCGGTGAATCGGTAATACGCGACGCGAAACGGATAATACGGAGGTATCTAGCTACTGCCAGGAGACCCACGGCTGCCACTAGATACGTGAACGGGATTCGCGGAGGTTCGGTGAACCGGTAATACGCGACGCGAAACGGGTAATACGGAGGTATCTAGCTACTGCCAGGAGACCCACGGCGGCCACTAGATACGGGAACGGTAATCGTGAGGGTTCGGCGAACCGATAAATACGCGACGCGGAACGGAGGTGTCTAGCTACGGCCAGGAGACCCACGGCTGCCACTAGACACGTAAAACGGAGTAAAGCGCGAAGTAACGGAGACTCACCTCGAGATTTTCAGGTAGCGGTATCAGAAGTCGACTAGGAGACCCACAGTCAAGACACTGATACATACTGTCCTGAACTAGTGTCCGGAGCTCGTATTTATAGCGAGGTAGTTAATTGATCTTAATAAAACTTGCATGAAATGGCAAAACATGCTGAATAAAAAGTAAAAAATGCGATGTACTCGGCCGAGGTTTGATCCGGGTACCTCTGCCGTAATACGCTCGGGGTCTACCGTATGAGCCAGCGTACTTGATGTTAATGTTAGCCAGAACTTCGTCACATCCTCCCCTAACTTTGCATAAAAAAAAGAACTGTTACATGGTAAATCCTATAATTTAAAAAAATACACTCAAAAAATACATAAGATTACCCGTAATACCTGAAAAATAAACAAAGCAATAGTATTAGGGGGCGGACTTCTTTCTTCGTTTTCTTGGGGCTCTCGGGGCATTGGGATCCATGACGGTCACGAACTTGTACTCACCCCCCGGACCAACCGAGAGTAGGACGCGTTCCCGGCGTCTAGCGGTTTGGGTGCTTGGTCGTGGTGAGGTCGGTTGTCGTTCTGGTTCGGTATCTGAGAGGTCGGTGCGGTCCCAATACCGACGAAACACTTTTCCCTCTTTGATTCGGTATTCGGGATGATCTTGCGGCCGTTCGGCTACATCTTGGAGCATCCTCTTGTACCAACAGCGACCCGTGGGAGAGAGGGTACTGATTACGGGTAGCGGTTTGCGGCTTGGCACGTCCGCCATGTGGTTTTGACTGCCCTTGCGGTAGACAGTGTCAAAATCGTAATGCGGCATCCGGGGGTTGCGCGGAAGGTTGCATTGTTTCAGGGGTGTTCTGTCTTTTAGCTTGATCCGGCGTTCTGTTCCGGGAGTAACCTTTTTGGGCTGGGCAATTTTTGGTAGTGCCTCTGCAAGGAATGTGGCCAGGTTGTCCTCGGACGTATGTACAGGTTGCAGGGCACAGAGTTTGGTGCCCTGTATTGGTTTGTGCAAGATGATGGTGTTTTCGGCGGCGTTGATTATCATGCCGAACGCTCGGATTGCGTCCATCCCTAATATTACTGGACTTACTAGGCCGGACAGACTTTGGAACACTACGGGTTTCCAGATGCTGTCGATTATGCAGCCACATGTTACGGAACCATAAGTTGTGATGGTTGTGCCGTTGGCCAATTGCACTTGTTGGCGTGCATCGGGTTTACGGAGGGTGTGTCGGCCAAACATTTCGGCGGCGGTGTCTTCATTTATGTATGAAGATGTAGCACCTGTATCTACAAGTGCGTTCAGCTTCCGCCCTTTTACGATTACGTCGAGGAATAGTCGATTCTCCGACGACTTTTCCCTCGTGATGACGGGTAATACGGCAGTGGATTTGAGCTCCTTTTGGAGGCGCTCAAAATCTTCCATCTCTCGAAGAAGACTACGGACGTCTTTGATATCTCGTCGACGGATATACTGCCGATATTCCGGGAGCAGATTATTATAAATCCGAAAGAGCTCTTGGTCTTCGGTTAATCTGCCATACCGACGAATGAGTGTCTGTATGTCCGTGAGGTAGTCTCGTCCTCTCTCGTTGGGTTTCTGCTTGCGTCGGTTGATCTCCTCTTCGAGTCGCAGCAGATGATCGGTGCCAATGAAAAATTCCTTGAATTCGTCGAGGAATTCCTTCCAGTCGTTCCAGTGGTCTCGGTTATTTCTAACCCACTGGAGTGGAGTGCCGCGGAAGAGTTCCGGTAATGCTTTGAGGAGCAGCAGATCACCAATGTGGTAACTCTCTTTTAACTCCTCAACGCGTTCTAGGAATGACACGGGATCGGATTTTCCGTCGAACTGGGTGTTCCATTTTCTAACGGTTCCGCAGATGTGTACCGGGGTTTGCGGACCCGTTGATGGGTATTGCTGTGACGTGGATGCCTGGTTACCCACGTCCTGGCCGGCGACTGCCGCTTGATTTTCTGTTTTATTGGTGCCATGCAATTGCCGGATGATGGCCACCATTTGCTTTCGTAGTTCCTCTGCCGTTCCTGTTGCCTCCTGCCCTAATTCCTGTAGGCGAAGCTGTAGGTCCTCCTTTTTTAGAGCGTATACCCACGCCATGGAAGGGGCAGGTGGTGGTGTCGGTGTTTGATTCGGCATTTCTTGTTATGAAAGTCCCTGCTCGGGCGCCAATTTGTGACGTTCTTCCCTTAACGTTACAATAACCCTTGTTGTGCTTCGGTTCTGCCGGTTGCTCGGGCGCCAATTTCAGTAACTGCTTTAACGGGTTGCACAAGGGTTGCCCAGGATATGCTTTAGTGGAGGGGGGTTCAGGGTGACGTACAAGAAAAGCCGTAGATGACTATTATATAGGATTTTATTTACGAAAATAAATATATCTAAATACACGACATAAATAATAATACGGTCTGAGCGGTGCTAACACCGTTGTGTCGAAGTTCTGGCTTACGACGAAAGCGTGACGTTGTGGATTTTACTGATGATACAATATTTCGCGAACCGGTAAAATACCGTTTCGCGGAACGGTTGTACGGAGTGATTCTGCTTAGAATCCGGTGAAACTGCGAACCGGTAGATAATTACCGGTTGGAAAATTACTCGGACGAGTGCCTAGATACTAATTCTAGCCAAAAACGCGAACCGGTAAATTTACCGGTTTGGCAAAATGATGATGCGGATGTGTCTAGCTACTGCCAGGAGACCCACGGCGGCCACTAGACACGTGAAACGGAATTCGCGGAGGTTCGGTGAACCGGTAAAGACGCGACGTGGAACGGTGAATACAGAGGTATCTAGCTACTGCCAGGAGACCCACGGCTGCCACTAGATACGTGAAACGGGATTCGCGGAGGTTCGGTGAACCGGTAAAGACGCGACGTGGAACGGTGAATACAGAGGTATCTAGCTACTGCCAGGAGACCCACGGCTGCCACTAGATACGTGAACGGGATTCGCGGAGGTTCGGTGAACCGGTAATACGCGACGCGAAACGGATAATACGGAGGTATCTAGCTACTGCCAGGAGACCCACGGCTGCCACTAGATACGTGAACGGGATTCGCGGAGGTTCGGTGAACCGGTAATACGCGACGCGAAACGGATAATACGGAGGTATCTAGCTACTGCCAGGAGACCCACGGCTGCCACTAGATACGGGAACGGTAATCGTGAGGGTTCGGCGAACCGATAAATACGCGACGCGGAACGGAGGTGTCTAGCTACGGCCAGGAGACCCACGGCTGCCACTAGACACGTAAAACGGAGTAAAGCGCGAAGTAACGGAGACTCACCTCGAGATTTTCAGGTAATGGTATCAGAAGTCGACTAGGAGACCCACAGTCAAGACACTGATACATACTTGCATGAAATGGCAAAACATGCTGAATAAAAAGTAAAAAATGCGATGTACTCGGCCGAGGTTTGATCCGGGTACCTCTGCCGTAATACGCTCGGGCTCTACCGTATGAGCCAGCGTACTTGATGTTAATGTTAGCCAGAACTTCGTCACAATATATATATATATATATATATATATATATATATATATATATATATATATATATATATATATATATATATATATATATAATATAATGAAAATAACTGGATAATTATACCAATTTATAATGGATCTGAATTTGAAGTACTAATCGTATTCACTCTTAAACAGTCAAATTTCACAGTAAAACTCTGATATATATAATATAAATTGATTCTATAATAATTTACCTGATACAATTTATTCTAATAAGAAATCAATATTTTAAATATTAATTCATACAGATAACTGTCAATGTAATGCTTGTTTGTTTGAAACAAATGATGTAACTCATGGTTGATTCGTTTTAAAAATAATAAAATTTGTCACAATTGTAGGTATCACCATGGCAACGTAAATAAGATATTTGAGTTTTTTCGTAGCAGTTTTCTCATAACTGGTACAATTTATGAGAAAACTTTTCAAACAAAAGTTGTGCGAAATATTAATATCTTTCATTATGAACATAACTATTTTTGCCATAAGTGCAGCCGTTCTAGTGTTACTGGAGATTGAACAAAAAATGTATAGAGTAAACATGCACTACCGGTTTGAATATTCTTTTCAAAAATAGGAGGTGCACATCTAGGGTATATACAAGTCTTAAGTTTGAAGTTTCATAATTTTTCGTTCGACAGTTTTGGCCCTAGAGCGTTCACAGACACACACACAGACACACAGACGTCATGCCGAAAATAGTCACATTCGATTCAGGGAAGGTCAAAACATATATATCCGTTGAAATCTCGAGTTCGAAATTTTTCATGATTACAATACTTACTTATTACTCTGTAAAAGAAAGTAAAAAGTGTATGTTTGTAGTATGGACTCCGAAAGGAATTTCAATAGAGGAAATAGAAAAAGATGATAATTTTTCGAAAACCGAAATGGAAAACAAATTAGTTCAATTTTATATGGAATGCATATTGCCAGAGCTTATTGATCTGCACTACACAAGATCACTTCCCTTGCGTGAGCGTGATATAAACAGTTCAAATGTAAATGTACAATTAATATTATTTATTTATTTATCGTACGCGGAATGTTCCCTCTTCATCGAGTCGGGTGCTATAAGTGTGACTTAATGTTACGTATGTACGTCTCAATAATTTTCCACTGCAATGACTACTATATAATTAATAAGTGAATTGTGTAATTAATAACAACGGCATGTTCAACTATTATTATTTATAATCATCTTGCTCATATATAACAAAATAATAATTTGAAATAAAATCTAATATTTTATTCGTGATATACATCTAATTTAAATTTCAGGTACAAATATGTGCGATAAATATTATTATAAATTTTGTTATTTGTTATAAATTTGTTTAAATGTTGAGCACTTCTTCTTTCAAAATGTATTATTCTTTTTTAAAGTTCTTAAAATACTAAACTACTTTCTCAACTTTTTGACATAAAATATAATAAAACGTTGTTAGTTACATTATAAAATGAATTTTTCTATTGTTACCATTAATATTGTGTAAAGATAGTGCGCGTAACACGGTACATTGAAACAACGCCCCAGCCATAGATATAACCTGTGGCCCCACCACCTGCTTAGTGCTTCCCCTAGCCCTTCACACGTCCCGTATGCAGTACGGGTTGCATAAATACGAAACATGACTTCGTTCGGGCGAAGACGGGCTTCTTAAGGAGCAGTAAAAATTACTTAGTTCTTCTAACACTCAACCTACGCTCTCCCGTGCCGCCACTAGTACTTCCGTGATGTGAGTTTCTGCACAAATTTAGTATCAAAATTTACTGAAGTAGCTACATACAACTTTTATTTATATTGTTTTTATTAAGTTTTTATTTTCAACTTTAAATAATATTACATGAAAGTACATATGAATGTTAAGTCGCCACTAGTTATATCAGACTACGTGACTTTTATTAAATTTCTGTCTACTTATACATTTCATTATCACTTTATCTGACACGTGTCGAGTGAAGACAAAGGAATCAAATCATCTGGTAACACTATAAGAATGTGCAAATTATGCAGTAATATAACCCCTCCCTTACTAAGAGATGATTTAGTTTCTTTATCTTTTACAATATTGTAGGGTTTCTATCATCTTCTAAAAATATATCTTGATTAATTTTATTTTTCTTAATTTTAACATATTTAACAATTATCTTATATATTATCATGATAATGATGATGACAGTTATTATGACAATCATTACAGAGTTGGTCACATTATGTTCTTGGTTAGTATTTATTTCTTTTATTTTAGGGATTTCGGGAATTATTATATTCTGTTTATGAATGGATTTAATCTCAAATGTCCTTTAACAATTTTGTCTTTTTTAATTTCAAAGTTCATATTTTCAAAAATTATTTCTTTAGCATTGTTAATTGTTGGGATTAGATTATATTTATCTATAGTACAATGACTTCTCCTACAATAAATTTATATATTCCTATAATTCTATTTTTAATATTATACCTTTTACATTTTATTTCTAAATTTCTTGGTTTACTACTAGCGATATAAGCTATATTTGAATTTGCAATTTTGAACAAGGCAAATATTTCGTTAATTATCACAGGTCAACATTTGATATAAAACGAAACACTCGGAGTGCTATGGTGCTTTGGGGGTTTTTCGGGTCGCTGATTACGATGAGCGGGTTGGTTAAGCTTCATCACTTCAGGTTTAAGGTCATTTGAAGGTCAAAGTGTCTTAATGCGACCGAAAAAATCTGAAAAAATTCATGCGTATGTTTTCGAGGCCTTTGTTAAAAGTCATTTGAAGGTCATTTTATTTTAAGGTGGTATTTCTAAAAGATATTTAATTTGATCTTGTTCTATTTTACAATGACTCGTTATTTGGATGCTCAATTCCCAAAAATTTAAATTAATGTCAAATTCATTAACTAATTGTTTTAATTCGTTTACATTTATTATAGAACTGTGCAGTTTTCCCATATTACAAAAAGTGAGACTACTCTCAATTTCATCTATCATTTCGAGGATATTAATTAACATGAAAATTATTTGACTTATAACATTTTTTTATTACAAATAAATGTTCGTAAGTCATTTGACTTTGCAGCATCCCGTCTAACTGCATTATTCTGGATTTCATTAAAATTTCATTATGAAATAGATTTTTGATTTGCTTGTTAAATTTATTAATCATTTCTTTATTTAATTTAATATTATCTCTATTTTGTTCTTGTACTAATTTCTGGTTTTCTTTGTGCATCTAAGTTTCCTGTGATACTCTTTACTATACTGCCTAATCCATTTATTAACCTTTTGATCATTTGTTGAATAGATTCACAAGTTTACCTTTTCATAATTATAATTTAATATATTTAAATTGTTTTGTAATTCCCTTGCATAACGTAACTCACTATTACTATCGCTAATCTTTTCTTTTATATTTAAGATATATGTGGTTATTTTATCAAATTTTTCCCTAATTCTACTGAAATTATAAAGATAATAAGAATATTTAGAGTACATATAAATATTTACATTGCCGAGTTCTAATAGGTTAATCCCGGCAGTTGAATCAATCTTGTTTAAGATATCTGTTCCTCGACAGGAACATCTGAAACGAACATACGTTTTCTTTTTATTTTGTTTATTTTAAATTTCCTTCCGTCTTTTATAATAGCTGTATTAGTGATTTTATTAAATTTTGTTGAGGGTTGTCTTTTAAATAGGGGTTTTTAGAATTTTGTTATTAACCTAAAATTTTCTATTACTAGAATTTCTTTTGTTTGAATACCTATGTTTTGGTCTTTAGTTGGGTTTTGTTTCAAGAATCTTTTAACTTTATTCTTTTCGGCTCTTTGTTTCACCTTCTCGCGTATTTTCTTTAATTTATCTTTCCAAATATTTAAATAGTCTTGATCCGTATCTTGAAATTTTAAAATTTAATTTTCACTATCGTTTCCAAAGAGTGTGTCAATAGGGGTGTATTTAGTTGAATTTAACGAGTTGTTGTAGGCTATTACTGCGAGGTATATTTTATTAACTGTACTCAAAATTTTAAATTCAGGTCGTTGTTCCAAAATTCTGAGGTGTTCTATCAAAGTTTAATGTAGACGCTCGATTAACCCGTTACTTTGTGGATTACTGGTTGAGGTAATATGTAGTACAATTTTATACCCGGTTAATAAATTCTTTATCATTTCATTATTAAATTCTACACCGTTATCGGTAATAATTTTATTAGGCACTTGATATTTAGCAAAGTATTCTATCAAATTTTCAATGTTTTTAGTGGGTGTGGTGTTTTCTAGTAATTTGCATGATGCGAATTTTGTAAAGGAATCTATTATAGTTAAGTACTTATCTTTGTTTAAAGTTAGAACATCAAGATGTAATATATCGAAAGGGTGTTTGGCGTAAGGTGTTAATTGAACAGGTACTTGATATGGATTTCGTTCATATTTGAATGTTTGGCATAATTCGCAATTATTAATAAACTTTTGAATACTTGATATCATGTTAGGCCAATAATATTTTCTTTTTAATATCTGATACGTTTCGGTTATGGCGATGTAAATTTTGGTCATTTTCATTTAAAACATCTTCTAATTGTATTGTCGTTTGAATTATTTTAAAAGATTTTTTTACAAATGTAGTTTGTAATATATTATTAATTATTGTTATTAAATCATTATCGATTAGGCAATAATAATTTACATTTGGTAGAAGGTGATCTTTGAACATTTTACAAATATTTTTATTTGTATTTTCTTTATCTATTGTTACTATTAGTCTTCGTTTAATTTTAAATAATTTTTCTAAATTTATCTGAAATTTATCACCCGTTTTCATTATAATTTGGTTTTTTCCAACGTTTATAGGGATATCTTTGAATATGACACCGTTTATTTTGTTTTCGTTATCCGAATGAATTGTTTGTTCATCAGTATCGTCTAAATTAGGTAGTAAAATTTCTAAAGAATCGCTGATGTTGATTTCTGAAAGTTCGTGAATATACCAAATTATATAAGTGTCTCGAAATATATCGGTAACAAAATTTTTAATTATTTCAAAATTTATGTTGTCTAATCCGCAACAAATTTTAGGGGAATGAATTTCGAAAATCTCGTTTTCAATAAAATAATTTTTTACCTCGATGAGTCTTTCTTTGATTGTATTTAACGTCGGTTTGTCGAAATAATTAGATTTTGTTATTAAATGGATTAGTTTATAATTTTGTTCATAAATAGATTGTGCAATGAAATTTAGATTTTGTATTTGTTGGTTTTGCAAATAGTTTCTACTATGAAATTTTTTATCGATTTCTACTGCGAAACCTTTATTTAATTTAAAATATTGACTTATACAATGTATTATGTTATTTGGGTTTTCAAAAATATTTTCGTTAGTAAATTTTAATTCAAAGTTATTTCGTATTCTTGACAATGCGTCTGCATTAGAATTTAATGTTCCTTTTTACTTTCTTTTACAGAGTAATAAGTAAGTATAGGGATCACCAAAAAAATCGAACTCTAGATTTCAACGGATATACACGTTTTGAGCTTCCCTGAATCGAATGTGAATATTTTCGGAGTGACGTCTGTGTGTGTGTGTGTGTGCGTGTGTGTGTGTGTATGTGAACTCTCTAGAGCCGAAACTGTCCAACGTAAAATTATGAGACTTCAAACTTAAGACTTTTATATGGTCTAGTTGTGCACCTCCTATTTTTGAAATAAAATTTCAAACCGGCAGCGCATATTTACTCTATGCATTTTTTGTTCTATCTCCTTAAGCTTAATGCTACCGCGCGCCTAAATTGAGCTGCCCACTTTGGACCTGGACATCTTCGCCGGGGCTGAACGTATCCGACTTTAAAAAATACCTTATTAAAGAGAAAAGTTGAATAAATACGATACGAAAATCCGCGTGCAAATATCTCGAACGTACCTTAAGAAAAATGGGTTGTGGCCAACGCGGGACTTTCTTTTACGTAGTTTTCATCAATATTTATTGATTGTTAAAATATAATATTAGGAAATAATAATCCAACAGAAACAATATGAAAACCAAGCTTACCTTATATAAATGAATGGGTTGAAAATTATACCAATACCAATTTGTAATGGTTTTGAAGTACTAACTATCAAAACTAAGCAATTATCTACAGAAATATTCTGAAATGTCATTTATCTAATTCAGACCATTTTGTTTTCTTGTCGAAATATTGACAGGCGCAGATGATCCGATTAATTAAGCTACATTCGAATCCATGACAACAAGATTCTTAAAATTTTCGGTAGCGGTTTTCTCGTAACTGGTACATTTAATGAAGAAACTTTTCAAACAAAAGTTGTGCGAAATATTAATATCTTTCATTATGAACATAACTATTTTTGCCGTAAGTGCAGCCGTTCTAGTGATATTGGAGATAGAACAAAAAATGCATAGAGTAAACATGCACTGCCGGTTTGAATATTCTTTTCAAAAATAGGAGATGCACAACTAGACCATATACAAGTCTTAAGTTTGAAATCTCATAATTTTAAGTTGGACAGTTTGTTGTTTTAGAATGACCGTAGTATTTTTACGTTTGTAAGTTCCTTTATGTTTCAATATAATTAATTTGTAATGAAAGTTTTGTATTTATTTTATTTTGAAATTTGTTATTTAATCGCAGTTCCGTACAAAACAAAAGTAATACTTCAAATTTTTTTTCTGAAATGACATTTCTATTTTTGACATTTTCGATTATAATGTGATCATTTTTACTTTCTTTTACGTTTCGACTAGTACAAATGAAAAATAAATTAGACAGACGTAAACTTAACCAACGATTGAACAAGTATGCATGTGATAAAGATATACATAATGCCTGTTTATTATTAGTAATACTAGTAATACACTTCGTAATACAATCTTTAAATAAAAATCTATATGAAATAATTTACTTCCTTTTATTCATCTAAAAAAAACAAATTATTTACAATTTAATAACATTAATATATAATTTTAAAAACTTACAATTTCTAGAATTAATTTTTGCTGTAAGTAAACAAAATTTTTAGAATTAAATATGTGTAAAATTAATTATATACTTACAGCTTCCACAATTTTTTCCGCCACATATAATTCCGTAGATTCCTTTTTTTCTTTTTTTTTTCTCAATTTTTTTTCTTAGTTTTAATTGTTTACGCCACTATCTCGAATTAATTTAAGTTAGTATTAATTATTGTGTTAAATATTTAATTATCTTACCTTATTTTTATTAAAAAAAATTCTAACTTTTTCTATTGAATATAAAAAATATTTATATTAGCAATTTTTATTGTAATACTATTTAACATACATACACAGTGTTTAGTTTCACTAATTTAACAATTTAATGACGACTAGTTTCACCAACTATGTGGCATCTTCAGGTCTTAACTCTAAACTCAACAAAACAGTTTAGAGTTAAGACCTGAAGATGCCACATAGTTGGTGAAACTAGTCGTCATTAAATTGTTAAATTAGTGAAACTAAACACTGTGTATTTTTTTAAAAACCTTTTTTCCTTAATTAACATGGAGTTTCACATAGTAAAAGCTTACAAAATTCAACAAGTAACATACATACCCCTAGATTTTTCTAGAATTTCGTTATCATTTTTTTTTTCTTCAATTTCTCTGCTACGTTCTTCAACGTCTATTACTGCAATGTTTAAATATAATTATAATGTATTACATTCCAAAATCTAATTATTTTAAAAAGTACCAGTGACTAAACTTTCCTCTGACATTATATAATTATTATTATTTTTTTATTGTATATAGTTACCAAATTTTATTTATAATTGTTTATAGTTCTCATAGGAACTTATTGTAAATAGTTACCAACATATATATGTTGTCATGAAATTTCCCATACCATTCAAAATTTAACCCATACGAATATGTTTGATGACATGCCAGTTACAATACCACGGACAAAGTATAGTTTCATTTGATAGTACTTTCTTATTAACATAACGTGTCTCCGAATCAAATATTGTATTTTTGACTGAAAATCAACTTTTGAGCACGTTTACTAAATTATTACTTTAAAGTTAAAAGAAATAAATTTAAGCACATTATAAATAGTTAAATTTATTTGAAATAGGATACATTTATAGCAAATCATTCGTTATAAGTTTAAAATCTAATTTTGCACAAATTTCCACATAACCTTTGAGGTATTGTACGTTATGCGCTAATTGGTATGTTTTTAAAGTGAGGCCAATTTCCCCCGGAGGCCTATTTGGCACACTACAATTTACATCCCGTTGTAGAAAAGTCCAACAGATAGTAACTTTATAGTCCATAAAGGATCAAAAATCGCACAGATTTTTGCACCTTGACGGCTTGTTAGCATTTGACAGTTTTTGTGCAACTGGGCGTAGTGTAGCATTGAGTCATGCCTATAGCAAAATGTATATAAGAGTATGTACGGTTTGTCATTGTGAAATACATTATAAATATTTTTACAGACATTTTAAGGATTTTATATTATTATTATTATAATTGTCATGCCTTTAACAAAATGTCACGTATAAAATAATACTACAAATTGAAAGCATATAAGGACTTAAAATCATGCCTATTGTAAAATAAATAAATGTAGAATGACAGGTTGTACAGGGACCACAAATAAACATAATTGCAGACACATAGGGACTTTTTGCGCATACATTGTCACAGAAATGAAATAATTCATGTATAAATTGATATTCAATCTATTGACTGCATTGGAAACAATGCTAATGTTTTAGTTGTCAAAATCATAGCAGCATGTTTCCTCATTAATTTAATGTCATACTTTTCCGTTGCCGGATTTCTACCATGACAAACGGAGGTAGCAAATGCCATGGCGTAGACACCACAGTCGTAGCAATTTGTTTGTTGCTGTACGTCATGAAAAACATGTTTTACTCTATTACCGTAGAGTCTGTTTAAATATCGCAGGTGGCTATTATGCAGCACTCTTTGATTTAAACTATCATACATATTATTGACACTGCCATTATAGTAAGTGCAAATCCAATGTCCAATTGCACCAATATTCCCACTAAATAAAATCTGTAAGTGTGGCGTTCCCACAGGAATAGATTGAATTCGTTCAGGGAATTGCACATAGCCTGTACATTGCGGCCTAAAATTTGTATGTGCAGCAACTATTCGCCCAAATATGTCAATATGAATATCTTCTAAAAATCCTGCAGGATCTAGAACAGTGTTTAGATCTTCTTGTATTAGTCTATCGGGTACTACAAAATTTGACAAATCAGTTGGCCCAATAGGAGATAATTCATTACAATTTTGACTTATTGTTGACCTCATTTCAAGATTTATATCTTGATATTTTGTTTCAAAATCAATATCAATTTCATCGTTTGTTGTTAAATCAACTAATGAAACTAATTTTGGGCTGACAATTTTGCTTACCACTGGTGTAATGTTTTTGCTGTTTGAATTGTTATAATTCAATATGACAAATATTGGTTTATGGTATGAGAAATACGTTTCGTAAACTCCCGATTTGATTTTCTTTGTGGTTGAAAATATTACATCAATTTGTGTATTATTATCGGTTGTGACCACACCTGTTGGCAATGCCGTATACAAATTTATTACTCCCAAAAATTTGTTTAAATATGTATTAGCATTACAATTTCTTATATCAAAATTAAAATCTCCGAGCATAATTACATCTTTACCCGAAATTTCTATTTTATTCATCATTTCATGATATAATTTTCTCAAACATTGAATGAGATGTTGCGGGTGACTTATATCCACTAACAATGAAGTGATTTTCTATATGAAAACTGAATAATTCAATGTGACACGGAGAATTAGCATTTGGTTTAACTTCCAGTATGTGTTCGATATGCGTTATAGTAATATTTTGTTTGGTGTAACAAATTAAACCCCGTGAACCACTTGATATATCTGATCTAAATGTTACATTGAAATTCGGGATATCTACAGCAGTTTTAAGATTCGTCAGGGTTTCTGAAAATATTAAAATATCTCCCCTTTGATATACCACTCATCGATTAAAATATATTTCAGTTTCGTTGTTAGGGAGCACAAATTTTGATAAATTATTATGGTACCATCACAGACCTCTTTCAATGTATCGTACGATAAAATTAAACGTTTTTCGGTTCTTAGTTTATTTAATTCCAATAATGTTGGATCAATTGTTTTGGTTAATTTAGGTGGTTTAAACTCTCCTATTATATAAAGTCCTGACAGTTTTGTGACACGACTTAACGCAACATACATCATTGAACGAGTGATTCGTTTAGATTTATTAAAGTCTATGCATATTTCATCATACGTTTGACCCTGACTTTTGTGTATTGTTATTGCCTCGGCGGGAACAACTGGAAATTATTTGCGTATCGTTTGGTACTGAAGTTTGTTCGAAATATTTAATACAGTTTTACTTTTAACAATGGGTGTTAATTTTCTGTCTATATTTTCCGCCTTTATATATTCGATTAAAGATAACCTAGCTTTATTACCAACAAGTTTAGATGAAAAGTCTAGCCATAGTTTATCAGGTTTACAGGTATTCGGTTCAAATGTTATTAATTTTAGAGTTCCACAAGCTCCATTTACTAAACCGTCCTGTACATCAATATTACTAGTGATCATGTATTTAATACCTATTTTGATTTTGATTGAATATGGCAACCCATTTACTTCGGATGTCTTTTTATGTTTTAATGATTCTAAACATTTAGTTCTTGTATTGGGATTAATTTTTCCAAGTATTAGACCTTTTGCTTCAGATATATACTCGGTGCCTGGGTGGTTAGTGATTTTCTCGAAATTAAACGAATCGACATTTGCATTATTTGCGAATAATCTTATAGCTCTGTCGGGAACAATTGACACATCAACCTGCCTCGTTTTAATAAGTTCAATGTCCTCTTTTGTCATGGCATCGATAGCTAAACTATTGAGTGCTTTAATAAATTCCAATTCATCTTTCTGCCGCATAATTTGTGTTAACTCGAAAAATATAAACTCGTCCCATAATGGATTGGTATCAAAGAATACATCCATATCATTTCGTTTCGATATTTTATAGACCGGCGAGTCCATTACAGGAGGCAATTGATTCAAATCTCCTACAAGAACTACTGATATACCCCCAAATGAATCATTAATCCCCATTATTTGTCGCAATCGGGTATCAACACGACTCAAAAGTGTACTGCCTACCATGGAAATTTCATCAATAATGAGTAATTTTATATTAACTAACTTTTCCCGAATACTATTTGCTAAATCCGTTGACAATTCTGGCATATTACCACCAAATTGAGCAACGGGTAGCGCAAATGCGGTATGTAATGTTACTCCGTTTATTAAGAAAGCTGCTTTTCCCGATGGAGCGCACAACAAAACTACTAAATTATCTTTATTTGCGCCAGGAATATTGTCAAAATGATTTGTTACTAATTTTGCCCACGCCTGCTGATCCGCTTAAAAATATTCGCAAAGGTACATTTTTGATTTTAATTGAATTTAAAATGTGCATAACAAATTCACGTTGCAATACATTTAAATTATACATTAATTTTTGAACATTAACATCTGAAACTCTTTTAGGACACGTAAATCTATTTATATGTTTATCTTTTGGAACTGCTGTACCGCCTTGTTCTAAAATGTCGATTAGTTTACCTCGTGAAAGTTCGTCTGCAATGAAATCATCTATTTCTTCTAATTCTAAATCTTTCATCTCATTCTGAGCGTTTTCTAATGCTTCATCTATTACTTCGTCAGCAAGAATAGAATATGTTTGCCTGTTGCCTTCAATTACCTCAACATTGTCATTGTAAATTAATTCACAATTTTGACTTTCTACCTCTTGCAACTCAATATTCCACGGAAAGAACAACAATACTTGTTCTGTATAATAATTTACAGGATCTTGTACTAATTTATATCTTCTTTACCTTATTATTGCTGATTTCTTTCTATTTCTGTATTGAATAACGATTTCATCCTCATCGTCATTTTCAACTCTACTGCAACATCTTTTAGTATAATTTGAAGCAAATTCAGCTAAGCAAATATTTAACAAATTCACCGGTCTTGCACTATACTTTGTCATTATATCAGGCATATAAATTTCTGTAGAATTTACATTTAAATCTTTTAAAAATTTAACTGATTTCAGCATTAGCGCGCGTTCATTAATCGGGCTAGTATTTATAAATACAGTTTGTCTACTACTTTTTGACAGAGGCAAAGACAACACATGGTATGAAGCTTCCTGAGCTGACATTAAATTACTATTTAAAAATACATTTGAAATTTTTCGAAACTTTTCTCGAATACCATTGTTCCCGGCATTGATATCGGAAGCTGCATCCCTCAATAATTTCGATAAGACTGCATCAGCTTTACTAATATAATTAATTATGTAACATGCTAAGCCGTATTCTTCAAATATAAATTGAATATCCATATTCGATTCGAATAATTGCAAAATATGAATATTGTAACAATTAATCGATAGTTCTAAACTATTTCGTTTCAAAAATATTTGTGTACGTTTTAGTGATGCTCTTAAAGATGAAACATACTGCTCTTCTGTTAGATTTAATTTTGTTAATATATCTTCAAAACTAACAAGTTCACGCTTTTTTGATAATTCTTGCATCAAATTTCTAATTTTAACTAGATTTTGTTTTACAGTTTCATCTTTATCTGTAAGTGGCTCTAATATCATTGTTCTGGACATAACTGGCATCGGAAAGTTGAATCTACATTTTGTTTTGTTTTTTTTTTGCCTTTGTAGCAAGTGTGTGTATGTTTATGACGTTGTACCGCTATATATGGATTATTTTCATCGAATCGACACGTTATAAATCGATCTACAAACTTAGTGCACTGCTCAATACTCTCTGGTTTAGATGCATCATACACAGGGGCACTTTTCAACCAGAGAAACATGTGTTCATGTGGTGAACCTCTCATTTGAAATTCTACCCTTGAATAACTGTCCTCAACTAAATATTCTTCGAAAATACTGTCTGCTTGTTTTAGATATCGCATAAATTTATTGGCATTATTATCAAAATATCTTGCACAGGTTACGGGATCATTACGAATTAGCTCAGTTTTTTCGTTATCACTAAGATTGTAGACTTCTTCTATAGTAATTAATTGTTGTTTATTTAATTTTACTAAAGTTTTTAGTTGCTCTGGCCAATTTTTTTCACCTGCTGATAATGTAAATAATATCGTAGGTTTACCTAGTTGCCTAACATTAGCTCTTTTTTTCTACCTTCCCAGTAAGATGGCGATGAACGAACCTGCTTCAGAATTTTATAGCCCTCGTCTAATTTTGCTAAATTGTTTAAAAAGTCTGTATTGAGTACATTTGCGGCTGTAACACCCTGCGTTCTTTTAGTTTTACGTAAACACATATTTAAACTAGCAATACAAGATTTTTCCAACTTCTTCTTTGCCATAAACAAAATTCTACTGGGAATACACGATCTGCGATCATGACGACGACTCTCTGATTTTGATCTATCATGATATGATATATTTTGATGCGTGCTAAATGAATGACCGCCGAAAATTTTTGGGAAACATAATTCATCTAAATCCTCCACTAAATGCCATGCCACCGGAACTTTTCCCTGAACTGGTGCGATTATTTTAACATTGTTAACTACTTCATTATTTCTATCCACAAGTAATACCTCGTCCTCTGCTTCACATTCATTTACATCGAATGACTCATCAAAATATTTTTGTAGCGAATTTTGAGAAATTGAAATTAAATCTGTTTGATCAACAACAAATTCTATTTTTTCACTGTACCTGCTTTCATATTGTTGAAAGAACTTTTGTTCAATTTGAATATCATACTTTTTGTACAGTGGTGTATCTAACAAATATCTTAAGGCCTCACAAACTACTGCTGGTCTAATTGATTCAAACATCTAATCTGTGGAGTGAGCCATGTGTCTTTTTAGCTCGCCGTACGTAGTACCGAAGAGGCTAAAGCATTCGGTCGTGTGTCTGTAGCATTCTCGGATCAAAAAATTTCATAAAAAAAAGTGTTCGTCTCGTCGCCCTGATTCCGAAAATGTATATAACTTATATACTTGGATGTTAGTCGTCGCTCGCTCGCTCGCTCGGTCGCTCGGTATCTCGTAAGACCAAATTTGTGCACTCTACTTCTCTGAAGGTACCGGAGCGATTCACTCCAAATTTGGTACACATATTATTTGGCATCCCATTTGAATCCGCTCGCAAATTAATTCCAATCGCCCGTATACTTCCCGAGTTATAGGACCCCAAAATTTGGAGCCCCCCTTAATACTGCTCTTATAAAAATAATTGAAACTCTCAAAAATTTTACTAAAAATTCTAAGATATTTTTTATCTACATGATTTTTTCATTTTGTTAACCCAAAGCCCGAAAAAAATTATTAAATGTTATAATTTTGAATTTTAAAATATGCACTAAATTATTTTTTTATCAATATAATCTAAATTTGGTACACATGTTATTTGGCATCCCATTTGAATCCGCTCGCAGTATAAATTCAATCGCCCGTATACTTCCCGAGTTATAGGGCCCCAAAATTTAGAGCCCCCCTTAATACTGCCCTTATAAAAATAATTGAAACTTTTAAAAATTCTACTAAAAATTCTAAGATATTTTTTATCTATAAGATTTTTTTCATTTTGTTAACCCAAAGCTCGAAAAAAATTATTAAATATTATAATTTTGAATTTTAAAGTATGAACTAAATTTTTTTTTATCAATATAATCTAAAATTAAATGTAAGACTTTTTACACCTATAACATATTTTCAAATTGTTAATCAAAAGGCCATAATAATTAAAAACCACTGCTCGCAACGCATATTTTACCTAAGGGCGAGCTCTGCGCGTTGGTGCGTTTTACGCGTACCAAATCTTGTTAATTTAATTTGAATTGTAGCCATATTGTCAAAGCTTCTAGGCAATACTTTTAACGTATCATTTATTTCTACCGGAATATTTACTACACTGCGTTTCATTCCTATTTGCGCATTAAGCATATATGATTTTAAGGAACGCAATTGCATAAAATTGATATAAGGCGCTTTCCTTTCCTCAAGAGGTGACAACATTTCTAAACATTTAGGAATGTCTATGAATTTTAAACTATTACTAGTCGCTAATTTGGGCACATTTCCCTTTGACACATAATTCTTACAAGTATTGCAAATATAATTTGATTTGAAATTAAAGATTTTGCGAAAGAATTTATCGGATTTTATCAATTTTAAAAATTGTTACCGAATGAAGAAAAAATAAACCTTCACAACAACAACATACTAATTCAGGCATCGAAGATCTATCTTTAAGAAATTGCATTTTCATGCGTGTGTAAATTGTATCTTGTTTAGCTAATTTATTCCGAAAGTTTTCCCTATATCTGTAGAAATCAGAATATCGCTTATTATGTTTTTGTATTTTTTCTCTGCTTTTTTCATTCTCGCGATACTCTTTATCATTTCTCAATTTCTTCATATTCTCTTTATTTTTATCATTTTCTTTATCCTTGTACGCCTGATCAAGTCTTAATTTTTTCATATTCTCTTTTTGTTGGTCATTTTCTTTATTTTTGTAATCATCATCAAGTCTTAATTTCTTCATATTCTTTATATTTTGGTCTTTTTCATTAATCTTGTACTCATCATCAAGTCTTAATTTCTTCATATTATCTTTATTTTGGTCTTTTTCTTTAATCTTGTACTCATCATTAAGTCTTAATTTCTTCATGATATCTTTATTTAGCTCATTTTCTTTAATCTTGTACTTATCATTAAGTCTTAATTTCTTCATATTCTCTTTCTTTTGGTCATTTTCTTTATCCTTGTACGCCTGATCAAGTCTTAATTTTTTCATATTCTCTTTTTGTTGGTCATTTTCTTTAATCTTGTACTCATCATTAAGTCTTAATTTCTTCACATTCTCTTTATTGTGATCTTTTTCTTTAATCTTGTACTCATTATTAAGTCTTAATTTCTTCATGATATCTTTATTTAGCTCATTTTCTTTAACCTTATACTCATCATTAAGTCTTAATTTCTTCATATTCTCTTTTTGCTGGTCATTTTCTTTATTTTTGTAATCATCGTTCATTCTTTTACTTTTCATAATGTTTTTTTTTGTATTTTTCTTTGCGCGATATGATTTCTTTTTACCCATTTTAGCTTTATACTTTTTATAGAATGGCAATGCAAATTTTTTGAATTGGTAACTAATTTTATCAAAACTTATTAGAAGTGGTAACAAATTTAGCTAAACTTATGAACTGTAATCTATTATTGCGGACCAAATTAACAGAAATATTTTACTTATTTATATAACAGAATTTCTTAATTAATATATTAAATTTTAAAAACGATTTTGGATAACAAACTATTCTTTAATACTCGAAATTCTAGTATTAGGAAAATAATTGAACAGAAACAATATGAAAAAGACGCTTACCTTAAATTAATGAATAACTAGCAAATTATACCAATTTTTAATGGTGTTGAAGTACTATAGTTCTGTTAAATTATCAATCAATAGTAACCAAATCTTACTTGCTTCAAACTGTCAAACTAAACGGTATAACTCTGAAATTGAACCAATTAGCTTATTATTCAATTAAAATAGCAAATAAACACTAATATAGATTGATTCTCTAATAATTTACCTTATTCTACCTTGTTCTATTAATAACTCAATATTTATAGATTAAATGCTTCTTTGTGTATTATTCGTTTGTATATAAAATATACAAGAAACAAATTTAGGAATTTCATTTATCTAATTGAATCTATTTTGTTTTCCTGTCAAAATAGCAGATGATCCGATTAATTAAACTACATTCGAATCCATAACAACGTAAACAAGATTCTCATAATTTTCGGTAGCGGTTTTCTCGTAACTGGTACATTTATTGAAGAAACTTTTCAAACAAAAGTTGTGTGAAATATTAATATCTTTCATTATGAACATAACTATTTTTGCCGTAAGTGCAGCCGTTGTGGTGATATTGGAGATAGAACAAAAAATGCATAGAGTAAACATGCACTGCCGGTTTGAATATTCTTTTCAACAAGATTTGGTACGCGTAAAACGCACCAACGCGCAGAGCTCGCCCTTAGGTAAAATATGCGTTGCGAGAAGTGGTTTTTAATTATTATGGCCTTTTGGTTAACAATTTGAAAATATGTTATATGTGTAAAAAGTCTTACATTTAATTTTAGATTATATTGATAAAAAAAAATTTTAGTTCATACTTTAAAATTCAAAATTATAATATTTAATCATTTTTTTCGGGCTTTGGATTAACAAATAAAAAAAATTTTATAGATATAAAATATCTTAGAATTTTTAGTAGAATTTTTAAGTGTATTAATTATTTTTATAAGGGCAGTATTAAGGGGGGCTCTAAATTTTGGGGCCCTATAACTCGGGAAGTATACGGGCGATTGAATTTATACTGCGAGCGGATTCAAATGGAATGCCAAATAATATGTGTACCAAATTAGATTATATTGATAAACAAGCTTAGGTACGACGCACCTATGCGTCCAGCTCGCCTTATAAGTAATATATGCGATGCGAGCAGTTTTTAATAATTATGGCCTTTTGGTTAACTAATTGAAAAAATGTTATAGATTTAAAAAATCTTACATTTAATTTAAGATTATATTAAAAAAAAAAAAAAATTTTTTTTCAAATTTTGAAATTCAAAATTATAATATTTAATAATTTTTTTCGGGCTTTGGGTTAACAAAATGAAAAAATCTTGTAGACAAAAAATATCTTAGAATTTTTAGTAGAATTTTTAAGTGTTTCAATTATTTTTATAAAGGCAGTATTAAGGGGGGCTCCAAATTTTGGGGCCCTATAACTCGGGAAGTATACGGGCGATTGGATTTAAACTGCGAACGGATTCAAATGGGATGCCAAATAATATGTGTACCAAATTTGGAGTGAATCGCTCCGGTATCTTCAGAGGAGTAGAGGGCACAAATTTGGTCTTACGAGCGACGACTAACATCCAAGTATATAAGTTATATACATTTTCGGAATCAGGGCGACGAGACGAACACTTTTTCTTAATGAAATTTTTTGATCCGAGAATGCTACAGACACACGACCGAATGCTTTAGCCTCTTCGGTACTACGTACGGCGAGCTAAAAAATAATTTAGTGCATATTTTAAAATTCTAAATTATAATATTTAATATTTTTTTTCGGGCTTTGAAAAAACAACAAAATGAAAAAATCTTGTAGACAAAAAATATCTTAGAATTTTTAGTAGAATTTTTAAGTGTTTCAATTATTTTTATAAGGGCAGTATTAAGGGGGGCTCCAAATTTTGGGGCCCTATAACTCGGGAAGTATACGGGCGATTGGATTTAAACTGCGAGCGGATTCAAATGGGATGCCAAATAATATGTGTACCAAATTTGGAGTAAATCGCTCCGGTACCTTCAGAGGAGTAGAGGGCACAAATTTGGTCTTACGAGCGACCGAGCGAGCGACGACTAACATCCAAGTATATAAGTTATATACATTTTCGGAATCAGGGCGACGAGACGAACACTTTTTTTCAATGAAATTTTTTGATCCGAGAATGTTACAGACACACGACCGAATGTTTTAGCCTCTTCGGTACTACGTACGGCGAGCTAAAAATAGGAGGTGCACAACTAGACCATATACAAGTCTTAAGTTTGAAGTCTCATAATTTTACGTTGGACAGTTTCGGCTCTAGAGCGTTCACATACACACACACATACGCACACACACACGCAAACACACACACACGCACAGATGTCACTCCGAAAATAGTCACATTCGATTCAGGAAAGCTCAAAACGTGTATATCCGTTGAAATCTCAAGTTCGATTTTTTTGGTGATCCCTATACTTACTTATTACTCTGTAAAAGAAAGTAAAAATGTCAAAAAACAGCATTTTTTTCGTGCTCAAAAGTTGAATGCCCCCTTAATATTTCCTAATATTATATTTTTATAATCAATAAATATTGATAAAAACTAGGTAAAAGAAAGTCCCGCGTTGGCCACAACCCATTTTATATTTTGATTTGTCAAAAATTTTCTACCATTTATCGGAATAGTTTTCTCATTTTTACTTCCTTCAGTTGAGGATTTAGATGAGTTGTGTTTCCCTTAAATTTTTGCCGGTCACAAGTTTGACATTGCCAATAATATTAGTTATCATGACCGAGCAAAATCTGAAAGTAGGCGACAAGATCGTAGTTCCTGTATTCCAAGTAGAATTTTATTTATGGCAAAGAAAAAGTTGGAAAAATCATGCATTGCCAGTTTAAACATGTGTCTGCTTAAAACTAAAAGAACGGACGGTGTTTCAGTTGCTAACGCCCTAAATATCGATTTCATTAATAATTTAGCAAAATTAAATGAAGGTTATAAAATTTTAAAACAAATTCGGTCATCACCTTCGTACTGGGAATCTAGAAAAAAGGAATTAATGGCAATGATTAGGCAACTGGGGAAAGCAACTATATTTTTAACTCTATCAGCAAAGGAAAAAATTTGGCCGGAACTTATTAAAACACTTGCTAAAGTAAACAAACAAGAAAACATCTCATTAGAAGCTGCTTTAAATTTAAACGATAATGATAAAACTGAGTTGATAAGAAATGATCCAGTAACGTGTGCTCGATATTTTGATTATAAAGCAAATAAATTTATGAAATATTTGAAACAGTCAGGTAGTTTATTTGGGGAATATTTAGTTGAAGACAGTTACGCTAGAATTGAATTCCAAATGAGAGGATCGCCGCATGAACATATGTTTTTATGGTTAAAAGATTCCCCTGTGTATGACATTTCTAAGCCGGAAAGTATAGACCAATGTATTCAATTTATAGATAAGTTTATTACATGCAAATACGACGAGAATGATCCGTACATGATGGTGCAGAGGCACAGACATACACATACTTGTTACAAGGGGAAAAGAATAAAACTAAATGTAGATTTAACTATCCAATTCCGGTTTTGCCTAGAACTATGATATTAGAACCATTAAGCGATAAAGATGAAAATACAAAGAAAAACTTGCTTGAAATACGAAAATGTATGAATTACTTGTCAAAGAAACAAGAATTAGTCAGTTTTGAAGATATCCTAATGATATTAAATTTAACAGAAGGGCAATACATTTCTGCCTTAGGAACATCTTTACAAAGAACACAATTATTTTTGAAACGTACCAGCTTAGAAATTAACATTAATCTTTACAATAGAAATATTTTGCATTTGTTTGAGTAGCAATTTAATGTCAGCACAGGAAGCAACATATCACGTTTTATCTTTGCCATTATCTAAGAGTAGTAGACAAACAATTTTTATTAACACTAGCTCAATAAATGAACGCGCATTAATGTTAAAATCAAATAAAGACTTGCGTAATTCAAATGTAAACTCTACAGAAATTTACAAGGAAAATATTATGACAAAATATAGTAGGCGGCCGGCATCATTGGAAAGTATTTGTTTAGCCGATTTTGAATCAAGTTATAGTTAAAGATCAATCAAAAACAATGAAAACGATGATGATATTAATGTAGAATACAGAACTAGGCAAAAACCAGCAATTATTAGGTACAGGTGATATAAACTAGTGCAGGACCCACTAAATTATTATAGAGAGCAAGTTTTATTATTCTTACCATGGCAGAATGAATATAATGAGGTTGAACATGAAAATTGTGAAAATATTTATAATAACAGTAGGGACGTCATTGAAAGTAATAGACGGAAATATTCAGTTTTGGCAGATGTGAATTTAGATTTAGCTTTAGATGATGCCCAAAATGAAATAAAAGATGTAGAGGAAGAGGAAGTAGATTACTTTATTGCCGATCAATTGTCGCGAGAACAACAAATTGATATTTTAGAACAAGAAGGTAAAGCGATTCCAAAGGACAAACAAATAAATAGATTAATTTGCCCAAAAAGAGTGTCCGAAGTAGATTTGTTAAAATTAATGTATAATCTAAATAAATTACAGCGAGAAATTGTAATGCATATTTTAAATTCATTTAAACTCAACATTGTACCAATACGAATATCTTTAAGTGGATCAGCCGACGTTGGCAAAAGTACTGTAATTAAATGTATTTTTCAGTTAGTCACAAATTATTTTGATAATATTCCGGGTTCAGATAAAGACAAGTTGATTGTATTACTGTGCGCTCCATCAGGCAAGGCCGCCTTTCTAATAAACGGTGTGACATTGCATATAGCGTTTGCACTGCCAGTATCTCAGTTTGGGGGGAAAATGCCAGAATTGTCCCAAACAAACTGTCTACATATATATATATATATATATATATATATATATATATATATATATATATATAAATATATATAAATATATATAAATATATATATATATATATATATATATATATATATATATATAATCTCAAACAAACGGTCAAACTAACCAATACTCTACAGGAATACTCTGAAATGTCTATTTTGTTTTCCTGGCAGAAACGGGCGCAGATAATAATAATAATTATTAAGTGATAAAATCTTTTGCTGACCAATATAAAATGAAAATTCAGACGGTTTTCTGGATTCTTTTTTGTGGGTAAACTAAAACACTTGGGACCTTGAACTTTTTTGCATCTTGTTTATTAATTCTTGGAGTACAAAATGTATTTTTTTTATGTATGTGGTCTATGTCGATCCATCCCCAAATGGCGACCGAAGGGGACCATGTCCGGCGCCTCAGCCTGTACGGCCGGAAAGGTTTTGGCACTTTCCGCTATTTGAAAAATAAAATCGAGTAGGTATTATTAATCTGCATTAAATTCTACGGAAATTGACTTTCGGGACAACTGTTTCAGCGCGCGACACTGTTGACTCTGACGAGCGAAAAACTTATGAAGGAAATCCCCTACGGTAAAACGACTTTTGGGGGAATAAACTACATATTATATAGTATCGAAAAATGCAAAATTTGAAAAATCGATTATTTTGACCATCGGAAGAGTAATACCCCCTTAATACTAACTGGATAATTATACCAATTTATAATGGATCTGTATTTAAAGTACTTATCGTATTGACTCTTAACCTGTCAAACTCCACAGTAAAACTCGGAAATTGTTATTTAATTATGTTAGCAAATATATAATATAAATTGATTCTATAATAATTTACCTGATACAATTTATTCTAATAAGATATCAATATTTTAAATATTAATTCATACGGATAACTGTCAATGTAATGCTTGTTTATTTTCAATAAACAAGAAACAAATGATGTAACTCATGGTTGATCCGATTTTAAAATAAAATTTGTCTTAAGTGTAGGTATAACTATGGCAACGAAAATAAGATATTTGAGTTTTTTCGTAGCAGTTATCTCATAACTGGTACAATTTATGAAGAAACTTTTCAAGCAAAAGTTGTGCGAAAGAGTAATATCTTTCATTATGAACATAACTATATTTGCCGTAAGTGTAGCCGTTCTAGTGATATTGGAGATAGAACAAAAAATGTAAAGAGTAAACATGCACTACCGGTTTGAATATTCTTTTCAAAAATAAGAGGTGCACATCTAGGGCATAGTCTTAAGTCTTAAGTTTGAAGTTTCATAATTTTTCGTTCGACAGTTTTGGCTCGAGCATTCACAGACACACACACACACACACACACAGACAGACAGACGTCATTCCGAGAATAGTCACATTTGATTCAGAAAAGATCAAAACGTGTATATCCGTTGAAATCTCGAGTTCGAAAATTTTCATGATTACAATTTACTTATTACTCTGTAAAAGAAAGTAAAAATTGTTTTAAATATTTCGAATAAGCTTCAGTATCAAACAATAACAAAACAGTTTCCAGTTGTTCCAGCTGAGGCTATAACCATTCATAAAAGTCAGGGACAAACATATGCCGAAATATGCATAGACCTTAACAAATCTGTAACACGTTCTATGATGTATGTTACATTAAGTCGCGTAACAAAATTATCAGGACTCTACATTTTACTAGACTTTAAACCGCCGAAATTAAGTAAAACTATAGATCGGACTTTATTAGAATTAAATAAACTAAGAACCGAAAAAAAATGTTACGTTTTTCATATGAATCTTTAACAGAGGGCAACGGAATTAAAATTATTTACCAAAATTTGTGTTCCTTGGTAAATAAAATAAAATAAATCACAAAAGACGAATGGTATGAAAGGGGGGACATTTTAATATTTTCAGAAACCCTAACTAAAACTACAGATGATGTAGATATTAGAAATTATAAAATCGTATTTAGATCAGATATAATAAGTGGTTCTCGAGGAATAATATGTTATGCAAAAAATAATATTACACCAACAAATATTGAACACGTACTGGAAGTTAAGCAAAATTACAATTCTCCATGCCACGTTGATTTGTTTAGTTTCCAAGTTGAAAATTTAGTCATTGTTAGTGGTTACAAATCTCCATCTACACCTCACTCCATGTTTGAAAACAATTTGCAGCGAATCATTGATAAAATATTAATTTTAAATAAAGAACTCGTATTGATTGGAGATTTTAATTTTGACATGAAGTGTAAAAATAATTCTTCGTATTTACATAAAATTATAAAAAAGTACAATTTGCATTCACCATTGCCATTAGATACAGTCACAAGGGCTAATAATATACAAATTGATATAATTCTGTCAACATCTAACCAAATTAATTGCGGAGTGCCATTTACTGAAAAATCGCCATTGAAAATTGTTATTTTATATGAACGCTTTTCTAGTTAACATACATATTGATTTTAGAATACCTCGAAAACCTTAAGGGTTAGAGAAAAATTGTAAAACATAAAAATTAAAGATATCTTTTATTCAAGTAAGTATGGTTTGAAAAGTTCTTGCAAAAAATGTACCATTTACTGAAATTCGCCATTGAAAATTGTTATTTTAAATTAACATTTTTCTAGTTAAAAAACATATTGATTTTTGAATGTCTCGAAAACCTTAAGGGTTACAGAAAAATTGTTAAACATTAACGTTAAAGATATCTTAATTTCTTGTAACTTTTGTTTGAAAAGTTTTTGCGATATATGTACAATTTACTGAATAATCGCCATTGAAAATTGTTATTTTAAAAGAACGTTATTCTAGTTAAAATACATATTGATTTTTTTGAATATCTCGAAAACCTTAAGGGTAAAAGAAATTTTGTAAAACATAGAAGTTTAAGATATTTTAATTTCAAGTTACTTATGTTTGAAAAGTTTTTGCAAAATATGTACCATTTACTGAATAATCGCCATTGTAATTTATCATTTTAAATGAACGTATTTCTAGTTAAAATACATATTGATTTATGAATATCTCGAAAACCTTAAGGGTAAGAGAAAAATTGTAGAACATTAAAATTTAAGATATCTTAATATCTATATATATATATATATATATATATATATATATATATATATATATATATATATATATATATATATATATATATACCAATATTTTTGTCCTCTATTCCTCAGAGGATACCGGAGCGATTTGAACAAAATTTGCTACACGTAAGGTAGTTAATGTTTCCACGCATCTTTAAACAACAATTTTTTTTACAGTCATAATAATATTGTTAGCTTGCCGTACAAAGTAAGAAGAGCTAAAGCATTCGGCCACGTGTCTGTAAAATTCTCGAAAAAAATAATCCTTTACAAAATGTGCTTGTCTCGTCGCCCTGAATCCAAAATGTATGTAACTCATATCCTTGAATGTTAGCCGTCGCTCGTAAGTTCAAATGTATACTTTCTTCTCTGAAGGTACCGAAGCAATTTGGACCAAATTTACTACACATATTATCTGGTATTCCATTTGGAACCCCTGTTAATTATAAGATATTTTATTTCTAAATTTTTCTTTTTTTTATATATATTCTTTATTATTACTGCATTATGTGATAGGTAGAGTTATGAGTTTTGCGTTATGGCTTGCTTCGCAAACCTCACCGTCCCTTCGACATACTTATAATCTATGAACTTATGCGTGGCCTTCGTGCTAGACAAAGAGGTTTCACTACTGGTTGCCGGTGATTACAATGTATATTTATTATTGAATACAATTGTAGCAATATTTCCTTTTTATAAAACTCAAGTTTGCCACAAGTCACATTGCAAAATATATTGCTCTCAGTAGCTTACAATTTGAATGATAATTTGTATCAACCAAATGTGGAATGGACAAAATATTGGGAATTCCGGAATAACATTTTTAGTTTTTATAGTATTTCTATATTAAAACAAACCGATTGTGGCCAACACAGAACTCTCTTTTACGTAATTTTCATTAGTAATATATATTCCAAACAAATTGTCAAAAAATACCAATACAAATACCCTAAAATTGTACCAATTAGATTATTATTTTATTATGTTATCAAATATATATATTTTTTCAATATTGATGTTGATTCTTTAAAATTCACTTTATAAATATATTCAAATATAATTTTTAATACGAACTGCATAGATTAAACATGCACTTTCGGTTTGAATATTATTTTCAAATATAGGCCATCTAGACCATATACAAGTTTGAAATTTCACAATTCTAAGTTCTACAGTTTTGCCTCACAGTTTAGCGTTCACTGACAGGCACACAAGCATCATTCCGAACATAGTCATATTCGATTCAAAGTAGGTCAATACGTGTATATCCGTTGAAATCGCGTTTTCGAAAAATTTCATGATTACAATACTTACTATTTACTTCGTAAAAGAAAGTAAAACAATAATTTAAAAATGCACCACACTCATTTTTCGGCGAGCTGAAGGTATTGGGGCCTGTGCCATTAAATGTACTCGTATACTATATACCAAATTTCGTTAAAATCGCCTCGTTACCTTCAGAGAAGATGCGGTCACAAACTCAGGTCTTACGATTGACCAAGCGACCGAGTGAGCGAGTGAGTTACATCAGAGACTAGGATATTTTACAAAGACCGCTAACGTATATGGGTTTGATAGTATACTTTTTTGTTACTGGCCGCTTGGAGTCGCTAGCATCGAACTCTGGTGCCGAGCAACAGAACTATATTTAATCGCGGTAAAGTTTAAATTCAGCATATATGTTATGGGAATTATAAACTGTTATAACAATGATGACAGCAGGATCTCTATTGGAATTGATCTTGAATTACTTTTATTTATATTGTTTTTATTAAGTTTTTATTTTCAACTTTAAAATAATATTACATGAAAGTACATATGAATGTTAAGTCGCAACTAGTTATATCAGACTACGTGACTTTTATTAAATTTCTATCTACTTATACATTTCATCAATACTTTATCTGACACGTGTCGAGTGAAGACAAAGGAATCAAATCATCTGGTAACACTATAGGAATGTGCAAATTATGCAGTAATATAACTCATCCCTTACTAAGAGATGATTTAGTTTCTTTATCTTTTACAATATTGTAGGGTTTCTAACATCTTCTAAAATTATATCTTGATTAATTTTATTTTTCTTAATTTTAACATATTTAACAATTATCTTATATATTATCATGATAATGATGATGACAGTTATTACGACAATCATTACAGAGTTGGTCACATTATGTTCTTGGTTAGTATTTATTTCTTTTATTTTTAGGGATTTCGGGAATTATTATATTCTGTTTATGAATGGATTTAATCTCCAATGTCCTATTAACAATTTTGTCTTTTTTAATTTCAAAGTTCATATTTTCAAAAATTATTTCGTTAGCATTGTTAATTGTTGGGATTAGATTATATTTATCTATAGTACAATCGTCTCCTACAATAAATTTATATATTCCTATAATTCTCTTTTTAATATTATACCTTTTACATTCTATTTCTAAATTTCTTGGTTTACTACTAGCGATATAAGCTATATTTGAATTTTCAATTTTGAACAAGGCAAATATTTCGTTAATTATATGATATTCACATTTTTCATTATTTTGATGATTTATTATCTGTTTATAACACTCGTTTACTTCTATAAAGTTTGTTTTACAATAATTATTTTTATCGATAATTTTACAATCATAAACAAATATAATTTGTTATCGTGTTTCATAATCAATTCTCTTTCTTTGTTTAGCAAATACATCTGATCTCTGACCAGCGTTGGTATCGGTGTTGTTTGAATTAATTCGTAATTTTGATTTTCAAATATTGGTATTTCTAAAAGATATTTAATTTGATCTTGTTCTATTTTACAATGACTCGTTATTTGTATGCTCAATTCCCAAAAATTTAAATTAATGTCAAATTCATTAACTAATTGTTTTAATTCGTTTATGTTTATTATAGAACTGTGCAGTTTTCCCATATTACAAAAAGTGAGACTACTCTCAATTTCATCTATCATTTCGAGGATATTAATTAACATGAAAATTATTTGACTTATAACATTTTTTTATTACAAATAAATTTTCGTAAGTCATTTGACTTTGCAGCATCCCGTCTAACTGCATTATTCTGGATTTTATTAAAATTTCATTATGAAATAGATTTTCGATTTGCTTGTTAAATTTATTAATCATTTCTTTATTTAATTTAATATTATCTATATTTTGTTCTTGTAATAATTTCTGGTTTTCTTTAATTTTTTCGAAAATTATATCGTACTTTTCCGCATCTTGTGCATCTAAGTTTCCTGTGATACTTTTTGCTATACTGCCTAATCCATTTATTAAACCTCTTTTTGATCTTTTATTGAATAGATTCACAAGTTTGTCTTTTACCTTTTCATAATTATAATTTAAAATATTTAAATTGTTTTGTAATTCCCTTGCATAATGTAACTCACTATTACTATCGCTAATCTTTTCTTTTATATTTAAGATATATGTGGTTATTTTATCGAATTCTTCCCTAATTGTACTGAAATTATAATGATAATAAGAATATTTAGAGTACATATAAATATTTACATTGCCGAGTTCTAATAGGTTAATCCCGGCAGTTGAATCAATCTTGTTTAAGATATCTGTTCCTCGACAGGAAACGAACATACGTTTTCTTTTTATTTTGTTTATTTTAAATTTCTTTCCGTCTTTTATAATAGCTGTATTAGTGATTTTATTAAATTTTGTTAAGGGTTGTCTTTTAAATAAAGGTTTTTTGAATTTTGTTATTAACCTAGGATTTTCTTTTACTAGAATTTCTTTTGTTTGAATACCTATGTTTTGGTCTTTAGTTGGGTTTTGTTTCAAGAATCTTTTAACTTTATTCTTTTCGGCTCTTTGTTTCACCTTTTCGCGTATTTTCTTTAATTTATCTTTCCAAATATTTAAATAGTCTTGATCCGTATCTTGAAATTTTAAAATTTTATTTTCACTATCGTTTCCAAAGAGTGTTTCAATAGGGGTGTATTTAGTTGAATTTAACGAGTTGTTGTAGGCTATTACTGCGAGGTTTATTTTATTAACTGTACTCAAATTTTTAAATTCGGATCGTTGTTCCAAAATTCTGAGGTCAAAGTTGAATGTAGACGCTCGATTAACCCGTTACTTGGTGGATTACTAGTTGAAGTAATATGTAGTACAATTTTATACCCGGTTAATAAATTCTTTATCATTTCATTATTAAATTCTACACCGTTATCGGTAATAATTTTATTAGGCACTTGATATTGAGCGAAGTATTCTATCAAATTTTCAACGATTTTAGTGGATGTGGTGTTTTCTAGTAGTTTGCATGATGCGAATTTTGTAAAGGAATCTATTATAGTTAAGTACTTATCTTTGTTTAAAGTTAGAACATCAAGATGTAATATATCGAAAGGGTGTTTGGCGTTAGGTGTTAATTGTTCAGGTACTTGATATGGATTTCGTTCATATTTGCATGTTTGGCATAATTCGCAATTATTAATAAACTTTTGAATACTTGAAATCATGTTAGGCCAATAATATTTTCTTTTTAATTTCTGATACGTTTCGGTTATGCCTCTATGGTTGGTTTTCCCTTCGTGATACAGTTGTATTTGTAAATTTTGGTCATTTTCATTTAAAACATCTTCTAATTGTATTGTCGTTTGAATTATTTTAAAAGAATTTTTTACAAATGTAGTTTGTTTTATTAATTATTGTTATTAAATCATTATCAATTAGGCAATAATAATTTACGTTTGGTAGAAGGTGATCTTTGAAAATTTTACAAATATTTTTATTTATATTTTCCTTATCTATTGTTACTATTAGTCTTCGTTTGATTTTAAATAATTTTTCTAAATTTATTTATTTCGTTTTCGTTATCTGAATGAATTGTTTGTTCATCAGTATCGTCTAAATTAGGTAGTAAACTTTCTAAGGAATCGCTGATGTTGATTTCTGAAAGTTCGTGAATATACCAAATTATATGAGTGTCTCGAAATATTTCAGTAATAAAATTTTTAATTATTTCAAAATTTATGTTATCTAATCCGGAACATATTTTAGGGGAATGAATTTCGAAAATCTCGTTTTCAATAAAATAATTTTTTATCTCGATGAGTCTTTCTTTGATTGTATTTAACGTCGGTTTGTCGAAATAATTAGACTTTGTTATTAAATGGATTAGTTTATATTTTTGTTCGTAAATAGGTTGTGCAACGAAATTTAGATTTTTTATTTGTTGGTTTTGCAAATAGTTTCTACTATGAAAATATTTATCGATTTCTAATGCGAAACCTTTATTTAATTTAAAATCTTGACTTATACAATGTATTATGTTATTTGGGTTTTCAAAAATATTTTCGTTAGTGAATTTTAATTCAAAGTTATTTCGTATTCTAGACAATACGTCTGCATTAGAATTTAATGTTCCTTTTTTGTATATAATTTTGTAATCGTACTCTTCGAGTTTAATACGCCATCTCATTAATTTTGAATTTGGATCTTTTAAATTCATAAGCCGGACTAGTGGGCGGTGGTCAGTTACAATTTTGAACTTTACTCCGTAAACATATGGCCTAAAATACTTGCAAGCCCAAACTATTCCTAATAATTCTCTTTCAGATGTAGAGTAATTTATCTCATGCTCGTTTAGTGTTCTAGACGCGTACGCCACTGGTAGATCTTTTCCTGATATAGTTTGACTTAGTACGGCTCCTATTGCATATTTACTAGCGTCGGTGGTTATGGTGAAGGTCTTGGTAAAATCGGGATATTGGAGAATGGGTGAATTTATTAATTGTAATTTTGAGTTTTCAAAACATTCAATATATTTTTTGTTATTGATATCTACTTTGTTACCCTTTTTTAAGCAAATTGTTAGAGGTTTAGTCAAATTTGAGAAATTTGGAATGAATTTTCTATAATAACCGATGAGTCCAAGAAACTGTTTGATCTCTTTTGGAGTCTTAGGAATAGGAAAGGATTTAACTGCTTCGATTTTTGAAGGATTAGGTTTTACTCCTTCTTCGGAAACAATGTGGCCCAAATATGCGACTTCTTTCTTTAAAAACTCGCTTTTATCTAACTGAATTTTTAAGTTGTGTGATTTTAATGTTTTAAATACTTTTCTAATATTTTCCAAATGCTCTTGTAAACTTGTCCCCAAAATAATAATATCATCCAAGTACACTAAACAGATTTTATTTAAATGTTCCCTCAAAACATAATTCATCAACCTTTGAAAGGCGTTTTTTAAACCAAAGGGCATTCGTCTAAATTCAAAGTGTCCCTTGTCTGTGTTGAAAGCAGTTTTATTAATGGAATCGGGGTGCATTTCTATTTGGTGGAAGCCGGACGCTAGATCGAGAGTTGTATAATATATATTTTTTCCTAATTTATCAAGCACATCTGTTATATTTGGTATAGGAAATTTGTCATCTATTGTTTTTTGATTTAGTTTCCGATAATCAATAACCATGCGAAACTTCTTTTTACCGCTAGCATCCAATTTTTTAGGTACCATCCATACTGGGGATGACCAGGGTGAGTGGGATGGTTGGATTATTTTATCATCTAAAAGTTTGGCTATTTGGTTATTAATTTCGTTTTTATAAATTTCGGGAAGTCGGTAACTTTTTGTGTATGTAGGAATTTCGTCTGTAGTCGTGATTTTATGTTGTATTGTGTGTGTGTGTGTTAGGGGTTCCGTATTTTTTGGGAAAATCGTTTGATATTCACAGATTACTTTAAACAATTCTTTTTGCTCTTCTTCGTTCAAATGATCACTTCTAATATGAATTTCGTTTAATTCGCTATTGAAACATTTACTATTATAAGCATTGAAATATTCAAATTTACGTTCTTTATTGTTTAATTTTGCCGTTTTGTTCTTTAAGTCTATTGACATACCTAATATTTCTAGAGTATTGACGCCTAGTAATAAATTAAAGTTTTTATGAAAATTATTGATATAACATTTGATTGGGTTTTTATTAATGTTTATTATAACATCCGAATTTCCTGAAGATTTGCCACTAGCTGTTTTAAAAGTGAATCTTTCTTTAAAAATTTTAAATCTATTGTTTTTTTTGTTTTCAGATTCTACGAAATTTTTGTTTATAAGGTTGATAGTACTACCAGTGTCTAAAAGTATAATGTAATCTTTGATTCGGATAAAGGGTAATTTTGAATTACAGTTTATATTCATCAATTCTCTCGCTGTGTTATTTCGTCTAAGTCTAAAAAAGAATTTTCCTCAGTAATGTTTTCAAGTTCGTCAATTTCTTCGATATTATCATGTAATGGTAAATTATTATCGTCTTCGGTTGTATTGAGCTCTTCTACAGTATAATTTAGAGTGGTTGTGCCAAATTGTCTATTTTGTCTCGTAAATAAATATTAGGTTGGTTAGGAGTAAATGTTATTTTGGATTGTGTTGACATGGGTGTTGGTGGTTTTTGTCTTTGATTGTTTATAATATTTTGGCGTGGGGCAAATCTTTTGGGTTGGTAATTTGTGAAATTCCTGTTAATTGGTCCGGTAGGGAAATTTGTGTTTGCCGATGGAAATTTGTTAGGTGGTATGTTTAGTAAAGTGCGGATTTTATTTTCGGGATATTGCATATATTGGAAATCATTGAACAATAATTACATTAATTGTTTGCGGATTTCGTGTAGCTAGGTTATTTCTCATAGGATCTTTCATTGAGCTAATGAAATGAGTTACTATTAATGATTCGTTAAATGTATTTAATTCATTTGCAATGTTATTAGCATAAGAAGTGATAATTTTAGTTTTAAATAATTCGAATTTATCATTTATATTATCTAGTATGTTTTTTACATTTTTCGGAGAATTACAATCTCGTAAAATTTCTAAAATGATAGTAGTAGGTTTTTGATCATTTTGGAAACAGCCTAATAAATGGGCTTTTAGGCTTAACCAGTTTTCAAATTTATAATTACGTAATTCTTCGGCGGCTTTATCAGTTATTTTACTTTTTATGTGAAATAATGCGCATTTTTTTTGCAAGTCCGTTATTCCGACTGTGGAATTTAATATTTCTACTATTTCATCACAAGTGATAATAAAAGAAGCTAAATTTTTTGGGTTTCCATTAAAATTAGGAATACCGTCCAACAAAAATTTGATTTCAGATGTATTTGCCATATTTGAATTATTAGAATTATTTGAGTCTTCCTCGATTTCGAGTATTGATTCTAGTAAATCTGATACGTTTAGTGCCAGATTGAATTTCTATACTAATTTATTTATTAGTTAAATTTGTGTCGGGATATTTAAGAATTTATTTAACCCGAACTGCACTTTTAATTAATTAATATGTTTAATAATGCTTACAGTATTATTGTTAGAAGAATGTTCACTGCTGCGATCTTCATTTGGGCTGTGGAGACTTCTGGCGTTCGGTTTACGAGCTCTGTGAAGTTCCGCGGCTGGTGCTTGGCTTTTCGGGCACCCTGCGAGTGGCAAGACGACTGTTGCGCTGCTGGTTCCCGGGTCCCGGACGTATTTGTCTTCTGTTGATACGAATATTCGACGGCACTAGTTTTGCTGGCACTTGCGAAGTATTCGATTTTATGTTATGAGTAACTTTTTTTTTGTTGCGAATATTACAGTTATCGCGTTGAGCGATTATGCGGGTGTAGATTATTGCAGGATCTTCCGAATAAACGATTGAAATCGACCGAGTGCGTTTACAACGAATTGACACTATTTATTTATTGTGTTTCGAACGTTCCTCTTTTCGGAAATCCTACCGACTGCGCCACTTTTATTTATATTGTTTTTATTAAGTTTTTATTTTCAACTTTAAAATAATATTACATGAAAGTACATATGAATGTTAAGTCGCAACTAGTTATATCAGACTACGTGACTTTTATTAAATTTCTATCTACTTATACATTTCATCAACACTTTATCTGACACGTGTCGAGTGAAGACAAAGGAATCAAATCATCTGGTAACACTATAGGAATGTGCAAATTATGCAGTAATATAACTTATATATATATATATATATATATATATATATATATATATATATATATATATATATATATATAATACAGTATCGGACAAAAGTGGAGCGCCGCACCCAAATTATTGCTTAATTTGCAAACGTTAAGAGATTTGTAAATTTTCTTTTCGATCAAGATTATAAATATAACATATTTAAACATGTTTATAATACACATATAGATACATAGTAAGAGATACGTCTGATGTTATAACTTTACTTAACATACGTAATATATCGCCGCGACAAGAATGGAACGACTTTGAAAGAAAAACTGTTTACCCTAAAAATATAAACGTTTTAGGGGAGATTATTAGCATTTGGTCCAATAAGATTTTTGGTACGATTCTTTTTTATATCATCTCCCATAGATTCTCAATAGGATTAAATCTGGAAATTATGCTGCCCATTTCAATAAATTTATTTTATGTTTGTTTAAACACTCTTTTACAAATGTTGAGGTATGTTTCGGGTCGTTATCAATAAAAAGATTTATTTGTATATTTTTTACTTTATTGAAATATTAAAAGATGTATTTCAAATTAAAATAATCATTTACATTTAATCATAAAATTATTTTTATTTTTTGAAACAATTTATTTTTACGATTTTGTTTCGTGTAAATGTAGATTATGTAAATAATGTAGTCTCCAATATTGTGGATATACATTGTAGACTATGTAAAGAATGTATACTGCACATTCATTTACGTGGAGGGGTGGGTCATCAGTTATCAAACGTTCGACTAATGTATTAGATCTTTTGTATAGAGACAGAACTATTGCATTTTATAGTTTAATTATTCAAAATATTTCTGAAATATGTCTGTGTCAAGTGGGACTTGTGCTTATTTTAATTGTACTAATAATAGAAGAAATAGTAAAAATGTACATTTCTTTAAATTTCTAATAAAAGATGAAGAACGATGCGAATATTGGAAGATAAACAGTGGAAATTTTAATTTATTTAAAATATCCGAAGAAAAACTTTTAAATTGTTTATTGTGTGAAAACCATTTTTCTAGTGAATCGTTTATTAATGAAACTCATCATAAACTGGTTCACAATGCTGTACCAATAGAATACAATTCGCTATTGAGAGTATCAAGTATGCCAGCAACAATTACAACATCAACAACAATAACAACCGCATCAATTACTTTTCCCAGTAATACTTCCTCAAAGGATTCAAATAAATCTCATATTTTAAAATATGCAACATCTGCGAGAGGTACCAAACGAAAACTTGACTGGTCTCCATTGTATGTACCAAATTATCCAGATTATTCTCCATCAACAAATTCACTAGCCATAGAAAAAATCTTTGCTAAAAAAATGTTGGAAATGCCTTCTCCATTAAAAGAAATGCCAGAAACACCGCGAAAAGTAAAGCTGCAACTTAAAAACAAAAAACAAGCTCGTATAATTTGTAATTTAAAAACACGTAATTGTAGACTGACAAAAAAATGTACATCAGTATCTTATTAAAATATTATCAGTAAATATATAACGAAATTATCTGCAGAGTTACAAACATTTATACTTATGCAATGTTTTCATTGCAAAAGACAAAAATGGACAATTAAAGAAAAAAATCTAGCACTGTCACTTTATTATAAATCACCCGGCGCTTATAAATTTATGAAAGAAAATTTGAAGTTTATTTTACCAGCAATAAGTACAATTCGATCATGGCTTAGAATTAGTAATTTGCAAACGGGACTCGTTGATCAATTTAAAAAAAAGTTATTAATGAAAGTAAACGCTATGACTCTTAAGGTCGATTCGCACTATACGTAACGTCTACGTCACGTCACCGACCGGCAACGTCGCGTGAAAATATTGTATATGGGTTTTATACGATAATATTCACATATTCGGGCAACGTTACGGACCGTCAACGTCAGTCACCGTCACCGTTTCTCGAAAAGAATACTTTGACGTGCCGGTGCGTGTCTGTTTCTAGTCTCTCCTGGTAGTGAGAACTTGCAAACGGAACGTTTGGCTTCTCGAAATGTAGTGTTTTGTTTTTGAATCTGAGTTTCAATTTTAGATAAAAGGACGTAAAATTGATTTTGAGACATTCTAAAATATTTGTAAAAGGAAATCTTTTCATCATCTAGTTCCTTGAACAGTGTGTAATATTCTCCTACGAACTTTCTCATTGTAAACATTTTCCGCACCCACTTTTTCTTAGCCTTATTGTAATTTTGCTCTTCATCGTCCAAAATTAGAGCAATCATTGCTAATTGTTTTCTGTTAAACTTGGGCATGATACAAAATCAAAGAAAAATTAAACTGAAATTTAACAGAACGAAACAAACCACACAACAGACGGACTGCCAGTGTAGGTATTTCCGTGACGTTACCGGTTAGGTGTGAATGTATGCCATTTATGACGGACCGTTGCCGGTCGGTGACGTGACGTAGACGTTACGTATAGTGCGAATCAAGCTTTATTGATGAATGAAATGAGTATCAGGCGTGGGGCTGAGTATAATTCCATCCACGATAATATCGAAGGATATGAAAATTTGGGTTATTTTGGAACAGCTAATCGCCATGGCACTCAAGCTTTGGTGTTTATGGTTCGTGGACTAATTAATCAGTGGAAACTACCGGTATGCTATTATATATCTGCAGGATCAATTCGGTCCAATATTCTTACAAAAATTTTATTTGATGTAATTTACATCAAATAAAATTTTGTGTGTTTAAACAAACATAAAATAAATTTATTGAAATGGGCAGCATAATTTCCAGATTTAATCCTATTGAGAATCTATGGGAGATGATATAAAAAAGAATCGTACCAAAAATCTTATTGGACCAAATGCTAATAATCTCCCCTAAAACGTTTATATTTTTAGGGTAAACAGTTTTTCTTTCAAAGTCGTTCCATTCTTGTCGCGGCGATATATTACGTATGTTAAGTAAAGTTATAACATCAGACGTAACTCTTACTATGTATCTATATGTGTATTATAAACATGTTTAAATATGTTATATTTATAATTTTGATCGAAAAGAAAATTTACAAATCTCTTAACGTTTGCAAATTAAGCAATAATTTGGGTGCGACGCTTCACTTTTGTCCGATACTGTATTATATATATATATATATATATATATATATATATATATATATATATATTTTTTCATATTTGACATATCCGTGTTAGAAAAAGATTACTTTTCTTCTTTTGTATTAAGAATATTGAACTTGTGGTAATTATTTCCCGGAAATTGTTCACATTCTATATTAAGAACACTACTTCTAGATCAATTCCAATAGAGATCCTGCTGTCATCATTGTTATAACAGTTTATAATTCCCATAACATATATGCTGAATTTAAACTTTACCGCGATTAAATATAGTTCTGTTGCTCGGCACCAGAGTTCGATGCTAGCGACTCAAAGCGGCCAGTAACAAAAAAGTATACTATCAAACCCATATACGTTAGCGGTCTTTGTAAAATATCCTAGTCTCTGATATAATTCAGTAGCACAACGTGCACGCAGATGTTAAGGGCGTTATATCTCGGCTGAATATGCAAATATCAATGCAATTAAATCAGAATAAGTATTCGTAATATGAATAAAAAATATGCATTAAATCCGGGTTAAATATCATTTACCTAATTTGAGAAAAAAAATCACGCGTTTAAGAAGTTTTTCGATATCAACATAATTCAGTAGCACGACGTGCACTCAGATGTTAAGGGCATCATATCTTGGTTGAATAGGCAAATATCAATGCATTAAAATCACAGTGTCTAGTCAAAGTATGTATATACAATATAAAACAAATCCGGGTTAAATATCTTTTACCTAACCAGAGAAAAAAAATCACGCGTTTAAGAAGTTTATTGTTATTAACATAATTCGGTAGTACGACGTGCACGCTGATGTTAAGGGCGATATATCTCGTCTAAATGAGCAATGATCTTAGCAACAAAACCATAATATGTAGTCGAAATAAATATAAACAGAATGCAACAAATCCTGGTTAAATATCATTTACCTAATGCGAGAAAAAAAATCACGCGTTTAAGAAGTTCTTCGTTATCAATATAATTCAGTAGCACGACGTTCAGACGAGATATAACGCCCTCAACATCTGCATGTTGAGGGCGTTATATCTCGTCTGAATATGCAATGATCAATGCAATAAAATCACAATATGTAGTCGAATTAATTACTGAATTATGTTGATAACGATTAACTACTTAAACGCGTGTTTTTTTTCTCGAATTAGGTAAACGATATTTAACCTGGATTTGTTTCATATTATTTATACGTAATTTGACTACACATTGTGATTTTAGTGCATTGATTTTTGCATATTCAGCCAAGATATAACGCCCTTAACATCTGCGTGCACGCCGTGCTCCTTTGTGCTACTGATTTATATTGATAACGAAGAACTTCTTAAACGCGTGATTTTTTTTCTCGAATTAGGTAAACGATATTTAACCCGGATTTTTTGAATATTGTTAAAACGTTTTTCGAGTACATATTGTGATTTTATGGCATTAATTTTTTTATATTCCGCCGAGATATAACGCCCTTGACATTTGCGTGATATTTGTGATACTGAATAATGTTGATAATGAAAAACTTATTAAATGCGGGAATTTTTTTTTCGGGTTAGGTAAACGATATTTAACCCAAATTCATTGCATATTGTTTATACATATTTAACCAGGATTGGATGCATATTGTTTATACCTATTACGACTACTTATTCAGATTTAATTGCATTGATTTTTGCATACTCGGCCGAGATATAACGCCCTTAACATCAGCGTGCACGTCGTGCTCCTTTGTACAACTGAATTATATTGACAACGAAAAACTTCTTAAACGCGTGATTTTTTTTCTCGGATTAGGTGAACGATATTTAATTCAGAAAATAAGCATATTATTTATACATATTTCGACTACAAATTGTGATTTTATTGCATAGATCTTTGCATATTCAGCCGAGAAATAACGCCCTTAACATCTGCATGCAATTTGTGCTACTGAATAAAGTTGATAATGAAGAACTTATTTACCGCGGGAATTTTTTTCTCGGATTTGTTAAACGAAATTTAACCCGGATTTGTTGCATATTATTTTTACATATTTCGACTACATATTGTAATTTTATTGCATTGATCTTTGCATATTCAGCCGAGAAATAATGCCCTTAACTTCTGCGTGCACGTTGTGCTACTGAATTATATTGATAACGAAAAACTTTTTAAACGCGAGAATTTTTTTCTCGGATTAGGTAAACAATATTTAACCCTGGTTAGTTGCATATTATTTATACATATTTCGACTACATATTGTGTTTTTATTGCTATGAGCATTGCATATTCAGACGAGATATAACGCCCTTAAAATCTGCGTGCACGTCGTGCTCCTTTGTGCTACTGAATTATATTGATAACGATGAACTTCTTGAACGCTTGATTTTTTTTTCTCGGATTAAGTAAACGATATTTATCCCGGATTTGCTGCATATTATTTATACATACTTCGACTACATATTGTAATTTAATTGCATTTAACTTTGCATATTTAGCCGAGATATATCGCCCTTAACATCTGCGTGCACGTCGTGCTCCTTTGTGCTACTGAATTACATTGATAGCGAAGAACTTCTTAAACGCTTGATTTTTTTTCTCGGATTAGGTAAACGAAATTTAACCTGGATTTATTGCATATTGTTTATACGTATTTCGACTACATATTCTGATTTAATTGCATTGATCTTTGCATATTCAGCCGAGATATAACGCCCTTAACATCTGCGTGCACGTCGTGCTCCTTTGTGCTACTGAATTTTATTGATGACGAAGAACTTCATAAACGCGTAATTTTTTTTTCTCTAATTAGGTAATCGACATTTAATTTGGATTTATTTCATATTGTTTATACGTATTTCGACTACATATTGTGCATTTATTGCATTTATTTTTTTATATTCAGCCGAGATATAATGCCCTTGACATCTGCGTGATATTTGTGATACTGAATAATTTTGATAATGAAAAACTTATTAAATGCGGGAATTTTTTTTACAGGTTAGGTAAACGATATTTATCCCGAATTCATTGCATATTGTTTATACATATTTAACCCGGATTGGATGCATATTGTTTATGCATATAACGACTACTAATTCTGATTTAATTGCATTGATTTTTGCATATTCAGCCGAGATATAACGCCCTTAACATCTGCGTGCAATTTGTGCTACAGAATAAAGTTGATAATGAAAAACTTATTTAACGCGGGAATTTTTTTCTCGGATTACTTGAACGAAATTTAACCCGGATTTGTTGCATATTATTTATACTTATTTCGACTACATATTGTAGTTTTATTGCATTGATCTTTGCATATTCAGCCGAGATATAACGCCCTTAACATCTGCGTGCACGTCGTGCTACTGAATTATGTTGATAACGAAGAACTTCTTAAACGCGTGATTTTTTATCTCGGATTAGGTAAACGATATTTAACCCGTATATGTTGCATATTGTTTATACATATTTCGACTACATATCGTAATTTTATTGCTTTGATCTTTGCATATTCAGCCGAGATATAAAGCCCTTAACATCTGCGTGCACTTTGTGCTACTGAATAATGTTGATAATGAAATACTTATTAAACGCGGGAATTTTTTTCTCGGGTAAGGTAAACGATAATAAACCCAAATTTATTGCATATTGTTAACACATATTTTGACTTCATTTTGTGATTTTATTGCATTGATTTTTGCATATTCAGCTGAGATTTATCGCCCTTAACATCTGCATGCACGTCGAACTACTGAATAATGTTATATCGAAAATCTTCTTAAACGCGTGATATTTTTCTCGGATTTGGTAAACGATATTTAACCCGGATTTGTTGCATATTATTTATACAAATTTTGACTACATATTGTGTTTTTATTGCTATGATCATTGCATATTCAGACGAGATATAACGCCCTTAACATCTGCGTGCACGTCGTGCTACTGAATTATTTTCTCTAATTAGGTAATCGACATTTCATTTGGATTTATTTCATATTGTTTATACATATTTCGACTACATATTGTAATTTTATTGCATTGATATTTGCATATTCAGCCGAGATATAACGCCCTTAACATCTACGTGCACGTCGTGCTTCTTTGTGCTACTGTTATTTTATCGTTCCGCCCGTTTAAAAAGGGAGGTTTCATGAAAATGCCTTAAGGTTTTAAGTTCATTTAATTAAAAATGCAATAAAATTCAAAATAATTAGTCGAAATTGGTCTAAACAATAGGCAAAAATACGAAGCTGATATGTTTTACTCAATCTGAGAATAAAAGACATATTGTTGTTTTGGGGAAGTGTTATGTGAAGCCCCGCTTAAGTATGCCTGTGTTAAAATTATATTCTAGAATTTTTGACGACTTTCCATAAGTTTTTAGATTATGAATTCTACTTATTGCGTTTTTAAGGAAAATAAGATGATATCGATTTCATCAAAAAGTTCGGGTGGTGGAAATGCCACTGCAATATGTCTGCAGTCTTAAACATTGAATTATTAATACCCAGGGGTACCAATACATGTACCTATTAAATTTGCAACGAATTTGTTAAATTTAACGGTAGTTTATCATAGTAGCGTTTTTAAGCAACAAAATTCCCTAGTTGGCAACTATTCTACTTTCGTAATTTTTATTTCTTGCTGTCACAGTGATTTATCTGTTTTACAACATTTTCGAGCTAAATGAGTCACATTTATTATACGCCATTTAAAATGACTGTTTTGAAACACTCATTTGCCGTAATTTTAATCTGTACAAGCTTAAAAACAAGCATAGGTGCTGGCACCAATGCGAGTATCCTAATTTGATACTAACATATTTTTAACTATTGATAAAGAAGCAAAGTTCTTCACAGTAGCAGAATTATGAGGAAATTAAATGAACTATTGTTGCAATCAATGCACCTTGGTATTGATTGCAACAATAACCAGTCTTTTAAAGCGATCATTAATTTTCCGGTTTGTTTCACATATTTAGGCTTTGTGGCAAAAGCTGTATTTATGCCAACAAAGTAGTGGTGACCTCAGGCATTTGCCCATTTGCCCATATGATCCCATATAGTCGGTGTCTTGGGTATACTCAGTTCTGTTTTGTTCTATCCACAAGGAATTTCAAAAACACACAGAAAGTTTACCCTAAACTTTGTTAATAATTTATGTATTTTGAATTTAATTCTCTATAGAATACACTATATGTTTAAACGTAGTCTTCTTTTATATGTACACAAACTACGTGTGTAGATAATATATAAACTCTTGTAAAGTGCGCAGAAAACACATATACAGGGTAAATGATGTAAAAGGGTCGTTTCTTACCTTTCGAATATCATCTAAGTTGTAGATTTCTGGTGAGAGGCCCCCGTGGACGCAAAGGAACTATTGGTTCATGAGCGCCGCCAACGGCAAACAGTCATACGTACGCAAGCTAAAGTTTCAATTTCTCCAAAACGACACGAGTTAAAGGAAAACTAATAAGTATAAAAGTTCAAGGTATTAAAACTACTAGTAACATTTTTTGGAAAATATTTTACGAAAAATGCACCATTTACTGAAAAATCCTATTTAAAAATGGTCTATTATATTAGAACGTATGTACTCAGTTTAAAGTTACAATATCTCAAAAACAAAACGAGTAAAAGAAAAACTAATTAGTATAAAAGTTGTAGAAATTAAAATAACTAGTAACTTTTGTAAAAAAATCTTTTACAAAAAATGCACCATTTACTATAAAATCGAATTTGAAAATGCATATTATATTAGTATGTATGTACTCACGCTAAAGCTATAATATCTCAAAAACGACACGAGTTACAGAAAAACTAATAAGTATAAAAGTTCAAGGTATTAAAATTACTAGTAACTTTTATGAGAAAATCTTTTACGAAAAATACACCATTTACTGTAAAATCGCATATTGTTTATACATATTTCGACTACATATTGTGATTTTATTGCATTGATCATAACTTATTTTATTGCATTGATCTTTGCATATTCAGCCGAGATATAACGCCCTTAACATCTGCGTGAACGTCGTGCTCCTTTGTGCTTCTGAATTATATTGATAACGAAGAACTTCTTAAACGCGTGATTCTTTTTCTCGGATAAGGTAAACGATATTTAATACGGAAAGATTGCATATTATTTATTCATATTTAACACTACATCTTGTGATTTCATTGCATTGATTTTTGCATATTCAGCCGAGATATAACGCCCTTAACATCTGCGTGCACGTCGTGCTCCTTTGTGCTACTGAATTATATTGACCACGAAGAACTTCTTAAACGCGTGTTTTTTTTTTCTCGGATTAGGTAAACGATATTTAATTCGGAAATATATACATATAAGTTATACATATTTCGACTATATATTGTGATTTTATTGCATTGATCTTTGCATATTCAGCCGGAATATAACGCCATTAACATCTGCGAGCTCGTCGTGCTACTGAATTATGTTGATAACGAAAAACTTCTTAAACGCGTGAATATTTTTGTCGGATTAAGTAAACGATAATAAACCTGAATTTGTTGCATATTGTTTATACATATTTCGACTACATATTGTGATTTAATTGCATTGATCATAACATATTCAGCCGAGATATAACGCCCTTAACATCTGCGTGCACGTCGTGCTCCTTTGTGCTACTGAATTATATTGATAACGAAGAACTTCTTAGTCGCGTATTTTTTTCTCGGATTAAGTAAACGATATTTAACCCAGATATATTGCATTTGTTTATACATATTTCAACCACATATTGTGATTTATTGCATTGATTTTTGCATACTCAGCCGAGATATAACGCCCTTAACATCTGCGTGCAATTTGTGCTACTGAATTATGTTGATAACGAAAAACTTCTTACACGCGTGATTTTTTTATATGGATAAAGTAAACGATATTTATCCCTGATATGTTGCATATTGTTTATACATATTTTGACAACAAATTGTGATTTTATTGCATTGATCTTTGCATATTCAGCCGAAATATAACGCCCTTAACATCTGCGAGCTCAACGTGCTACTGAATTATGTTGAGATCGAAAAACTTCTTAAACGCGTGAATATTTTTCTCGGATTAGGAATACGTAAATAAACCCGGATTGATTGCATATTGTTTATAAATAATTCGACTACATATTGTGTTTTTATTGCATTGATCTTTGCATATTCAGCCGAGATATGACGCCCTTAACATCTGCGTGCACGTCGTGCTACTGAATTATGTTGATACCAAAAAACTTCTTAAGTGCTTGAATTTTTTTCTCAAATTAGGTAAACGATATTTAACCCGGATTTGTTGCATAAAGTTTATACTTATTTTGTCTAAATATTGCAATTTTATTGCATTGATCTTTGCATATTCAGTTGTGATATAACGCCCTTAACATCTGCGTGCGCGTCGTGCTCCTTTGTGCTACTGAATTATGTTGATAACGAAAAACTTCTTAAATGCGTAATTTTTTTTCTCGAATAAGGTTAACGATATTTAACTCAGTTTTGCTTCATATTGTTTATACATATTTCGACTAAATATTGTGATTTTATTGCATTGATCTAGGCATATACAGCCGAGATACAACGCCCTTAACCTCTGCGTGAACGTCATGCTACTGAATTATGTTGATAACGAAAAACTTCTTAAACGCTTGATTCTATTTCTCGGATAAGGTAAACGATATTAAACCTGGATTTATTGCATATTGTTTATACATAATTCGACTAAATATTTTGATTTTGTTGCATTGATCTTTGCATATTCAGCCGAGATAAAACGCCCTTAACATCTGCGTGCACGTCGTGCTTCTGAATTATATTGATAACGAAAAACTTCTTTAACGCGTGATTTTTTTATTTAAATAAAGTAAACGATATTTAACCCGGATATGTTGCATATTGTTTATACACAATTCGACTAAATATTGTAATTTTATTGCATTGTTCATAACATATTCAGCCGAGATATAATGCCTTTAACATCTGCGTGCACGTCGTGCTACTAAAATATGTTGATAATGAAGAACTTCTTAAACGCGTGATTTTTTTCCTCGGATTAGGTAAACGATATTTAACATTTAATTATTGCATGTTATTAACACAATTTTCGACTACATATTGTGATTTTATTGCATTGATCTTTGTTTATTCAGCCGAGATATTACGCCCTTAACATCTGCATGCACGTCGTGCTACTGAATAATATTGATAACGAAAAACTTCTTAAACGCGTGAATATTTTTCTCGGATTAAGTAAACGATATTTAACACGGATTTATTGCATATTGACTTTACATATTTCGAATACATATTGTGATTTTATTGCTATGAGCTTTGCATATTCATCCGAGATATAACGCCATTAACATCTGCGTGCACGTCGTGCTCCTTTGTGCTACTGAATTATAATGATAACGAAGAACTTCTTAAACGCGTGTTTTTATTTCTCGGATTAGATTAATTTTATTTAACCCGGATTTATTGCATTATATTTATACCTAATTCGACTACATATTGTGATTTTATTGCATTGATCATAACATATTCAGCCGAGAAATAACGCCCTTAACATCTGCGTGCACGTCGTGCTCCTTTGTGCTACTGAATTATATTGATAACGAGAACTTCTTAACCGCGTGATTTTTTTCCTCGGATTTAGTAAACGATATGTAATGCGGATTTATTTCATATTGTTTATACATATATCTACTACATATTGTAATTTTATTGCATCGATCTTTGATTATTCAGCCGAGATATAACGCCTAAACATCTGCATGCACGTCGTGCTCCTTTGTGCTACAAAATTATATTGATAATAAAGAAACACTTAAACGCGTGATTTTTTTTCTCGTATTAGGTAAACTATATTTAACCCGGATTTACTGCATATTATTTATACATTTTATGACTACATATTGTGATTTAATTGCAATGATCATTACATATTCAGCCGAGATATAACGCCCTTAACATCTGCGTGCACGTCGTGCTACTGAATTATGTTAATAACGAAAAACTTCTTAAACGCGTGATTTTTTTTCTCGGATTTCGTATATGAAATTTATCCCGTATTTTTTTTGCATATTGTTTATACATATTTTGACTACATTTTGTGATTTAATTGCATTGATCTTTGCATATTCAGCCGAGATATAACGCCCTTAACATTTGCGTGCAAATTGTGCTACTGCATAAAATTGATAATGAAAATCATATTTAACGTAGGAATTTTTTTCTCGGGTTAGGAAAACGATATTTAACTCGGATTTGTTATATTGTTTATATATAATTCGACTACATATTGTGATTTTATCGCATTGTTTTTTGCATTTTCAGCCGAGATATAACGCCCTTATTATCTGCGTGCACGTAGTGCTCCTTTGTGCTACTGAATTATATTGATAACGAAGAACTTCTTAAACGCGTAATTTTTTTTCTCGAATAAAGTAAACGATATTTAACCCAGATATGATGCATATTGTTAAAACATATTTCGACTACATTTTGTAATTTTATTGCATTGATTTTTGCATATTCAGCCGAGATACAACGCCCTTAACATCTGCGTGCTCCTCATGCTCCTTTGTGCTCCTGAATTATATTGATAACGAAGAACTTCTTAAACGCGTGATTTTTTTTCTCGGATTAAGTAAACGATATTTAACCCGGCTTTTTTGCATAATGTTTATACGTTATTCGACTACTTATTGTTATCTTATACCCGAGATATAACGCCCTTAACATCTGCGTGCACTTTGTGCTACAGAATATGGTTGATCATGAAAAACCTATTAAACGCGGATTTTTTTTTCGCGGATAGGTAAACGATATGTTACCTGAATTTAGTGCATATTGTAAACACATATTCCGACTACACATTGTGATTTTATTGCATTAATATTTGCATATTTTGCCGAGATATAACGCCCTTAACACCTGCGTGCTCGTCGTGCTATTGAATTATATTGATAACGAAGAACTTCTTAAACGCGGCTTTTTTTTTTCTCGGCTTAAGTAAACGATATTTAACTTAGATATGATGCATATTGTTTATACATATTTCGACTAAATATTGTGATTTTATTGCATAGATTTTTGCATACTCAGCAGAGATATATATATATAACGCCCTTTACATCTGCGTGCACGTCTTACTACTGAATTATGTTGATAACAAAATCTTCTAAAACGCGTAATTTTTTTGTCTTGGATTAATTAAATGATATTTAACCCGGATTTATTGCATATTGTTTATACATATTTTGACTACATATTGTGATTTTATTGCATTGATCATAACATATTCAGCCGATATATAACGCCCTAAACATCTGCGTGCACGTCGTGCTCCCTTGTGCTACTGAATTATATTGATAACGAAGAACTTCTTAGACGCGTGATTTTTTTCACGGATTAAGTAAACGATATTTAATCCAGATATATTGCATATTGTTGATACATATTTCGACTACATATTTTGGTTTTATTGCATTGATTTTTGCATACTTAGCCGAGATATAACGCCCTTAACTTCTGCGTGCAATTTGTGCTACTGAATAAAGTTTATAATGAAATACTTATTTAACGCGGGAATTTTTTTCTCGGATTAGGTAAACGAAATTTTAACCGGAATTGTAGCATATTATTTAAACATATTTTGACTACATATTGTAATTTTATTGCATTGATCTTTGCATATTCAGCCGAGATATAACGCCCTTTACATCTGCGTGCACGTCGTACTCCTTTGTGCTAATGAATTATATTGATAACGAAGAACTTCTTAAACGCGTGATTTTGTTTCTTGGATTAAGTAACCGATATTTAACCCGGATTTATTGCATATTTTTTATACATTAATCGACTACATATTGTAATTTTATTGCAATGATTTTTGCATATTCAGCCGAGATATAACGCCCTTAACATCTGCGTGCAATTTGTGCTACTGAATATAGTTGAAAATGAAAAACTTCTTAAACGCGAGATTTTTTTTCTCGGATTAGGTAAACAATATTTAATCCGCATATTATTTATACATATTTCGACTACATATTGTGATTTTATTGCATTGATCTTTGCATATTCAGCCGAGATATAATGTTATGAACATCTGCGTGCACGTCGTGCTCCTTTGTGCTACTGAATTATATTGATAGCGAAGGACTTCTTAAACGCGTGGTTTTTTTTCTCGAATTTTGTAAACGATATTCAACACTAATATGATGCATATTGTTTATATATATTTCGACTACATATTGTAATTTTATTGCATTGATTTTTGCATATTCAGCCGAGATATAACGCCTTTAACATCTTCCTGCACGTCATGCTCCTTTGTGCTCCTGAATTTTATTGATAACGAAGAACTTCTTAAACGCGTGATTTTTTTCTCGGATTAGGTAATCGGTAATTAACCCGGATTTATTGCATATTATTTATACATATTTCGACTACATATTGTGATTTAAATGCATTGATCTTTCCATATGCAGCCGAGATATTACAACCTTAACATCTGCGTGCACGTCGTGCTCCTTTGTGCTTCTGAATTATATTGATAACGAAGAACTTCTTAAACGCGTAATTTTTTTTCTCGGACTAGGTAAATGATATTTAACCTGGATTTGTTGCCTATTGTTTATAATTTTCTTGACTACATATGGTGATTTTATTGCATTGATCATTGCATATTCAGACGAGATATATCGCCCTTAACATCTGCGTGCACGTCGTGCTACTGAATTATGTTGATATCGAAAAACTTCTTATACGCGTGATTTTTTTTCTCGCAATAGGTAAATGATATTAAACCTGGATTTGAAGCAAATTGTTTATACATATTACGACTATTTATTCTGATTTAATTAGATTGATATTTGCATATTCAGCCGAGATATAACGCCCTTAACATCTGCGTGCACGTCGTGCTACTGAATTATGTTGATAACGAAAAACTACTTAAACGCGTGAATTTCTTTTTAGGACAAAGGAGCCTGACGTGCACGCAGATGTTAAGGGCGTTTTATTTCGGCTGCATATGCATATCTCAATGAAATAAAAACACAATATTTAGTCTTAAGATGCGTATACAATATGCGTTCTAGAAGTTTTTCGTTATCAACATAATTCGGTAGCATGACTTGCACGCAGATGTTAAGGGCGTTATATCTTGGCTGAATATGCAAAGATCAATGCAATAAAATCACAATATGTAGTAGAAATATGTATAAATAATATACGACGTATCCGAGTTTAATATGGTTTACCTAATAAAGGAAAAAAAATCACGCGTATAAGAAGTTTTTCGTTATAAACATAATTCAGTAACGACGTGCAAGCAGATGTTAAGGGCGTTATATTTCGGCTGAATATGCATAGCTTAATGCAATAAAAACACGATATTTAGTCGTAAGATGCATATACAATATGCAACAAATCCGGGTTTAATATCGTTTACCTAATTCGAGAAAAAAAATCACGCGCTTAAGAAGTTCTTTGTTATCAATATAATTCATTAGCACAATGGAGCACAACGTGCACGCAGATGTTAAGGGCGATATATCTCTGCTAAATATGCAATGATAAATGCAATAAAATCACAATATGTAGTCGAAATATGTATAAACAATATTAAGCATATCCGGGTTAAATATCGTTTTTTTAATCCGAGAAAGAAAATCACGCGTTTAAGAAGTTCTTCGTTATCAATATAATTCAGTAGCACAAAGGAGCACGACGTGCATGCAGATGTAAGGGCGATATATCTCGGCTGAATATGCAAAGATCAATGCAATAAAAACACAATATGTATTAGAAATAAGTATAAACAATATGCAACATATCCGGGATAAATATCGTTTACCTAATCCGAGAAAAAAATTAAGCATTTAAAAAGTTCTTCGTTATCAATATAATTCAGGAGCACAAAGGAGCGCGACGTGCACCCAGATGTTAAGGGCGTTATATCTCGGCTGAACATGCAAAGATTAATGCAATAAAATCACAATATGTAGTCGAAATAATTATAAACAATATGCAACATATCCAGGTAAAATATCGTTTAGCTAATCCGAGAAAAAAAATCATGCGTTTAAGAAGTTCTTCGTTATCAATATAATTCAGTAGCACAAAGGAGCACGACGTTCACGCAGATGTTAAAGGCGTTATATCTCGGCTGAAAATGCAAAAAAACAATGCAATAAAATCACAATATGTAGTCGAAATATGTATAAACTATATGCAAAAAATCCGGGTTTAATATCGTTTACTTAATCCGAGAAAAAAAATTACGCGTTTAAGGAGTTTTTCGTTATCAACATAATTTAGTAGCACGACGTGCACGCAGATGTTAAGGGCGTTATATCTCGGCTGAATATGCAAAGATCAATGCAATAAAATCACAATATGTAGTCGAAATAATTATAAACAATATGCAACATATCCAGGTAAAATATCGTTTAGGTAATCCGAGAAAAAAAATCATGCGTTTAAGAAGTTCTTCGTTATCAATATAATTCAGTAGCACAAAGGAGCACGACGTTCACGCAGATGTTAAGGGCGTTATATCTCGGCTGAAAATGCAAAAAACAATGCAATAAAATCACAATATGTAGTCGAAATATGTATAAACTATATGCAAAAAATCCGGTTTTAATATCGTTTACTTAATCCGAGAAAAAATATCACGCGTTTAAGAAGTTTTTCGTTATCAACATAATTCAGTCACGACGTGCACGCAGATGTTAAGGGCGTTATATCTCGGCTGAATATGCAAAAATCAAAGTAATTAAATCAGAATAAGTAGTCGTGATATGTATAAACAATATACATCAAATCCGGATTAAGTATGTATAAACAATATGCAATGAATTCGTGTTAAATATCGTTAACCTAACCCGAGAAAAAAATTCCCGCATATAATAAGTTTTTCATTATCAACATTATTCAGTATCACAAATTGCACGCAGATGTTAAGGGCGTTATATCTCGGTTGAATATGCAAAAATTAATGCAATAAAATTACAATATGTAGTCGAAATACGTATAAACAATATACAATAAATCCGGGTTAAATATCGTTTTCCTACTCCGAGAAAAAAAATCAAACGATTAAGAAGTTCTTCGTTATAAATATAATTCAGTAGCACAAAGGAGCACGACGTGCACGCAGATGTTAAGGGCGTTATTTCTTGGCTGAATATGCAAATATTAATGCATTAAAATCAAAATGTGCAGCCAAATATGTATAAATAATATGAAACAAAGCCAGGTTAAATATTGTTTACCTAATCCGAGAAAAAAAATTACGCGTTTAAGAAGTTCTTCGTCATCTACATAATTCAGTATTACAACGGAGCACGACGTGCACGCAGATGTAAAGGGCGGTATATCACGGCTGAATATGCAAAGTTCAATGCAATAAAATAATAACATGTAGTCAAAATATGTATTAACAAAATGCAACAAATCCGGGTTAAATTTCGTTTACCTAATCCGAGAAAAAAATCACGCGTTTAAGAAGTATTTCGATATCAACATAATTCAGTAGCACGACGGGTACGCAGATGTTAAGGGCGTTATATCTCGTCTGAATATGCATTGATCATAGCAATAAAATCACAATATGTAGTCGAAAAATGTATAAACAATTTTTTTCTCGGATTAGGTAAACGAAATATAAGCCGAATTTTTGCATATTATTTAAACATATATCGACTACATATTGTTATTTTATTGCATTGATTTTTGCATATTTACCCGAGATATAACGCCCTTAACATCTGCGTGCACTTTGTGCTACTGAATATTGTTGATAATGAAAAACCTATTAAACGCGGAATTTTTTTTCTCGGGTTAGGTAAACGATATGTAACCTGAATTTATTGCATATTGTAAACACTTATTCCGACTACACATTGTGATTTTATTAAATTGATCATTGCATAATCAGACGAGATATAACGCCCTTAACATCTGCGTGCACGTCGTGCAACTGAATTATTTTGATAACGATAAACTTCTTAAACGCATGATTTTTTTTCTCGGATTTGGTAAACGATATTTAACCCGGATTTATGCATAGTATTTATACATATTTCTTCTACATATTGTGATTTTATTGCATTGATCTTTGCATATTCATCCGAGATATAACGCCCTTAACATCTGCGTGCAAGGCGTGCTCCTTTGTGCTACTCAATTATATTGATAACGAAGTACTTCTTAAACGCGTGGTATTTTTTCTCGGATTAAGTAAACGATATTTAACCCATATATGTTGCATATTGTTGATACATATTTCGACTACATATTGTGGTATAATTGGATTGATTTTTGAATACTCAGCCGAGATATAACGCCCTTAACCTCTGCGTGGAATTTGTGCTACTGAATAAAGTTGATAATGAAATGCTTATTTAACGCGGGATTTTTTTCCTCCGATTAGGTAAACGAAATTTTATTCGAAATTATTGCATACTATTCAAACATATTTTGACTACATATTGTAATTTTATTGCATTGATCTTTGCATATTCAGCCGAGATATAACGCCATTAACATCTACGTGCACGTTGTGCTACTGAATTATATTGTTAACGAAGAACTTTTTAAACGCGTGATTTTTATCTCGGATTAAGTAAATGATATTTAACCTGGATTTATTGCATATAGTTTAAACTTATTTTGACTACATTTTGTGATTTTATTGCATTGATCATTGCATATTCAGACGAGATATTTCGCCCTTAATATCTGCGTGCACGTCGTGCTACTGAATTATGTTAATAACGATAAACTTCTTAAACGCATGATTTTTTTTTCTCGGGTTATTTAAGCGATATTTAACCCGGATTAGTTTCATATTTTTTATACATATTATGACTACTCATTGTGATTTTAATGCTTTGATATTTGCCTATTCAGCCGAGATATAACGCCCTTAACATCTGTGTGCACGTCGTGCTCCTTTGTGCTACTGAATTATATTGATAACGAAGAACTTCTTGAACATGTGTATTTTTTTCATGGATTAAGTAAACGATATATAACCCGGATTTATTGCATATTATTTATACATATATCGACTACATATTGTGATTTAATTGCATATATCTTTGCATATTTAGCCGAGATATAACGCCCTTAACATCTGCGTGCACGTCGTGCTCCCTTGTGCTACTGAATTATATTGATAACGAAGAACTTCTTAAACGTGTAAACTTTTTTCTCGGATTAAGTAAACGATATTTAACCCGGATATGCTTAATATTGTTTATACATATTTCGACTACATATTGTGATTTTTTTGCATTGATCTTTGCATATTCAGCCGAGATATAACGCCTTTAACATCTGGGTGCACGTCGTGCTCCTTTGTGCTACTGAATTATATTGATAACGAAGAACTTCTTACACGCGTGATTTTTTTAATTGGATAAGGTAAACGATATTTAACCCGGATTTATTGCATATTGATTATACATATTTCGACTACATATTGTGATTTTATTGCATTGATCTTTGCATATTCAGCCGAGATATAACGCCTTTAACATCTGAGTGCACGTCGTGCTACTGAATAATGTTGATAATGAAAAACTTTTTAAACGCGTGATTTTTTTTCACGGGTTATGTAAACGATATTTAATCCGAATTCGATCCATATTGTTAACACTTGTTTCGATTACATATTGTGATTTTATAGCATTGATCTTTAAATATTTAGCCGAGATATATCGCCCTTCACATCTGCGTGCACGTCGTGCTACTGAATTATGTTGATATTGAAATACTTCTTAAACGCGTGATTTTATTTCTCGGATTACGTAAACGATATTTAACCCGGAATAGTTGCATATTGTTAATACATATTCCGACTACATATTATTATTTTATTGCATTGAACTTTGCATATTCAGCCGTTATATATTGCCCTTAACATCTGCGTGCACGTCGTGCTAATTTGTAATACTGAATTATATTGATAACGATGAACTTCTTAAACGCTTGATTTTTTTTCTCGGATTAGGCAAACGATATTTAACCCGGATTTATTGCATATTGTTAATACGTATTTCGACTACATATTGTAATTTTATTGCATTAATTTTTGCATATTCAACCGAGATATTACGCCCTTAACATCTGCGTGCAATTTGTGATACTGTATAATGTTGATAATGAAAAACTTATTATATGCTGGAATTTTTTTCTCGGGTTCGGTAAACGATATTTAACACGAACTCATTGCATATTGTTTATACACATTTAATCCGGATTTGATGCATATTGCTTATACATAATACGACTACTTATTCTGATTTAATTGCTTTGATATTTGCATATTCAGCCGAGATATAACGCCATTAACATCTGCGTGCAATTTGTGCTGCTGAATAAAGTTGATAATAAAAAACTTATTTAACGCGGGAATTTTTTTCTCTGATTATGTAAACGAAATTTAACCCGAATTTGTTGCATAATATTTATATAGATTTCGACTACATATGGTAATTTTATTACATTGATCTTTGCTTACTCAGCCGAGATATAACGCCCTTAACATCTGCGTGCACGTCGTTACTGAATTATGTTGATAACGAAAAACTTCTTAAACGCGTTAATTTATTTCTCGGATTAAGTAAATGATATTTAACCCGAATTTGTTGCATACTGTTTATACATATTTCGACTACATATTGTGGATTTATTGCATTGATCATTGCATATTCAGACGAGATATAACGCCCTTAACATCTGCGTGCACGTCGTGCTACTGAATTTGGTTGATAACGATAAACTTCTTAAACGCGTGATTTTTTTTCTCGGATAAGGTAAACGATTTTTAACCCGGATTTATTGCATATTATTAATACATTTTTCGAATACATATTGTGATTTTATTGCTTTGATCTTTGCATATTTAGTGGAGATATAACGCCCTTAACATCTGCGTGCACGTCGTGCTTCTTTGTGCTACTGAATTATATTGATAACAAAGAACCTCTTAAAAGAGTGATTTTTTTCTCGAATTAGATAAACGATATTTAACCCGGATTTGTTTCATAAAATTTACACATATTTCGACCACATATTGTGATTTTATTGCATTAATCTTTGCATATTCAGCCGTGATATAACGCCCTTAACATCTACGTGCACGTCGTGCTCCTTTGTGCTACAGGATTATATTGATACCGAAGAACTTCTTAAATGCGTGAATTTGTTTTCGGATTAGGTAAACGATATTAAATCTGGATTTATTGCATATTATTTCTACATTTTTCGACTACATATTGTGATTTTATTGCATTGATCTTTGCATATTCAGTCGAGATATAACGCCCTTAACATCTGCGTGCACGTCGGGCTTCTTTGTGCTACTGAATCATATTGATAACGAGAACTTCTTAAACGCGTGATTTTTTTCCTCGGATTAAGTAAACGATATTTTACCCGGATTTATTGCATATTGTTTATACATATTTCGAATACATATTGTGATTTTATTGCTATGATCCTTGCCTATTCAGCCGAGATATAACGATATTAACATATGCGTGCACGTCGTGCGCCTTTGTGCTATTGAATTATATTGATAACGAAGAACTTCTTAAACGCGTGATTTTTTTTCTCGGATTAGTTAAATTTTATTTAAATCGGATTTATTAAATTTTATTTATACATATTTCGACAACATATTATGATTTTATTGCATTGATCTTTGCATATTCAGCCGAGATATAACGCTCTTAACATCTGCGTGCACGTCCTGCTACTGAATTATGTTGATAACGAAAAACTTCTTAAGCGCGTGATTCCTTTTCTCGGATAAGGTAAACGATATTTTAACCAGATTTGTTGCATATTGTTTATACATAATTCGACTAAATATTTTGTTTTTATTGCATTTATCATAACATACTCAGCCATATTCAGCCGAGATAAAACGCCCTTAACATCTGCGTGCACTTCGTGCTACTGAATTATGTTGATAACGAAAAACTTCTTAAACGCGTGAATTTATTTCTCGGATTTGGTAAATGAAATTTATCCCGGAATTTTTGCATATTGTTTAAACTTATTTTAACTACATTTTGTGATTTTATTGCATTGATCTTTGCATATTCAGCCGAGATATAACGCCCTGAACATCTGCGTGCAATTTGTGCTACTGAATAAAGTTGATAATGAAAATCTGATTTTACGTGGAAATTTCTTTCTCGGGTTAGGAAAACGATATTTAACTCGGATTTGATATGTTGCTTATATATAATTCGACTACATATTGTGAGTTTATTGCATTGATCTTTGCATATTCGGCCGTGATATAACGCCCTTTACATCTGCGTGCGTGTCGTGCTCTTTTGTGCTACTGAATTATGTTGATAACGAAAAACTTCTTAAATGCGTTTTTTTTCTCGGATAAGGTTAACGATATTAAACTCGGTTTGGCTTCATATTGTTTATACATATTTCGACTAAATATTGTGATTTTATTGCATTGATCAAGGCATATACAGCAGAGATATAACGCCCTTAACCTCTGCGTGCACGTCGTGCTACTGAATTATGTTGATAACGAAAAACTTCTTAAACGCGTGAATTTTTTTCTCGGATTTGGTAAACGATAATTAACTCATATTTATTGCATATTGTTTATACATATTTTGACTTTACATTGTGATTTTATTGCATTAATTTTTGCATATTCAGCCGAGATATATCGCCCTTAACATCTGCGTGCAATTTGTGATACTGAATAATGTTGATAATGAAAAACTTATTATATGCGGGAATTATTTTCTCGGGTTAGGTAAACGATATTTAACCCGAATTCATTGCATCATGTATTACGACTACTTATTCTGATTTAATTGCAAATATATTTGCATATTCAGCCGAGATATAACGCCCTTAACATCTGCGTGCGCGTCGTGCTCCTTTGTTTTACATCAAATATCAAATAAAATCGTATGCGAATAAAATATTTCACGCATAATAGCTTTTACTGCCTGGTAATGTTTTATACAAGTTGTAAATGGCTGGTACAGTCTGATACTGGCATGTTCTTCCTAGCTCTGGCCAGTTACATCCGGTCTCAGAAAGCGCCGTCATGTTTAGCCTTATAAGGCTACTAGACGTATTAAATTTTATTTACTTTATATTTCAAATAAAATCGTATGCGAAAAAAAATTTACACACATATTTGTTTTACTGTCTGCTAAAGTTTTAAACGAGCTGTAACTGGCTGGTACAGTCATATACTGGCATGTTTTTCCAGATCTGGCCAGTTAGTGCCGGGCTCAGACAGCGCCATGATGTTTCAGCCTCATATGGCTAATAAACGTGTAAAATTTTATTTTATAAAATTTCAAATAAAATCGTATGCGAATAAAATTTTGCACGCATATTAACTTTCACTGTCTGGTAATGTTTTATACGAGCTGTAACTGGCTGGAACAGTCTGATACTGGCATGTTTTTGCCAGCTCTGGCCAGTTAATTCCGGGCTTAGACAGCGGCATCATGTTTCAGCTTTATAGAGCTATTATACGTATAAAATTTTATTTACTAAAAATTTCAAATAAAACCGTATGCGGATAAAATATTACACGCATATTAGCTTTTACTGTTTGGTAATGTTTAATACAAGCTGTATCTGGCTGGTAACTATACCAAAAAGGCAAAAACATGCCAGTATCATACTAATGATACTGGCATGTTTTTGCCTGCTCTGGCCAGTTAATGCCAATATCAGACAGCGCCATCATGTTTCAGTCTCATATGGCTAATATACGTGTAAAATTTTATTTATTTAAAATTTCAAATAAAATCGTATGCGAATAAATTTTTTCACGCATATTAGTTTTACTGTTGGGTAATGTTATATACAAGCTGTAACTAGCTGGTACAGTCTGATGCTGGCATGTATTTGCCAGCTCTGGCCAGTTATTGCCAATCTCAGACAGCGCCATCTTGTTTCAGCCGCATATAGCTAATAAACATGTAAAATTTTATTTTATAAAATTTCAAATAAAATCGTATGCGAATAAAATTTTGCACGCATATTAGCTTTTACTTACTGAAAATGTTTTATACAAGCTGTAACTGGCTGGTTCAGTCTGATACTGGCATGTTTCTCCAGATCTGGCCAGATAATGCTGGATTCAGAAAGCGCCATCATGTTTCAGCCTCATAAAACTATAATACGTATAAAATTATATTAATTTTTAAGTTTTAAATATTACACGCATATTAGCCTTTACTCTCTGGTAAAGTTTTATACAAACTGTAACTGGCAGGTACAGTCTGATACTGGCATGTTTTTGCCTGCTCTGGCCAGTTAATGCCGGTCACAGACAGCACCATTATGTTTCCGCTTCATAAGGCTAATATAGATGTAATAATTTATATATTTTAATTTTCAAATAAAAACGTATGCAAATAAAATTTTACACGCATATTAGCTTTTACTGTCTGGTGATGTTTTATACAAGCTGTAATTGGTTGGTACAGTCTGACACTGGCATGTTTTTGCCAGCTCTAGCCAGTTAATTATTTACTTAAAATTTCAAATAAAATCGTATGCGGATAATATATTACACGCCTACTTGCTTTTACTGACTGGTAATGTTTTATACAAGCTGTAATTGGCTGGTACTTTCTGAAACTGTCATTCCGTTAATTCCGGGCTCAGACAGCGGCATCATGTTTCAGCCTTATATATATATATATATATACGTATAAAATTTAATTTACTTAAAATTTCAAAATAAATCGTATACGTATAAAGTACCAGCCAGTTCCAGCCTGTATAAGACAGGAGCAGCAAAAAAAATAAAAATCACGCGTTTAAGAAGTTCTTCGTTATCAATATAATTCAGTAGCACAAAGGAGTACGACGTGCACGCAGATGTTAAGGGCGTTATATCTTGGCTGAATAGGCAAATATCAATGCCTTAAAATCACAATGTGTAGTCAAAAAATGTATAAACAATATGTAACAAATCAAGGTTAAATATCGTTTACCTTATCCGAGAAAAAAAATTACGCGTTTAAGAAGTTCTTCGTCATCAATATAATTCAGTAGCACAACGTGCACGCAGATGTTAATTGCGTTATATCTCGGCTGAATATGCAAATATCAAAGCAATTAAATCAGAATAAGTACAGTTGAATTTTTAAAAGAAGTCACTTCAAGGTCAAACATACACCATACGACTCAAGATTTTAGCCCCGCCCATTTTGTTAATAGCAGTGGTGTAGGTCAATAGGCACATAATAAACTTTTAATTTTTTTGAAAGTAATAACACAAAATTGAACGAATAGAACACACGAAATCGATCAAAACGAAGTAAAAATTGCACAAACTAAGAACTGACAGAAGCAGAAACAATTGCACAAAAATGTGAAAATACGGTAGAAATTTCGTCGAACGCCTATGTGTTCAATAAAAAATATGATATAATACCGAACATATGTTATTCATACATTGCGTTGGACACAACAACGATTGACTAGCGAAGGATGTCTGTACTCTATTCTGAAATCACGAAAACCCGCGCGACATATGGGTACTCTATCCATCCTTCTCTTATGCATACAAACATGAGAGAGATATAAACACGCTATTAGGTATCCGTGGTTCATACCGATGACCTTGAAGTGACTTCTTTTAAAAATTCAACTGTAGTCGTAATATGTATAAACAATATGCATTAAATTCGGGTTAAATATCATTTACCTAATCCGAGAAAAAAAATCACGCGTTTAAGAAGTTTTTCGATATCAACATAATTCAGTAGCACGACGTGCACGCAGATGTTAAGGGCGTTATATCTTGGCTGAATAGGCAAATATCAATGCATTAAAATCACGCGTTTAAGAAGTTTATCGTTATTAACATAATTCAGTAGCACGACGTGCACGCTGATGTTAAGGGGGATATATCTCGTCTAAATGAGCAATGATCAATGCAACAAAATAACAATATGTAGTCGATATAAATATAAACAGAATGCAACAAATCCTGGTTAGATATCATTTACCTAATCCGAGAAAAAAAATCACGCGTTTAAGAAGTTCTTCGTTATCAATATAATTCAGTAGCACGACGTTCACGCAGATGTTGAGGGCGTTATATCTCGTCTGAATATGCAATGATCAATGCATTGATATTTGCATATTCAGCCGAGAAATACCGCCCTTAACATCTGCGTGCACGTCGTACAACTGAATTATATTGATAACGAAAAACTTCTTAAACGCGTGAATTTTTTTCTCGGATTAGGTAAACGATATTTAACCCGGATTAGTTGCATATTATTTATACATATTTCGACTACATAATGTGTTTTTATTGCTATGATCAATGCATATTCAGACGAGATATAACGCCCTTAACATCTGCGTGCACGTCGTGCTCCTTTGTGCTACTGAATTATATTGATAACGAAGAACTTCTAGAACATGTGTTTTTTTTTCACGGATTAATTAAACGATATTTAACCCGGATTTATTGCATATAAATTATACATATTTCGACTACATATTGTGATTTAATTGCATTTATCTTTGCATATTTAGCCGAGATATACCGCCCTTAACATCAGCGTGCACGTCGTGCTCCTTTGAGCTACTGAATTATATTGATAACGAAGAACTTCTTATACGCGTGATTTTTTTTCTCGGATTAGGTAAATGAAATTTAACCTGGATTTATTGCATATTGTTAACACGTATTTCGACTACATATTGTGATGTTATTACATTGATCTTTGCTTATTCAGCTGAGATATAACGCCCTTAACATCTGCGTGCACTTTGTGCTACTGAATAATGTTAATAATGAAATACTTATTAAACGCGGGAATTTTTTTCTCGGGTAAGGTAAACGATATTAAACCCAAACTTATTGCATATTGTTAACACATATTTTGGCTTCATTTTCATATTCAGCCAAGATATAACGCACTTAACAACTGCGTGCACGTCGTGCTCCTTTGTGCTACTGATTTATATTGATAACGAAGAACTTTTAAAACGCGTGATTTTTTTTCTCGGATTAGGTAAACGATATTTAACCCGGATTTATTGCATATTGTTTATACGTATTACGTTTACATATTGTGATTTTATTGCATTAATTTTTTTATATTCAGCCGAGATATAGCGCCTTTGACATCTGCATGATATTTGTGATCTGAATAATGTTGATAATGAAAAACTTATTAAATGCGGGAATTTTTTTCTCAGGTTAGGTTACCGATATTTATCCCGATTTCATAGCATATTGTTTATACATATTTAACCCGGATTGGATGCCTATTGTTTATACATATTACGACTACTAATTCTGAATTAATTGCATTGATTTTTTCATATTCAGCCGAGATATAACGCCCTTAACATCTGCGTACACGTCGTGCTCCTTTGTGCTACTGAATTATATTAATGACGAAGAACTTCATAAACGCGTAATTTTTTTTCTCGGATTAGGTAATCGACATTTAACCTGGATTTATTTTATATTGTTTATACATATTTTGACTACACATTGTGATTTTAGTGCATTGATATTTGCATATTCAGCCAAGATATAACGCACTTAACAACTGCGTGCACGTCGTGCTCCTTTGTGCTACTGATTTATATTGATAACTAAGATGTTTTAAAACGCGTGAGTTTTTTCCTCGGATTAGGTAAACTATATTTAACCCTGGTTTATTGCATATTGTTTATACGTATTTAGACTACATATTGTGATTTTATTGTATTAATTTTTTTATATTCAGCTGAGATATAACGCCCTTGACATCTGCGTGATATTTGTGATCTGAATAATGTTGATAATGAAAAACTTATTAAATGCGGGAATTTTTCTCTCAGGTTAGGTTACCGATATTTATCCCGAATTCATTGCATATTGTTTATACATATTTAACTCGGATTTGATGCCTATTGTTTATACATATTACGACTACTAATTCTGATTTAATTGCATTGATTTTTGCAAATTCAGCCGAGATATAACGCCCTTAACATCTGCGTGCAATTTGTGCTACTGAATAAAGTTGATAATGAAAAACTTATTTAACGCGGGAATTTTTTTCTCGGATTAGTTAAACGAAATTTAACCCGAAATTGTTGAATATTATTTATACTTATTTCGAATACATATTGTAATTTTATTGCATTGGTCTTTGCATATTCAGTTGAGATATAACACCCTTAACATCTGCGTGCACGTCGTGCTACTGAATTATATTGATAACGAAGAACTTCTTAGACGCGTGATTTTGTTCTTGGATTTAGTAAACGATATTTAACCCAGATATATTGTATATTGTTTATACATATTTCGACTACATATTGTGATTTCATTGCATTGATTTTTGCATACTCAGCCGAGATATAACGCCCTTAACATCTGCGTGCAATTTGTGCTACTGAATAAAGTTGATAATGAAAAACTTATTTAACGCGGGAATTTTTTTCTCGGGTTATGTAAACGAAATTTAACCCAAATTTGTTGCATGTTGTTAATACATATTTTGACTACATATTTTGTATTTATTGGATTGATCTTTGCATATTCAGCCGAGATATAACGCCCTTAACCTCTGCGTGCAATTTGTGCTACTGAATAAAGTTGATAATGAAAAACTTATTTAAAGCGGGAATTATTTTCTCGGATTAGGTAAACGAAATATAACCCGGATTTTTGCATAATATTTAAACATAAATCGACTACATATTGTAATTTTATTGCATTGATCTTTGCATATTTAGCCGAGATATAACGCCCTTAAAATCTGCGTGCACGTCGTGCTACTGAATTTGATTGTTAACGAAAAACTTCTTAAACGCGTGAATTTTTTTCTCGGATTAGGTAAACGATATTTAACTTAGATTTGTTGCATATTGTTTATACATATTTCGACTACATATTGTGATTTTATTCCATTGATCTTTGCATATTTAGCCGAGATATAATGCTTTTAATATCTGCGTGCTCGTCATGCTACTGAATTATGTTGATTACGAAAAACTTCTTAAACGCGTGAATATTTTTCTCGGATTAAGTAAACTATAATAAACCCGGGTTTGTTGCACATTGTTTATACATATTTCGACTACATTTTGTGATTTTATTGCATTGATCAAATCTAATTCAGCCGAGATATATCGCCCTTAACATCTGTATGCACGTCTTGCTCCTTTGTGCTACTGAATTATATTGATAACGAAGAACTTCTTAAACGCGTGATTTTTTTTCTCGGATTAGGTATACGATATTTAACCCATTTATGTTTCATATTGCTTATACATATTTCGACTACACGTTGTAATTTTATTGCATTGATCTTTGCATATTCAGCCGAGATAGAACGCCCTTAACATCTGCGAGCTCGTCGTGCTACTGATTTATGTTGATAACGAAAAACTTCTTAAACGCGTGAATATTTTTCTCGGTTTACGAATACGATAATAAACCCGGATTAGTTGCATATTATTTTTACATAATTCGACTACATATTGTGATTTTATTGCATTGATCTTTGCATATTCAGCCGAGATATAATGCCCTTAGCATCTGCGTGCATGTCGTGCTACTGAATTTTGTTGAGAAAAAAATTCTCGCGCTTAAGAAGTTTTTCGTTATCAACATAATTTAGTAGCACGACGTGCACGCAGATGTTAAGGGCGTTATATCTCGGCTGAATATGTTATGATCATTGCTATAAAATAACAATATGTAGTCGAAATAAGTTTAAACAATATGCAACAAATCCGGGTTAAATAAAATTAATCTAATCCGAGAAATAAAAACACGCGTTTAAGAAGTTCTTCGTTATCAGTATAATTCAGTAGCACAAAGGAGCAGGACGTGCAAAATATGAAATTTCAATAATAAAATAATATATGTCATTAAAAATAGAAATCTCCTATTTTTAAAAACATATATTATTTTATTATCGAAGTTTACAATTTGCTTACAGAAATTAGACGCATTACACGCATATTTGTTTCACTGTCTGGTAATGTTTTATACGAGCTGTAACTGGCTGGAACAGTCTGATACATTCATGTTTGTGCCAGCTCAGGCCAGTTATTCTTGGGCTCAGACAGCGGTATCATGTTGCAGCCATATATATATATACGTATAAAAATTAGTTTACTTAAAATTTCAAAATAAATCGTATACGTATAAAATATTACTCGAATATAGCTTTTACTGCTCTGTACAGTCTGAATCTGGCATTTTTTTGCCAGCTCTGGCCAGTAAATTCCGGGCTCAGGCAGCAGCATCATGTTTCAGCCTTATATACGTATAAAATTTCATTTACTTAAAATTTCAAAATAAATCGTATACGTATAATATATTACACGCATATTAGCTTTTACTGACTGGTACAGTCTGATACTGGCATTTTTTTGCCAGCTTTTGCCACTTAATGCTAATCTCAGACAGCGCCTTCTTGTTTCAGCCTCATATGGCTAGTAAACGTGTAGAATTTTATTTTATAAAATTTCAAATAAAATCGTATGCGAATAAAATTTTGCACGCATATTAACTTTCACTGTCTGGTAATATTTTATACAAGCTTTAACTGGATGGAACAGCCTGATACGGTTATGTTTTTGCCAACTCTGGCCAGTTAATTCCGGGCTAAGACAGCGGCATCATGTTTCAGCCTTATAAGGTAATTATACTTATAAAATTTTATTTACTTAAAATTTCAAATAAAATCGTATGCAGGTAAAATTTTACACGCATTTTAGCTTTTACTGACTGGTAATGTTTTATACAAGCTGTAATTGGCTGGTACTTTATAAAACTGTCATGTTTTTGCCAGCTCTGACCGGTTAATGCCGGTCCCAGACTGCGCCATCATGTTTCCGCTTCATAAGGCTAATAAAGGTGTAAAAATTTATATATTTTAATTTTCAAATGAAATCGTATGCGAATAAAATTTTACACGCATATTAGCTTTTATTGTCTGGTAATGTTTTATACAAGCTGTAACTGGCTGTAATAAAATACTGATACTGGAATGTCTTTGCCAGCTCTGGCCGGTTAATGCCAGTTTCGGACAGCGCCATCATGTTTCCGCCTCATAAGGCTTATATATGAGTAAAACATTATTTATTTAAAATTTCAAATGAAATCGTACGCGAATAAAATTTTACACGCATATTAGCGTTTACTGATTGGTAATGTTTCATACAAGCTGTAACTGGCAGGTACGGTCTGATACTGGCATGTTTATGCCGACTCGGGCCAGATAATGCTGGATTCAGAAAGCCCCATCTTGTTTCAGCCCCATAAAACTAATATACGTATAAAATTATATTAATTTTTAAGTTTGAAATATTACGCATATTAGCATTTACTTACTGGTAATACAACTGTAACTGGCTGGTACAGTCTGATACTGGCATGTTTTTGCATGCTCTGGCCAGTTAATGCCAATTTCATAAAGCGCTATCATGTTTCAGTCTCATATGGCTAATATACGTGTAAAATTTTATTTATTTAAAATTTCAAATAAAATCGTATGAGAATAAATTTTTTCACGCATATTAGTTTCTACTGTCTGGTAATGTTTTATACAAGCTGTAACTGGCTGGTACAGGCTGATACTGGCATGCTATAGCCGGCTCTGGACAGTTTATTCCGGGCTCAGACAGCGGCATCATGTTTCAGCCTTATAAGGCTCATATACGTATAAAATTTTATTTACATCAAATATAAAATAAAATCGTATGCGAATAAAATATTACAAGCATATTAGCTTTTATTGACTGGAATAGTTTTATACAAGCTGTAAATGGCTGGTACAGTCTGATACTGGCATGTTCTGCCTAGCTCTGGCCAGGTACAGCCGGTCTCAGAATGCGCCGTCTTGTTTCAGCCTTATAAGGCTATTATACGTATAAAATTTTATTAATTTAAAATTTCAAATAAAATCGTACGCGAATAAAATTTTACACGCATATTAGCTTTTACTGTTGGGTAATGTTTAATACAAGCTGTAACTGGCTGGAACAGTCTGATACTGGCATGTTTTTACCAGCTCTGGCCAGTTATTTCCGGGCCTAGACAGCGGCATCATGTTTCAGCCTTATAAGGCTAATATACGTGCAAAATTTTATTTACTTAGGATTTCAAATGAAATCGTATGCTAATAAAATTTTACACGCATAAAAACATACACTGTCTAGTAATGTTTTATACAAGCTGTAACTGGCTGAAACAGTCTGATACTGGCATGTTTATGCCGGCTCTGGCCAGTTATTTCCTGGCTTAGACAGCGGCATCAGGTTTCAGCCTTATAAGGCTAATATAAGTATAAAATTTTATTTACTTCAAATAACAAATAAAATCGTATGCGAATAAAATATTACACGCATGTTAGCTTTAAATGACTGGAAATGTTTTATACAAGCTGTAACTGGCTGGTACTGTCTGATACTCGCTAGTTTTGGCAAGTAAATGCCGGTCTCAGACAGCGCCGTAATGTTTCAGCCTTATTAGGCTTATATACGAGTAAAAAATTTTTTATTTAAAATTTCAAATGAAATCGTACGCGAATAAAATATTACTGGCATGTTTTTGCCAGCTCTGACCAGTTAATGCCGGGCTTAGACAGCGGCATCATGTTTCAGTCTTATATGGCTAATATACGTGCAAAAATTTATTTACTTATAATTTCAAATGAAATCGTATGCGAATAAAATTTTACACGCATATTAGCTTTACTTGTCTGGTAATGTTTTATACAAGCTGTAACTGGCTGGAACAGTCTGATACTGGCATGTATTTACCAGCTCTGGCCAGTTTATTCCAGGCTCAGACAGCGGCATCATGTTTCAGCCTTATATATATATAAGTTTAAAACTAAAACTAAAACTAAAACTAAAACTAAAACTAAAACTAAAACTAAAACTAAAACTAAAACTAAAACTAAAACTAAAACTAAAACTAAAACTAAAACTAAAACTAAAACTAAAACTAAAACTAAAACTAAAACTAAAACTAAAACTAAAACTAAAACTAAAACTAAAACTAAAACTAAAACTAAAACTAAAACTAAAACCAAAACCAAAACTAAAACCAAAACCAAAACTAAAACTAAAACTAAAACTAAAACTAAAACTAAAACTAAAACTAAAACTAAAACTAAAACTAAAACTAAAACTAAAACTAAAACTAAAACTAAAACTAAAACTAAAACTAAAACTAAAACTAAAACTAAAACTAAAACTAAAACTAAAACTAAAACTAAAACTAAAACTAAAACTAAAACTAAAACTAAAACTAAAACTAAAACTAAAACTAAAACTAAAACTAAAACTAAAACTAAAACTAAAACTAAAACTAAAACTAAAACTAAAACTAAAACTAAAACTAAAACTAAAACTAAAACTAAAACTAAAACTAAAACTAAAACTAAAACTAAAACTAAAACTAAAACTAAAACTAAAACTAAAACTAAAACTAAAACTAAAACTAAAACTAAAACTAAAACTAAAACTAAAACTAAAACTAAAACTAAAACTAAAACTAAAACTAAAACTAAAACTAAAACTAAAACTAAAACTAAAACTAAAACTAAAACTAAAACTAAAACTAAAACTAAAACTAAAACTAAAACTAAAACTAAAACTAAAACTAAAACTAAAACTAAAACTAAAACTAAAACTAAAACTAAAACTAAAACTAAAACTAAAACTAAAACTAAAACTAAAACTAAAACTAAAACTAAAACTAAAACTAAAACTAAAACTAAAACTAAAACCAAAACCAAAACCAAAACCAAAACCAAAACCAAAACTAAAACTAAAACTAAAACTAAAACTAAAACTAAAACTAAAACTAAAACTAAAACTAAAACTAAAACTAAAACTAAAACTAAAACTAAAACTAAAACTAAAACTAAAACTAAAACTAAAACTAAAACTAAAACTAAAACTAAAACTAAAACTAAAACTAAAACTAAAACTAAAACTAAAACTAAAACTAAAACTAAAACTAAAACTAAAACTAAAACTAAAACTAAAACTAAAACTAAAACTAAAACTAAAACTAAAACTAAAACTAAAACTAAAACTAAAACTAAAACTAAAACTAAAACTAAAACTAAAACTAAAACTAAAACTAAAACTAAAACTAAAACTAAAACTAAAACTAAAACTAAAACTAAAACTAAAACTAAAACTAAAACTAAAACTAAAACTAAAACTAAAACTAAAACTAAAACTAAAACTAAAACTAAAACTAAAACTAAAACTAAAACTAAAACTAAAACTAAAACTAAAACTAAAACTAAAACTAAAACTAAAACTAAAACTAAAACTAAAACTAAAACTAAAACTAAAACTAAAACTAAAACTAAAACTAAAACTAAAACTAAAACTAAAACTAAAACTAAAACTAAAACTAAAACTAAAACTAAAACTAAAACTAAAACTAAAACTAAAACTAAAACTAAAACTAAAACTAAAACTAAAACTAAAACTAAAACTAAAACTAAAACTAAAACTAAAACTAAAACTAAAACTAAAACTAAAACTAAAACTAAAACTAAAACTAAAACTAAAACTAAAACTAAAACTAAAACTAAAACTAAAACTAAAACTAAAACTAAAACTAAAACTAAAACTAAAACTAAAACTAAAACTAAAACTAAAACTAAAACTAAAACTAAAACTAAAACTAAAACTAAAACTAAAACTAAAACTAAAACTAAAACTAAAACTAAAACTAAAACTAAAACTAAAACTAAAACTAAAACTAAAACTAAAACTAAAACTAAAACTAAAACTAAAACTAAAACTAAAACTAAAACTAAAACTAAAACTAAAACTAAAACTAAAACTAAAACTAAAACTAAAACTAAAACTAAAACTAAAACTAAAACTAAAACTAAAACTAAAACTAAAACTAAAACTAAAACTAAAACTAAAACTAAAACTAAAACTAAAACTAAAACTAAAACTAAAACTAAAACTAAAACTAAAACTAAAACTAAAACTAAAACTAAAACTAAAACTAAAACTAAAACTAAAACTAAAACTAAAACTAAAACTAAAACTAAAACTAAAACTAAAACTAAAACTAAAACTAAAACTAAAACTAAAACTAAAACTAAAACTAAAACTAAAACTAAAACTAAAACTAAAACTAAAACTAAAACTAAAACTAAAACTAAAACTAAAACTAAAACTAAAACTAAAACTAAAACTAAAACTAAAACTAAAACTAAAACTAAAACTAAAACTAAAACTAAAACTAAAACTAAAACTAAAACTAAAACTAAAACTAAAACTAAAACTAAAACTAAAACTAAAACTAAAACTAAAACTAAAACTAAAACTAAAACTAAAACTAAAACTAAAACTAAAACTAAAACTAAAACTAAAACTAAAACTAAAACTAAAACTAAAACTAAAACTAAAACTAAAACTAAAACTAAAACTAAAACTAAAACTAAAACTAAAACTAAAACTAAAACTAAAACTAAAACTAAAACTAAAACTAAAACTAAAACTAAAACTAAAACTAAAACTAAAACTAAAACTAAAACTAAAACTAAAACTAAAACTAAAACTAAAACTAAAACTAAAACTAAAACTAAAACTAAAACTAAAACTAAAACTAAAACTAAAACTAAAACTAAAACTAAAACTAAAACTAAAACTAAAACTAAAACTAAAACTAAAACTAAAACTAAAACTAAAACTAAAACTAAAACTAAAACTAAAACTAAAACTAAAACTAAAACTAAAACTAAAACTAAAACTAAAACTAAAACTAAAACTAAAACTAAAACTAAAACTAAAACTAAAACTAAAACTAAAACTAAAACTAAAACTAAAACTAAAACTAAAACTAAAACTAAAACTAAAACTAAAACTAAAACTAAAACTAAAACTAAAACTAAAACTAAAACTAAAACTAAAACTAAAACTAAAACTAAAACTAAAACTAAAACTAAAACTAAAACTAAAACTAAAACTAAAACTAAAACTAAAACTAAAACTAAAACTAAAACTAAAACTAAAACTAAAACTAAAACTAAAACTAAAACTAAAACTAAAACTAAAACTAAAACTAAAACTAAAACTAAAACTAAAACTAAAACTAAAACTAAAACTAAAACTAAAACTAAAACTAAAACTAAAACTAAAACTAAAACTAAAACTAAAACTAAAACTAAAACTAAAACTAAAACTAAAACTAAAACTAAAACTAAAACTAAAACTAAAACTAAAACTAAAACTAAAACTAAAACTAAAACTAAAACTAAAACTAAAACTAAAACTAAAACTAAAACTAAAACTAAAACTAAAACTAAAACTAAAACTAAAACTAAAACTAAAACTAAAACTAAAACTAAAACTAAAACTAAAACTAAAACTAAAACTAAAACTAAAACTAAAACTAAAACTAAAACTAAAACTAAAACTAAAACTAAAACTAAAACTAAAACTAAAACTAAAACTAAAACTAAAACTAAAACTAAAACTAAAACTAAAACTAAAACTAAAACTAAAACTAAAACTAAAACTAAAACTAAAACTAAAACTAAAACTAAAACTAAAACTAAAACTAAAACTAAAACTAAAACTAAAACTAAAACTAAAACTAAAACTAAAACTAAAACTAAAACTAAAACTAAAACTAAAACTAAAACTAAAACTAAAACTAAAACTAAAACTAAAACTAAAACTAAAACTAAAACTAAAACTAAAACTAAAACTAAAACTAAAACTAAAACTAAAACTAAAACTAAAACTAAAACTAAAACTAAAACTAAAACTAAAACTAAAACTAAAACTAAAACTAAAACTAAAACTAAAACTAAAACTAAAACTAAAACTAAAACTAAAACTAAAACTAAAACTAAAACTAAAACTAAAACTAAAACTAAAACTAAAACTAAAACTAAAACTAAAACTAAAACTAAAACTAAAACTAAAACTAAAACTAAAACTAAAACTAAAACTAAAACTAAAACTAAAACTAAAACTAAAACTAAAACTAAAACTAAAACTAAAACTAAAACTAAAACTAAAACTAAAACTAAAACTAAAACTAAAACTAAAACTAAAACTAAAACTAAAACTAAAACTAAAACTAAAACTAAAACTAAAACTAAAACTAAAACTAAAACTAAAACTAAAACTAAAACTAAAACTAAAACTAAAACTAAAACTAAAACTAAAACTAAAACTAAAACTAAAACTAAAACTAAAACTAAAACTAAAACTAAAACTAAAACTAAAACTAAAACTAAAACTAAAACTAAAACTAAAACTAAAACTAAAACTAAAACTAAAACTAAAACTAAAACTAAAACTAAAACTAAAACTAAAACTAAAACTAAAACTAAAACTAAAACTAAAACTAAAACTAAAACTAAAACTAAAACTAAAACTAAAACTAAAACTAAAACTAAAACTAAAACTAAAACTAAAACTAAAACTAAAACTAAAACTAAAACTAAAACTAAAACTAAAACTAAAACTAAAACTAAAACTAAAACTAAAACTAAAACTAAAACTAAAACTAAAACTAAAACTAAAACTAAAACTAAAACTAAAACTAAAACTAAAACTAAAACTAAAACTAAAACTAAAACTAAAACTAAAACTAAAACTAAAACTAAAACTAAAACTAAAACTAAAACTAAAACTAAAACTAAAACTAAAACTAAAACTAAAACTAAAACTAAAACTAAAACTAAAACTAAAACTAAAACTAAAACTAAAACTAAAACTAAAACTAAAACTAAAACTAAAACTAAAACTAAAACTAAAACTAAAACTAAAACTAAAACTAAAACTAAAACTAAAACTAAAACTAAAACTAAAACTAAAACTAAAACTAAAACTAAAACTAAAACTAAAACTAAAACTAAAACTAAAACTAAAACTAAAACTAAAACTAAAACTAAAACTAAAACTAAAACTAAAACTAAAACTAAAACTAAAACTAAAACTAAAACTAAAACTAAAACTAAAACTAAAACTAAAACTAAAACTAAAACTAAAACTAAAACTAAAACTAAAACTAAAACTAAAACTAAAACTAAAACTAAAACTAAAACTAAAACTAAAACTAAAACTAAAACTAAAACTAAAACTAAAACTAAAACTAAAACTAAAACTAAAACTAAAACTAAAACTAAAACTAAAACTAAAACTAAAACTAAAACTAAAACAACAACAAAACTAAAACTAAAACTAAAACTAAAACTAAAACTAAAACTAAAACTAAAACTAAAACTAAAACTAAAACTAAAACTAAAACTAAAACTAAAACTAAAACTAAAACTAAAACTAAAACTAAAACTAAAACTAAAACTAAAACTAAAACTAAAACTAAAACTAAAACTAAAACTAAAACTAAAACTAAAACTAAAACTAAAACTAAAACTAAAACTAAAACTAAAACTAAAACTAAAACTAAAACTAAAACTAAAACTAAAACTAAAACTAAAACTAAAACTAAAACTAAAACTAAAACTAAAACTAAAACTAAAACTAAAACTAAAACTAAAACTAAAACTAAAACTAAAACTAAAACTAAAACTAAAACTAAAACTAAAACTAAAACTAAAACTAAAACTAAAACTAAAACTAAAACTAAAACTAAAACTAAAACTAAAACTAAAACTAAAACTAAAACTAAAACTAAAACTAAAACTAAAACTAAAACTAAAACTAAAACTAAAACTAAAACTAAAACTAAAACTAAAACTAAAACTAAAACTAAAACTAAAACTAAAACTAAAACTAAAACTAAAACTAAAACTAAAACTAAAACTAAAACTAAAACTAAAACTAAAACTAAAACTAAAACTAAAACTAAAACTAAAACTAAAACTAAAACTAAAACTAAAACTAAAACTAAAACTAAAACTAAAACTAAAACTAAAACTAAAACTAAAACTAAAACTAAAACTAAAACTAAAACTAAAACTAAAACTAAAACTAAAACTAAAACTAAAACTAAAACTAAAACTAAAACTAAAACTAAAACTAAAACTAAAACTAAAACTAAAACTAAAACTAAAACTAAAACTAAAACTAAAACTAAAACTAAAACTAAAACTAAAACTAAAACTAAAACTAAAACTAAAACTAAAACTAAAACTAAAACTAAAACTAAAACTAAAACTAAAACTAAAACTAAAACTAAAACTAAAACTAAAACTAAAACTAAAACTAAAACTAAAACTAAAACTAAAACTAAAACTAAAACTAAAACTAAAACTAAAACTAAAACTAAAACTAAAACTAAAACTAAAACTAAAACTAAAACTAAAACTAAAACTAAAACTAAAACTAAAACTAAAACTAAAACTAAAACTAAAACTAAAACTAAAACTAAAACTAAAACTAAAACTAAAACTAAAACTAAAACTAAAACTAAAACTAAAACTAAAACTAAAACTAAAACTAAAACTAAAACTAAAACTAAAACTAAAACTAAAACTAAAACTAAAACTAAAACTAAAACTAAAACTAAAACTAAAACTAAAACTAAAACTAAAACTAAAACTAAAACTAAAACTAAAACTAAAACTAAAACTAAAACTAAAACTAAAACTAAAACTAAAACTAAAACTAAAACTAAAACTAAAACTAAAACTAAAACTAAAACTAAAACTAAAACTAAAACTAAAACTAAAACTAAAACTAAAACTAAAACTAAAACTAAAACTAAAACTAAAACTAAAACTAAAACTAAAACTAAAACTAAAACTAAAACTAAAACTAAAACTAAAACTAAAACTAAAACTAAAACTAAAACTAAAACTAAAACTAAAACTAAAACTAAAACTAAAACTAAAACTAAAACTAAAACTAAAACTAAAACTAAAACTAAAACTAAAACTAAAACTAAAACTAAAACTAAAACTAAAACTAAAACTAAAACTAAAACTAAAACTAAAACTAAAACTAAAACTAAAACTAAAACTAAAACTAAAACTAAAACTAAAACTAAAACTAAAACTAAAACTAAAACTAAAACTAAAACTAAAACTAAAACTAAAACTAAAACTAAAACTAAAACTAAAACTAAAACTAAAACTAAAACTAAAACTAAAACTAAAACTAAAACTAAAACTAAAACTAAAACTAAAACTAAAACTAAAACTAAAACTAAAACTAAAACTAAAACTAAAACTAAAACTAAAACTAAAACTAAAACTAAAACTAAAACTAAAACTAAAACTAAAACTAAAACTAAAACTAAAACTAAAACTAAAACTAAAACTAAAACTAAAACTAAAACTAAAACTAAAACTAAAACTAAAACTAAAACTAAAACTAAAACTAAAACTAAAACTAAAACTAAAACTAAAACTAAAACTAAAACTAAAACTAAAACTAAAACTAAAACTAAAACTAAAACTAAAACTAAAACTAAAACTAAAACTAAAACTAAAACTAAAACTAAAACTAAAACTAAAACTAAAACTAAAACTAAAACTAAAACTAAAACTAAAACTAAAACTAAAACTAAAACTAAAACTAAAACTAAAACTAAAACTAAAACTAAAACTAAAACTAAAACTAAAACTAAAACTAAAACTAAAACTAAAACTAAAACTAAAACTAAAACTAAAACTAAAACTAAAACTAAAACTAAAACTAAAACTAAAACTAAAACTAAAACTAAAACTAAAACTAAAACTAAAACTAAAACTAAAACTAAAACTAAAACTAAAACTAAAACTAAAACTAAAACTAAAACTAAAACTAAAACTAAAACTAAAACTAAAACTAAAACTAAAACTAAAACTAAAACTAAAACTAAAACTAAAACTAAAACTAAAACTAAAACTAAAACTAAAACTAAAACTAAAACTAAAACTAAAACTAAAACTAAAACTAAAACTAAAACTAAAACTAAAACTAAAACTAAAACTAAAACTAAAACTAAAACTAAAACTAAAACTAAAACTAAAACTAAAACTAAAACTAAAACTAAAACTAAAACTAAAACTAAAACTAAAACTAAAACTAAAACTAAAACTAAAACTAAAACTAAAACTAAAACTAAAACTAAAACTAAAACTAAAACTAAAACTAAAACTAAAACTAAAACTAAAACTAAAACTAAAACTAAAACTAAAACTAAAACTAAAACTAAAACTAAAACTAAAACTAAAACTAAAACTAAAACTAAAACTAAAACTAAAACTAAAACTAAAACTAAAACTAAAACTAAAACTAAAACTAAAACTAAAACTAAAACTAAAACTAAAACTAAAACTAAAACTAAAACTAAAACTAAAACTAAAACTAAAACTAAAACTAAAACTAAAACTAAAACTAAAACTAAAACTAAAACTAAAACTAAAACTAAAACTAAAACTAAAACTAAAACTAAAACTAAAACTAAAACTAAAACTAAAACTAAAACTAAAACTAAAACTAAAACTAAAACTAAAACTAAAACTAAAACTAAAACTAAAACTAAAACTAAAACTAAAACTAAAACTAAAACTAAAACTAAAACTAAAACTAAAACTAAAACTAAAACTAAAACTAAAACTAAAACTAAAACTAAAACTAAAACTAAAACTAAAACTAAAACTAAAACTAAAACTAAAACTAAAACTAAAACTAAAACTAAAACTAAAACTAAAACTAAAACTAAAACTAAAACTAAAACTAAAACTAAAACTAAAACTAAAACTAAAACTAAAACTAAAACTAAAACTAAAACTAAAACTAAAACTAAAACTAAAACTAAAACTAAAACTAAAACTAAAACTAAAACTAAAACTAAAACTAAAACTAAAACTAAAACTAAAACTAAAACTAAAACTAAAACTAAAACTAAAACTAAAACTAAAACTAAAACTAAAACTAAAACTAAAACTAAAACTAAAACTAAAACTAAAACTAAAACTAAAACTAAAACTAAAACTAAAACTAAAACTAAAACTAAAACTAAAACTAAAACTAAAACTAAAACTAAAACTAAAACTAAAACTAAAACTAAAACTAAAACTAAAACTAAAACTAAAACTAAAACTAAAACTAAAACTAAAACTAAAACTAAAACTAAAACTAAAACTAAAACTAAAACTAAAACTAAAACTAAAACTAAAACTAAAACTAAAACTAAAACTAAAACTAAAACTAAAACTAAAACTAAAACTAAAACTAAAACTAAAACTAAAACTAAAACTAAAACTAAAACTAAAACTAAAACTAAAACTAAAACTAAAACTAAAACTAAAACTAAAACTAAAACTAAAACTAAAACTAAAACTAAAACTAAAACTAAAACTAAAACTAAAACTAAAACTAAAACTAAAACTAAAACTAAAACTAAAACTAAAACTAAAACTAAAACTAAAACTAAAACTAAAACTAAAACTAAAACTAAAACTAAAACTAAAACTAAAACTAAAACTAAAACTAAAACTAAAACTAAAACTAAAACTAAAACTAAAACTAAAACTAAAACTAAAACTAAAACTAAAACTAAAACTAAAACTAAAACTAAAACTAAAACTAAAACTAAAACTAAAACTAAAACTAAAACTAAAACTAAAACTAAAACTAAAACTAAAACTAAAACTAAAACTAAAACTAAAACTAAAACTAAAACTAAAACTAAAACTAAAACTAAAACTAAAACTAAAACTAAAACTAAAACTAAAACTAAAACTAAAACTAAAACTAAAACTAAAACTAAAACTAAAACTAAAACTAAAACTAAAACTAAAACTAAAACTAAAACTAAAACTAAAACTAAAACTAAAACTAAAACTAAAACTAAAACTAAAACTAAAACTAAAACTAAAACTAAAACTAAAACTAAAACTAAAACTAAAACTAAAACTAAAACTAAAACTAAAACTAAAACTAAAACTAAAACTAAAACTAAAACTAAAACTAAAACTAAAACTAAAACTAAAACTAAAACTAAAACTAAAACTAAAACTAAAACTAAAACTAAAACTAAAACTAAAACTAAAACTAAAACTAAAACTAAAACTAAAACTAAAACTAAAACTAAAACTAAAACTAAAACTAAAACTAAAACTAAAACTAAAACTAAAACTAAAACTAAAACTAAAACTAAAACTAAAACTAAAACTAAAACTAAAACTAAAACTAAAACTAAAACTAAAACTAAAACTAAAACTAAAACTAAAACTAAAACTAAAACTAAAACTAAAACTAAAACTAAAACTAAAACTAAAACTAAAACTAAAACTAAAACTAAAACTAAAACTAAAACTAAAACTAAAACTAAAACTAAAACTAAAACTAAAACTAAAACTAAAACTAAAACTAAAACTAAAACTAAAACTAAAACTAAAACTAAAACTAAAACTAAAACTAAAACTAAAACTAAAACTAAAACTAAAACTAAAACTAAAACTAAAACTAAAACTAAAACTAAAACTAAAACTAAAACTAAAACTAAAACTAAAACTAAAACTAAAACTAAAACTAAAACTAAAACTAAAACTAAAACTAAAACTAAAACTAAAACTAAAACTAAAACTAAAACTAAAACTAAAACTAAAACTAAAACTAAAACTAAAACTAAAACTAAAACTAAAACTAAAACTAAAACTAAAACTAAAACTAAAACTAAAACTAAAACTAAAACTAAAACTAAAACTAAAACTAAAACTAAAACTAAAACTAAAACTAAAACTAAAACTAAAACTAAAACTAAAACTAAAACTAAAACTAAAACTAAAACTAAAACTAAAACTAAAACTAAAACTAAAACTAAAACTAAAACTAAAACTAAAACTAAAACTAAAACTAAAACTAAAACTAAAACTAAAACTAAAACTAAAACTAAAACTAAAACTAAAACTAAAACTAAAACTAAAACTAAAACTAAAACTAAAACTAAAACTAAAACTAAAACTAAAACTAAAACTAAAACTAAAACTAAAACTAAAACTAAAACTAAAACTAAAACTAAAACTAAAACTAAAACTAAAACTAAAACTAAAACTAAAACTAAAACTAAAACTAAAACTAAAACTAAAACTAAAACTAAAACTAAAACTAAAACTAAAACTAAAACTAAAACTAAAACTAAAACTAAAACTAAAACTAAAACTAAAACTAAAACTAAAACTAAAACTAAAACTAAAACTAAAACTAAAACTAAAACTAAAACTAAAACTAAAACTAAAACTAAAACTAAAACTAAAACTAAAACTAAAACTAAAACTAAAACTAAAACTAAAACTAAAACTAAAACTAAAACTAAAACTAAAACTAAAACTAAAACTAAAACTAAAACTAAAACTAAAACTAAAACTAAAACTAAAACTAAAACTAAAACTAAAACTAAAACTAAAACTAAAACTAAAACTAAAACTAAAACTAAAACTAAAACTAAAACTAAAACTAAAACTAAAACTAAAACTAAAACTAAAACTAAAACTAAAACTAAAACTAAAACTAAAACTAAAACTAAAACTAAAACTAAAACTAAAACTAAAACTAAAACTAAAACTAAAACTAAAACTAAAACTAAAACTAAAACTAAAACTAAAACTAAAACTAAAACTAAAACTAAAACTAAAACTAAAACTAAAACTAAAACTAAAACTAAAACTAAAACTAAAACTAAAACTAAAACTAAAACTAAAACTAAAACTAAAACTAAAACTAAAACTAAAACTAAAACTAAAACTAAAACTAAAACTAAAACTAAAACTAAAACTAAAACTAAAACTAAAACTAAAACTAAAACTAAAACTAAAACTAAAACTAAAACTAAAACTAAAACTAAAACTAAAACTAAAACTAAAACTAAAACTAAAACTAAAACTAAAACTAAAACTAAAACTAAAACTAAAACTAAAACTAAAACTAAAACTAAAACTAAAACTAAAACTAAAACTAAAACTAAAACTAAAACTAAAACTAAAACTAAAACTAAAACTAAAACTAAAACTAAAACTAAAACTAAAACTAAAACTAAAACTAAAACTAAAACTAAAACTAAAACTAAAACTAAAACTAAAACTAAAACTAAAACTAAAACTAAAACTAAAACTAAAACTAAAACTAAAACTAAAACTAAAACTAAAACTAAAACTAAAACTAAAACTAAAACTAAAACTAAAACTAAAACTAAAACTAAAACTAAAACTAAAACTAAAACTAAAACTAAAACTAAAACTAAAACTAAAACTAAAACTAAAACTAAAACTAAAACTAAAACTAAAACTAAAACTAAAACTAAAACTAAAACTAAAACTAAAACTAAAACTAAAACTAAAACTAAAACTAAAACTAAAACTAAAACTAAAACTAAAACTAAAACTAAAACTAAAACTAAAACTAAAACTAAAACTAAAACTAAAACTAAAACTAAAACTAAAACTAAAACTAAAACTAAAACTAAAACTAAAACTAAAACTAAAACTAAAACTAAAACTAAAACTAAAACTAAAACTAAAACTAAAACTAAAACTAAAACTAAAACTAAAACTAAAACTAAAACTAAAACTAAAACTAAAACTAAAACTAAAACTAAAACTAAAACTAAAACTAAAACTAAAACTAAAACTAAAACTAAAACTAAAACTAAAACTAAAACTAAAACTAAAACTAAAACTAAAACTAAAACTAAAACTAAAACTAAAACTAAAACTAAAACTAAAACTAAAACTAAAACTAAAACTAAAACTAAAACTAAAACTAAAACTAAAACTAAAACTAAAACTAAAACTAAAACTAAAACTAAAACTAAAACTAAAACTAAAACTAAAACTAAAACTAAAACTAAAACTAAAACTAAAACTAAAACTAAAACTAAAACTAAAACTAAAACTAAAACTAAAACTAAAACTAAAACTAAAACTAAAACTAAAACTAAAACTAAAACTAAAACTAAAACTAAAACTAAAACTAAAACTAAAACTAAAACTAAAACTAAAACTAAAACTAAAACTAAAACTAAAACTAAAACTAAAACTAAAACTAAAACTAAAACTAAAACTAAAACTAAAACTAAAACTAAAACTAAAACTAAAACTAAAACTAAAACTAAAACTAAAACTAAAACTAAAACTAAAACTAAAACTAAAACTAAAACTAAAACTAAAACTAAAACTAAAACTAAAACTAAAACTAAAACTAAAACTAAAACTAAAACTAAAACTAAAACTAAAACTAAAACTAAAACTAAAACTAAAACTAAAACTAAAACTAAAACT